>OW026366.1:160592192-160939479 GCA_932273885.2 Leucozona laternaria | reverse complement strand
ATTATTATTATTATTATTATTATTATTATTATTATTATTATTATTATTATTATTATTATTATTATTATTATTATTATTATTATTATTATTATTATTATTATTATTATTATTATTATTATTATTATTATTATTATTATTATTATTATTATTATTATTATTATTATTATTATTATTATTATTATTATTATTATTATTATTATTATTATTATTATTATTATTATTATTATTATTATTATTATTATTATTATTATTATTATTATTATTATTATTATTATTATTATTATTATTATTATTATTATTATTATTATTATTATTATTATTATTATTATTATTATTATTATTATTATTATTATTATTATTATTATTATTATTATTATTATTATTATTATTATTATTATTATTATTATTATTATTATTATTATTATTATTATTATTATTATTATTATTATTATTATTATTATTATTATTATTATTATTATTATTATTATTATTATTATTATTATTATTATTATTATTATTATTATTATTATTATTATTATTATTATTATTATTATTATTATTATTATTATTATTATTATTATTATTATTATTATTATTATTATTATTATTATTATTATTATTATTATTATTCATTATTATTATTATTATTATTATTATTATTATTATTATTATTATTATTATTATTATTATTATTATTATTATTATTATTATTATTATTATTATTAATTATTATTATTATTATTATTATTATTATTATTATTATTATTATTATTATTATTATTATTATTATTATTATTATTATTATTATTATTATTATTATTATTATTATTATTATTATTATTATTATTATTATTATTATTATTATTATTATTATTATTATTATTATTATTATTATTATTATTATTATTATTATTATTATTATTATTATTATTATTATTATTATTATTATTATTATTATTATTATTATTATTATTATTATTATTATTATTATTATTATTATTATTATTATTATTATTTTATTATTATTATTATTATTATTATTATTATTATTATTATTATTATTATTATTATTATTATTATTATTATTATTATTATTATTATTATTATTATTATTATTATTATTATTATTATTATTATTATTATTATTATTATTATTATTATTATTATTATTATTATTATTATTATGTATTATTATTATTATTATTATTATTATTATTATTATTATTATTATTATTATTATTATTATTATTATTATTATTATTATTATTATTATTATTATTATTATTATTATTATTATTATTATTATTATTATTATTATTATTATTATTATTATTATTATTATTATTATTATTATTATTATTATTATTATTATTATTATTATTATTATTATTATTATTATTATTATTATTATTATTATTATTATTATTATTATTATTATTATTATTATTATTATTATTATTATTATTATTATTATTATTATTATTATTATTATTATTATTATTATTATTATTATTATTATTATTATTATTATTATTATTATTATTATTATTATTATTATTATTATTATTATATTATTATTATTATTATTATTATTATTATTATTATTATTATTATTATTATTATTATTATTATTATTATTATTATTATTATTATTATTATTATTATTATTATTATTATTATTATTATTATTATTATTATTATTATTATTATTATTATTATTATTATTATTATTATTATTATTATTATTATTATTATTATTATTATTATTATTATTATTATTATTATTATTATTATTATTATTATTATTATTATTATTATTATTATTATTATTATTATTATTATTATTATTATTATTATTATTATTATTATTATTATTATTATTATTATTATTATTATTATTATTATTATTATTATTATTATTATTATTATTATTATTATTATTATTATTATTATTATTATTATTATTATTATTATTATTATTATTATTATACGTAATAATAAATAATAAATAAATAATAATAATAATTATTAACGTGAAAAGCATTGGATGGTGGGACTCCTTTTATACTTCTCCGAATGGGTAGTTTTCTTCGTTTCTTCTTTGTTGTGTGTTGCTTTGTGGCAGCTGCTGCCATGGGGGTTGTTTCTTGTGTATGTGATGTCTGGCTAGGGCGACATATGTATAGCGTTGAAGTGGATTGGTACTGCTGGTGTTACAACTTTATGTGCATTTGTTACAATCTCCCCTTTTGTATCTGAAAGAAAAATAAAAAGGGTGAAGATACAAGGAAGTTAGTACGCCACAAGTCTTCGTGGTCGTCCTGGACGTCTGATTGGTACGAGAGGTCTTTCTGCATCTTGTGGATTAGTACATCTGGTCAGAGACGATGTATGATATATGCCAATAACTTTATGTGGGTTAGCGGGGCTGGCTATTTATAGCTGTTGGTACCTTTATTATTGAGAATAATGCATGGACCATCGCGTCTAGGTGCAAGCGAATCTGATGAATGGTAGTTTCTCAGGCCAGTTGAAATGTTCATTTCCAACTTAGATGGCCAGTTGTGTCTTGAGATCACGATTCTTTCTTTCCACAGGATTTGCTTGTGGATGGTAAACTGGAATGAAGCATTGAGTAATTCCCAGGCAGTGAGTTATATGTTGCATAACGGCACTGATAAACTGCGTTCCATTGTCGCTGAGTAGTCTTCTTGGCAGACCGAAACGTAGGAAAATTTCTGTGATGAGTATATTACCACATACTGATGCTGTTGCTTCTTCTAATGCAAATAGTTCAACCCAACGAGTTGTTACATCTTCCACTATGAAAATCCATTTCATGTGGTCATTGGAAGGAGGAATTGGCCCGAAGAGATCTATGGCAAGAACTTCAAAACGTTGATTTTGCACTGGATTTTGAAGGAGTCCAGCTGGTTTCAAGTTTGTTATCCTGTATCTTTGACATTGAGTGCAATCTTTGACGTATTTGGCGATGTCTCTTCGCATGCATGGCCAAAAGTAACGGGATGAAATTCGGTAGAGAGTACGTTCGGACCCGTAATGTCCGGCGGTAGGTTCGTCATGGTAGGAACTCATTATTTGTTGTCTTTCATCTTTGGGAAGTACAAGTTGAGCTTCCTCGTTGTCATCGTCTTGGTTGTATCGGTATAGTACTCCATCATGCAGCATGTATCCTTGTAAAGTCCAGCAGGTGAATCGTTCTGGAGTGAAAGATTCGAGATCGTCGATTATCTTTTTAAGATCTTCTTCTAATTGATTGTCACGTGTTTCCTTAACACTTCGATGAGGAAAGTCGATAGAGATGACGCAACTTTCTAAAGTTGAGAATTCTTCACTAACTGGAGGACGGGAAAATATGTCCGCTAGTACGTTGGCTTTTTCCTGGAGTGTACTAGATCTGTATGTCGTATGGTTGTAATTCTAGACACCATCTTGATAAGCGTCCGGTTGGTGATTTGAGAGCCATAAGCCATCTCAAGGCTTGATGGTCAGTTATAACAGTAATTTTGCTACCTTCAATGTAGCTCTGGAACTTGCGAATAGCCCAAACTACAGCTAAAGCTTCCCGTTCCGTCGTATTATAGTTTCTTTCGGCTGCGGTCAAAAGTCGACTGGCGTATTCTACTGGGCGTTCATCTGAACCCTCCCCTTGTAGCAAGGCTGCACCGACTGCATAACCACTGGCATCGGTTCGTATTGTGAATGGCTTTGATTCATCTGGCTGTCTGAGGATTGGAGCGGTAATGATTCTTGAGTTCATCAAATGCGTTTTGTTGGGCATCTTCCCAAACCCATTTTGCGTTCTTCTTTGTGAGGCTTGACAAAGGACAAGAGATTTTTGCGAACTCTAGAATAAATCTACGAAACCAAGAACATGTTTGTAAGAACGAGATCATTTCTTTCAAGTTCTTTGGAGCGCTCCGATCTTTGATTGCTGATACCTTATCAGGATCGGGGCTTATAGCTTCTTTGGTTAAGATGTGTCCCAAAAACTTTACTTCACTTCTACAGAAACAACATTTTTTTCGGTTGATGCGCAGGTTACACTGGTTTAGAACTTTAAAAACTGCATCGAGATCAATTAGGTGTTGATCAGGCGATGATGAGAGTATGAGTAAATCATCAAGGAAAGCAAGTAGGTGTTTGTAAGATAGTTTAGTCTTTACCCTATCTATTTGAAGGTTGATGGTGCGTTCCGTAATCCAAAAGGCATTCGGAGGAAATGGTAAACACCAAATGGAGTTATAAAAGCTGTTTTATCCTTATCTTCTTCCTTCATCTTGATTTGCCAGTAACCTGATAGAAGGTCAATGGTTGAAATAACTTTAGCATTTTTCGCGGCGTGAAGCAGGTCGTCTAATCGTGGGAGTGGATAAAATATCAGGCTTGGTCACTGAGTTGAGTTTGCGGTAGTCTATACAGACTCGAATACCACCATCTTTTTTAGGGACCATAACGACCGGTGAAGCCCAGGGCGATTCACACTCCTCTATTATGCCGGTGTTGAGCATCTCTTTTTTCTCGGAAAGTCGATAAGGTGGAACCGCAATTGGTTCATGGTTACCTGTTGGTATGCAATGTTCAACAGTAACGGCTGGTTTATCTGACAGCTGGAACAACTCTTTGTTTTGGAGCAGAAGTGTATTAAGTTCTGTCCTCAAATTTTCATCTAACTCTGGAGCTTCGTGTACTTTAAGCGTAATGTTTTCGGCACTTAATGATTCTAAGAAAACATAAGATGGATCATAAAGTGACAGCTCGAGATGTGACAGTGTTGAATGCTTGGGTCTAGCATCTTCAAAAATTTTGTCAATTGCATTTGGCGAGTAATCTTTACTCTGACTAGAAAACAGTTTTTCATTCCTACTACTACGGTTCTGTGCCGTGTGATTTGTTATGTCATGAAGTCGGGTTTTCGGAATTGGACTGACAGCCATTGGAAGAGGGGAAATTATTCCCAGCAACTCTGGAGTTGACAGTAATGGTGCTAGGCTCATTGAAGGATTCGTCTCTGTTTGGTAAAAATCAAATTTTGCTGATGCAGCGTAAGCGAAGTACCACATACGTTGTGGCAAGTTCATGACCATTTTAGCGTCTTCAACAAAGTCGATTCCGAGGAGCGTTCGGTTGTCAGTGGAACTTTCAATTACCATGAGCTTCGTTGGTATAGAACGTCCTTCTTGTTTAATCAAAACATTTGTGACTAATACATCTTGTTGGTGTTTTATACCGTCGGCCAGAACAATTTGCGCACGGTATGCTGTGAATCGGTAGCCAAGATCAAGCATCTGTTTGTATAGCTGGTAACTAGCTACACTCATTCTTGCACCAGTGTCGATAAACGCCACTCCGTTCTGTCCACCAATTGAAATCTTTACGGAAGGTCGTTGACGTAGTGGCGGTAAGATTTTCTTAGGCAAGGAATCAATGGAGCAAAAGTTGATGTTTGTTGCCTCCTTTGCTTTGTTGCAGTGCAGACATTGACTTCGAACGTACCCAGGTTTTCCACAACCATAGCAATTTAGAACAGCGCGAGGGTTATTTCGGTTTTCTCGGCTCTTATTCTCTTCTTGTCTTGCATCCTTTTTTCCTGCATTCCTCCATACCGTGTCCAAAATTGGAGCAATAACCACATTTTATACGTTTCTTTGAGTTACATTTCTTTTTATCGGACTTTTGGCTTGATTCTTCTCGCATCTCTTCAAAAGAGTGAGAAGGTTTTCGAAATTTTTTACATTTTCTCTTTCGATTCTATTTCTGATTTTTTTGTTTAGCAGCCCAAAAACCATATCTATCTGTTGCGCTTTATCATGTGCCCCTTTCGCTAGTTCGGATAGCAGCGCGCGCTTGTTACAAATGAAGACATCAGTTGGTGTTTTCTCGCTTTGTTTTTCGTTAAATATATCCACGTAAGCTTGGTAGGGTGGTCGAGGGGTAGCAAATGAATTACGGAGTAGTGTCATTGCTTCATCCCATGTCTTTGGCTGTGATTTTACACCCTGCCACCAAGTGGATGCGATGTCTTGGATCAAAAGAGGAAGACCAGTGAGTGCATTTATCTCGCTCATATTTGTAACATCTTTGTATATAGTAGCGCTAGAGATGAACGTATGTACTTTAACCTTCGATCGTTCTCCGACGTAGCGTGTGGTGCAGTTAGCAAAATTCCCATTTGCTGTAGAAGGCGCCGCCGGCTCTCTACTTCCTATTAGCGTACGCAGCTGCTCGTTTGACATCTGCACGATACTCATTTTGCTATTTTGTACACGGGCGCTTTTTCGTAAGGCCGTTATGTAGGTTTGAGTTTGGTGAATTAAGAAAACTTCGACCAGTCGAGGTGTGAACGTTTTATATTTGGTTATATAAATTGACCTTCAAGGTGCAATTTCTGAAACTTCGACCTAGCAAGGTGCGAAAGTTTTTTTTTATATTATTTTGACCAAATTGGTGCAAAAACTGATTTAGATAATTTTATTTTAATTAGTGCTTGGTTCGGCCTTGCGTCAGTTGTAAAAGGCTAAACGGATATTTTTTTGAAGTATTTATTTTTCATTAACATGCATATGTACATCGAATAATACTTTTTTATTACAAGGCAATCAGACAAGACCGGAGAGGTGCTCGTGCTGGGAGTCGAATCAAAAGTGAAAAGAATTGGATGGTGGGACTCCTTTTATACTTCTCCGGATGGGTAGTTTTCTTCGTTTCTTCTTTGTTGTGTGTTGCTTTGTGGCAGCTGCTGCATAGTGTGCCATGGGGGTTGTTTCTTGTGTATGTGATGTCTGGATTGGGCAACATACAGTGTTGGACAAAACTAAAGCAACTTATTGAATAATATAGAACGCGGGTTTTAATAGTTAAATTTGCTTACATTTTTATTATATATATATTGATAAATGTTCTTTGGATTGTCAAAATAAAAATAATAAAAACAAACATAATATTTTATAACTAAAAAATAAATTTAAAAAATAAAGAAGTTGCAAGCCTCTTTTTACCTGGACAAAACTAAAGCAACTTTGTTAAAAATTAACGACTTCAATTTAACTCAATATTAAATTTTTAATATTTTGTGGCGAAACCTTTGTTTTTTATCACCGCTCTGCACCTCCTGGGCATACTCTCCATAAGATTCGAAATTATAGAACTTGGAATATTATTCCAAGCCTCTTTGACTTGGACAAAGAGGTCGTTCCTATTTTTGCAACTTTCGCGGACAATTCTCCGATCTACAATCTCCCATAGATTCTCTATGGGGTTGAGATCAGGAGACTGCGCTGGCCATTCCATTATGTCAATTTTTTTCGTTCGTAACCATTCTTTGACTATTTTGGAAGTATGCTTCGGGTCGTTATCTTGCTGGAATGTCCATTTCAGGGGAATATCCTCTTCAGCATGTGGGAGCATAATATTTTGCAAGATATCTTTGTACATGAACCGATCCATAATGCCATCTATTTTATGAATTGGACCCACTCCATGTCCAGAGAAGCATCCCCAGGCCATAACATTCCCTCCTCCATGTTTAACAGTTCCCTTTGTAAACAGAGGATTAAGAGCTTGGTTGATTGGCGGACGGACACGTCGGCAACCGTCTGATCCTTTCAAATTGAATTTGGATTCATCAGAAAATAATACCGTCTTCCACTTTGACACTGTCCAATTGCTGTGATCTTTGGCAAATTTCAACCTGGCTCTTCTGTTTCTGACCGAGATAAAATTTTTTTTTACAACCTTAAAAGAAGATAAACCGCCATCAACAGCTCTCCGACGAATCGTTCTTTCGCTCACTTCTAGGGTTAATTCATTTTTTAATTGCCTAGAGGATATGAAGGGATTTTTTTGTATTGCTCTTATAACGGATTTATCTTCCCGCAATGTTGTGATTCTTGGCCTACCACCTCCGTGAATCGTTTTGACGGAATCGTTAGAGTTATAAAATTTAATCAAACGGGATATCACTGATTTATTGATGCAATATTTTTTTGATAACTCAGCTTGTGAAATTCCACTTTTATATTCATTTATTAATTTTAATTTAAACTCGGAAGGATACTTGTTTCGCGCCATTTAAAAAAAAAATTAAAAATTTCTTAATAGCTTATTTTCTTGTTTTACATTTTAACACATTTAATCTGAACAGTAATATTCAAAGTAACGGCTTTTTTATTCTCATAACATATCATTCCTTGCAAAAAGAAAAAGATCGGGTAAGTTGCTTTAGTTTTGGCCAACGGTAAATCAAAGTGAATGCAATTTAATGTTTTAATTTTTCGATGAACTGTTGAAATGAGCTTATGGATTTTATAGAATAATTAACAACATTCATAGCTATTGGAAAATAAAAATATTTTAGATTTTTAGCTCATTGGAACGAAGTCAATCGTTAGACATTTTCTAGAGCATATAGTTGCTTTAGTTTTGTCCAACACTGTATGTATAGCGTTGAAGTGGATTGGTACTGCTGGTGTTACCACTTTATGTGCATTTGTTACAATTATTATTATTTTTCTTTATTTTCGAATTAACGTTACAAAATAAATATTAGAAGAATATATTAACATGGCTAGATGTAGTCTGCCAGGAAATGATATTTCATACAAAAAATAAAAGATTAACACAAAATTGATAGATTTATTACTTATAGTTTTTAATATAAAATTAATACAGTCGACTCTCCCTAAGTCGAATTTTCACGGGATACCAAGATTTTTTCGAGTTAGAGAGAGTTTTGGAAAAATTCGAGTTACAGAGAGAAAGATTTTTTTTTATTTTTCTTAATTAATAAAAAAAGGTTCACATACTTACTTACAAAAAGTTAAAAAACATAGTTTCTAGGACTCATGAATTCATCGAAACAAAACAAAAATGTAAAATAAAAAACATCTTCTGAATAGGAAGAAACAGACGATGATGGCACACGCGCTGTTACAAATGGTGTTACAAATACGATGGTTCGTAGTTACATATATACATATATCCAAATACGAATTCCGAAGGGGTTTTTTTATTTTGTTTTGTGCTGAACAAAATTCGACTTAAGGGGTGAAAAAAACGCTAGTAATGAAGAGAATGTGTTCGAGTTAGAGAGGAGTTCGACTAAGGGGGAGTTTGTATAGAAAATTGAAGGGAATTTTAAACTATGGCAAAAAAGTACGAGTTAGAGAGAAATTCGACTTAGCGAGAGTACGACTTAGGGAGAGTCCACTGTAGCCTAGTAATTTAAATATGTAATTAGAAAAAAAAGAACCGTTTTATAGTATTATATAAGTGATCAACGAATTTGTAAAGATTTGTACAACCTAAGAATCCGTTCAAAATGTCTAAAAGTTTCAATCTAGAGAGGACACTTTGATGGAAGTAAAGCCTCCGAATCTCCTGAGATATTGGGCAAATGGCCACAAAATGGTAAACATCATCTCGCTCATACTTGTTGCTGAGGTCACGCAGAATTGGTAGGTCGGAACGATAAGGGACATAGTGTAGGTTAAGAGTTTCTACTCTAACTTTTAAGATAGTGCTTATAGCTTTCAAAAGTTAACCCATTCGGAAATAATTATCTGATTGAAATCGGTGATTTAAATCTCTATATATAGCCCTTGTTGACGATGCACGATTCAAATGCTGAAGATAGATTTGTTCGTCTTCTTTCGATATGACATTTGCCTGCCAGCTATCTATATTAGATTCCGTAAGATCCAAAAGGATACCATGGGATTGTTCAAGAGCACTCCATTCTTTAAACGGTGATGATTTTGTCCGCAGTAGGTTTATTATAATAGATTTATGAAGGCTTTCCCCGCTTTTAAGTTCTTAATGTAGATGGGCGTAATATCCGACTCGACAGTGATAGAGTATGTTGGTGTCGCATTTGGTAAGCGAAACAGACGTTTGAAAAACAACCTTTGAATGAGTTCGAATTCTTCAAAGTAATTATAACCAAAGCCTTGAACACCATAACACATGCAAGTATTGATATATATATGTTATATATATATGATATTATAGTGGCTTCAAAAAACCGATACTTAGAGCCCAAGTCTATATTTTGGTTTGCAAAAAAAGTTCGGCCACATAACGCTTAGTCCAATTTTATCTTCCTTGCTCTTTTCTTTCACATGATTCGTAAAGCTAACGTTTGCTGACAAAACAACTCCTAGATAATTGAATTCCTGCACCACCTCTATGCGTTCGTTATTGAGAAACCAACACTCTTCCCTCAGCCTCTTACTTATTCGAGCTTCAAACACTACAATTTTTGTTTTTAGGCTGTTTATCTTCAGATCCCAGTGTTAACAGTACCTCGGAAGCTTGTTAATTCCTGAAGAGAAGAAGGATTGTCTGCCAACATGACAAGATCGTCCGTATAGAGTAGTACAGAGAAAGTAAGTAGTATAAGAAAAACTCGCTTATAAGAAACACAATCAAAAACCCAGTGTCTTTTCTTTATATTTCCTTTGAAAGTAATTGTAAATAAGAAACTCGTCTATAAGAAAAACACTCTTATTATCTTATTTTAACGTACCAATATCAATTTTTAGAATAAAAAAGAACTGCTACAAGAAAATTACTTCATCAAAAAACCTTTGTCAAAACTTTCATTAAAGTTTTTATGTCTAAAAATATACTAGATGAAGTTTTCCTTGTATATACTTAGATATGTGCATTTATATTATTATGTAAAAAGCTTATGGCAAATTCGTTTTCAGGATTTTTTACATATAAAAAATATCTCGTTATATCCATTGATTTTATATAAGAAATTTTCTTTCTTATATCCGTGTTTCTCATATAAGAAATTTTCTTTTTTTTATCCGAAGTTTTTATATAAGAAAAACTCGGATATAAGAAAGAAATTTCCTGGATTTGTTGCACTGTACTTTGATAAATATTTCAGAAATACTAACACCCCCAGGTAGGCTGTCAGAAATATCGTCAGTAAAAAGAGCAAAGAATATTGGACTCAAGATACATAACTGCGGAACGCCTGTCGTCGTATCAAACCAGTTCGATGACTCTGATCCATCCCAAACTGTCACATTCGTCCCACCCAAAAACTTTTGATACATCGACAGTAATTCCCTAGATAAACATAAGGAAGCCATTTTAAAAATCAATGCTTTACGGTTGACAGTGTCAAAGGCTGCTTTGAAATCAACAAAGCAAGCATACATTTTTTTTTCTCTGTGTGTATTTGTAAGCAATGCTGCACAATGCAAAAATATGGTCAACAGTAGAAAAATTAGCTCGAAAACCGGCTTGATTCTATCGAGTTTGGTAGCCAAATATATAAAATTGTAGCAAACACCTTCCTAATCGAGTTGAGTATTGAAATACCTCTGTAATTTTCAGGCAAACCAGCGTCGCCGTTTTTGAAAAGGATGAGACCAGAGACATGCCAATTTATAACAGTTATAACAGTTTTTCGATATTAAAAGTGGGCGTACGTTAACGCGTTTCGCGCGACTCAAAACGATACTCTGGGTGCCTGAAGTATGCCCACCGGGGGAGGGCGCTGGCCCTGCGGCGCCGCATAAACAGTACTTCTGTAAACCAAAACTGTTATAATTGGCATGACTGGAGTCACTTCCTTTTGAAAATCGAAAATATAACAGCTTTTTTAAAACTTTGAGGAACACATGCATTCTCAAACTAGCAGTTATACAACAGCAGCAAATAATGTTTAAATTCCAACGTTGAATGTTTGAAAAAATTTGCAGGGACTCTGTGAATCCCCGGAGCTTTGTTATTCTTCATTTTTGAAAGAACAAATACGAGTTCAGACAAGACAATTGGCGAGTCAAGCTCGTTGACTGTTGTATTGGGCAAGGGGTAGTAAAATGAATGCAGGTCAGAACTGCCTGTCAATAGCGATTGGAAGTGGGAGTATAAAATATCGGCTTGAAGGCAGCTATCGGACGAACGACTATTGCCACTAAGTTCTCTAACGTTACGCCACAAAGTTTTCGAGTCTTTACATTTTTCTAGGTTACGGCAATACTTTTTGTGTAAATAAGCTTTTGATGTTGACAAACTTGTTTATTGACTTTGTTTGCTTCTAAATATGCAGATTTAAAAAAACTCAAAGTTTGATTTTCTAAATAAGTTTAAGAAAGAAAACACCTTCTTACGAAGCCTTCTACACTCATAATGAATCCAATCACAAACGGCTCTTACTGACTGATTAACGATACGATTTTGCGAATTGGAAGATCTAATTGCATTCAGAATTTCTCTATAACTTCTACGATAATTCTACGATTTAACCTATTTTGATAAATACCTGCCTCATGAGGAAAACAGCCTCTCTAGCAGCAAATTCTTGATTAAAGCTTGCAGAAGTGAGAATCGGGAAATTGATAGAGAAATTTGCTGGAAGGACTTCAAAGTTATCTATGGTCTGGAGACATTCTCCAGAAACGGCACACAAGTCAATAACTGAAGTTCCCTGTCCACTTACAAAAGTTAGTTCCCCAGCTACATCTGCTCTTGACGCACCATTCAATACCCAATACCCAAAACTTTAAAGCAACTCAGTTAAGGCTTTACCATTTCTATTGAAAGTGTCATCTTTACAATTTCTTACTGGTTATATTCACTCGCGTATTTAACTGTTATGTAAGGATTTTGAAAAAAAAACAATTCTGGCATTTTAGTCACCGATCAACATTATATTATTTGAATTAAAATTATTTAAAAAATCATTAAAATCATTCAATCAATTATTACAATTTAAATACAAAGGTACCAACTATTTGAATAATAATTTTACCATTAAATTGTCTAACAAAAACAAAATTACTAATTTTACTTTTCTTAATACCTCCACTATCTCTACCATAATTACTACTTCTTACTGCAGGAATATAGCTGATATTAAAATCTTTAAAATATTTAGTTATTTCATTCTGTTGTTCTTCTTCTAAGAAAGTGTAGGGTCGTCATAAATGCCAACGAATTTTTTATATACAAATCAAAAAGAAGGAAAACAAAAAAGCACACTATCGGAAATTACTTTCTGAGATAGAGAAATTAAAATCGAGTTGCTTGATTTTTGTTTGAGGAGAATATTGGAAAGATATTGGAAATAAGTTTTTTTTGGTTGTGAGGAATTTTCGAGAAAAGATGAAAAAAAAAAGTTTTCGTTCGAATGACAAGTTGTAGAAAAATTAAAAAGAAGGATATAAAAAGTTTGATACAGAATAGTTAAAGAAGCTAAGATTCGTAAAGAAAATCATTTTTTTTTTTGTGAATTAAAAGATAATTCGGGTGGAGAGTGGCCTTTAATTTCAAATTTCTTCATCAGGGGATCTCAAAAGAAATCAAAATTTCCTAAAAAGAAATTTTTTTTTTAAGAAATTAATATTTGGTTTGGTTTTGCCTAGTCCCTAGAATACCTACCTGTTATGTGAGTCCACTTCAAATGGCAGTGGACGATCTCTTGTATCAAGAAGATTTTGAACCCTTGTCAAAAATGAAAACCCAAGTGTAAATTCAATGTATTCTTTATTTTTGACAAACTGTTGGTTAAAATTCCTAAGAATATTTTCGTTATTACATTTACTGGTTAATTATTAAATTCGACTTACTTTATAGTGTAGAGACCAAGAGATTATTATGGATTACAATTGTGTTACTAAGATTAACAAATTAAATCAAAATGAATGAAGCAGATGGCTTCCGGAAACAATTCAATTTTTCTTCTTAGTCAAGAAGAAGAAAGAAACAATTTTTAATAACTCATTGTATTCGATTATAGTTCAAGAATATGGTGTTGCCAGTGGCGGTAACACTACCCCCCAGTATTGTAAGAAATATTTTCGCCGCTGTACTCTTTTTTGGTCGCCACCTCTAGCAATGCTAACTTTGCCACCGGTCTTTTAAGGATTCCGTGAGGAGTTTGGATTTCAGCGCTGCGAACCTGTCCGTCCTTTGATATCATCACTTTCAACACCCTTCCTCTCGGCCAAACGTTTCTTAGGCACTTGGGGTCAACCACCAAAACCAGATCACATAACCGCAGCGGTGTTGTTCTTTCATGCCATTTATTTCGACATGTATAGATGGAAGATATTCAGCAATCCATTTTCGCCAAAAGGGATCTACATATTGTTGCGAGACACGCCAGTTGTCTTTTAACACTACTGCCTCATCTTCGTATGTTGCCATTGGTTTTATGCCGTTAGAACGCCTAAGCAAAAAATGGTTAGGCGTTAGAGCCTCCGCGGTGTCATTTTCCAGAGGAACATAGGCCAAATGCCTCGCATTCACGATGTTTTCAACCTCTGCCATCATTCTACGAAGAATTTCATCGCTGGGAGGACGAGCAGGAACGATGTCATATAATACTCTTTTGATGGATCGTACAAGACGCTCCCATGCTCCGCCCATGTGAGGAGCTGAAGGTGTATTAAAGTTCAATTTCATTATGGTTGTTGTGAAATTTCGTATAAAGGCATTTGTGTCCACTTCCTGCAGGGCCTCTCTGAGTTCTCTCTCCGTGCCAACGAAATTAGTCCCATTATCGCTAAAAAATTCTCTCGGGATACCACGTATTCCTATGAAATTTCGCACAGCTAGAATACAGGAACTTGTCTTAGAATAGGCGATTTCGACGTGAACTGCCCTTATTGTGAGGCACGTAAACAGAGCTCCGTGTCGTTTTTCTATGTGACGACCCACCGTGACCATGATTGGACCAAAAAAGTCCAATTCTGTAAATGTAAAAGGCGCTACGAAAGTTGCAAGACGAGCGTAAGGCAATTTAGCCATTTGTTGTGTTTTGGGTAATGATTTTTTGATCTTACATTGTTGTCAATTTTTAACCACTTTTCTAAAGATGACACGAAGACGAGCGATATAATATTTCTGGCCAACCTAGTTGATTATTGTTTCGTGATTAAGGTGGTGGTACAAACAGTGATAATGATTTAGAATGATATTAGTTTCATAGTTGTTTCTCGGTAAGATTATAGGCCTTTTCTGTTATTCTGGGACTAAGGCGTTATCAATCCCTGCATCCGCCCTTAGAACGTCGTTTTTGTCAGTAAATGGCGATAATTTATAAATCAAGCTGGACTTCTTTAAATACTTGCCGGCTTTCAGATCGCGGATGCACTCTGCTTACTCTTCGTTTTGCGCTTGACGAAAAAGTAAAGCTTCTGCCTTCTTAAGTTCTTCTTGATTTATCTCTGCATTTGTTATTGGGAGTTGTTTAGTCATGCGTCGTAGATTGGTAACATACCGGAAGATGTATGCGGCGGCCCTGAGTAATCTGTTCCATTTCGAGAACCTCCGAACGGCAATCAAGGAGCTTGCCAAGGAAATATGAAAAATTTCATGTTTTACCTCAGTTATTGCGGGTGTTGTATTATGCTCTTCCCTCGGCCAGACTGCTTCTGGTTGCTTTAAAGTGGTTGGCTCACTAAACCATTGATTATTTTGGAGAATATCTGGTGTTTTTGACCACCTTGTTGCTTCATCTGCGATGTTGAGTTTAGTCGGAACCCAATGCCATTGTTTCAACTCTGTTATTTCGAGTATTTCACTTATTCGGATTGATACAAACTGATGGAAGCGACGATGATCAGCCGTGAAAGCACTGTTTTTGAATCCGACCAGTAAAAGCGTTGGCCTTTGTTAATCGAATGGCTTTCCATAACATGTTTCGCAAATCTTGTACCAATCACCGCTGCCATGAGCTCAAGGCGTGCAACTGATAGGATGCCACCCTTGTCTTTGAGCCTATTAGAGAATATGAAGTTTTCTGTCCACCTGAAAGCCGGAGATAGCACTTAGTAGCGTAGGCATTTTGACTTTAATCAACAAATGTGCGCAGTTGAATGTTACGGCAGTTATAACTAGAAAACGGATATAGGTGACAACGAGGGATTCTTATGTTTTGAAGGGATGGGAGAAACTTAACCCAGAGTTTCCACTTTGTTATTTGTGCTTCTAAAACAGGTTCATCCCAATCGACAGTGCTTCTCCATACTTCCTGTAGTAGAATTTTGAGGTATATCAAAAAGTTTCCGATTAGTCCTAAAGGATCGTATGTTGACATGAGTACGCGAAGCATCTCCCTTTTTGAAGGTGGTCTTGTTCCAAGAAATATTTCGTTTTGAAGAATTGCCTGCGAAATTTTGAAGGTTATTTTATCATCGTTGGGAATCCAAAATACACCAAGTACCTTTTCCACCTCTGGTTCTTCGCTCAGTGCTATTTTTTTTTTCTCGCGTTGGTCTTTTTCGATAGATTGGAGTACCTCTTGACAATTGGAAGACCACTTTCCACCACAATTAAAACCACCTTCTTTGTGGATGAACTTGACTTCGGAAATTAAATTTTTTGCTTCTTCTGCCGTATCAACCGACGTCAAAAAATCATCAATATACTGATCCTCTTTAATGGCTTTTGCCACCGCTGGAAATTTATCCTCAAACTCTGAGGCGTTCAAGTTTTTTATGAACTGAGATATACTGGGAGCGCCAGACGCTCCGAATATCATTACGTTCATGACGTAGACGTCAGTTGAATTATTGTTTTCGTCACAACCTCGCCATAAAAAAAGCTGAACATTTTGGTCTTCTTTGCGGATAAAAATCTGATGAAACATCTGTTCTATGTCACCGCAAACAGCCATTGATTTTTCCCGAAATCGAAAAAGAATAGAAAGTAGAGAAGTCATTAAATCTGGCCCTTTAATGAGGAAAGAGTTCAGTGAAACGCCTTGAGACTTGGCAGCTGCATCCCAGACAACTCGCCCTTTGCCTGGCTTGTTCTTGTTAAATACTGCAAAAATTGGTAGGTACCAAACCTTTTGTGATTTTGTGGTTTCTATTTCATCGTTAGACAACTTACGAATGTATCCTTTTTGAAGATATTCTTCAATGGTTTTTTTGAATAGCTCGCCTAGTTCTGGTTGTAATTTAATTTTTTTCAAGGCACTGAAGTCTTTTTTTTGCCATATTGTAACTTTCTGGCAGTTCGAACTCATCAAAGCGCCACAAAAGAGACATCTCAAAATGTTTGTCGGTTCGGTTTTTGTATATTTTTTTTAAAAGCATGTGCGCTCGTTCTTGATGAGTTACCTTTGTATTAGAAACTATAGATAACACCTAATTTTTCAAGAGAAAATGAGTTTTTTACCAATTCATGCAATAAATCGTCTTTTTCCTGAGCACACTCAAAAATATTAAAATTGAACCATTCATCGCAGCGTTTTCCACCTCCCTTAATAAGCCATACTAATTTTTTTCGAACGGCCATGGGTTCGGACGGGATTCCTAAACTCCAATTGTTAGCACCAATTAGTATATGTGGTGTTGCATCTCTAAAGCTGCAAATGGGTAAAATTTTTAGATGTTGGATCTTTTAGAGAAAGCTTCGTAGTCTAGAGCACAGATTAGCCATATGAAGATGAGAATGTTTCGTACGTTTCACCCTCCAAAACCCATTTGTTTACATTGTTGTATTTGTAATTTTTTCCCGCGTTGAAGAATACATGTGAATTGCAACAAAAATTTAACCAGGTGTGTGAAGATCAATACTGTCTATGTGTGAGATTTTTATACACACATTCTCATTTTTTATCTGATAACTGCCAGTTCAAGCTAGTAGACAAATTAAAATGGCTGCCGGGGATTCTCATCTCCATGTGGCTAATCTGTGCTCTAGAGTCTATATTGGGAGTGATAACTTACGCACTGTGTGAACTTCTATAGGCGAGTGTTTTCCATTTGCTCCAGCGATAGTCACGACAATTCTATGTGATGTATTTTCGGTTCGTTGTACTTGTCCCGTCCATTTCAAGCATAGAGGGTGTGCTGTTCCTTCTAGATTTAGTTCTCGTAATAATTCTTCGTCACATAAACTAACTGAAGGGCCTTCATCTATGAAGGCGAAAGTCTTTAGAATTTTATTCTTTCCTAAAACAGAAATGGGTAAAATCTTGAACAGTGTTTTAAGATTCTCACTATGCGAATGCGTATTGAAATTTACTTTATCTTGTTCGATGTTCCTGTTTTCTCTTTCTAGGAAATGACGATGAAGTAGAGCGTGATGGTTATAGTTACAGCCATCTACGCCGCACCTCTTCTGACTCTGACATTTAGAAGCATGCGGATATAGGCACTGCCTGCATAGGCTATTTCTTCGCACGATGTTCCATCTTTCGCTGCGGTCGGCGTTCAGAAAATAAGAACAGTGAGGTACGTTTTTACATCACGATTTACATACGACACAGCATTTATCTTTTCTTCGCTATGTGCGTGTATTAATGCATTTCTCGTTTGGTTGTGTGTATAGTTATCAGAGGATTTGCCCTTGACTGTTGTCACTGTCACACTGCTTGCTGAAAGTCCGTAGCTAAATATCAAATTTGAGAACTCCAGGAGGTTTGGTCTTTGATTCATCTATATATATAAAAATGAATCGTGGTGGGTTCGGATGCTTAAAACTTGAGAAAGACTGTACCAAATTGGGTACTTCCTTTTACGGGTTTGTTCGTAATTGTACCGCGAAGGTTTAGGAACAAAGAAAAGTCGAAAAAGTCTCAACAGGTGGCGCTGTAGGCAAACATTTCGATTTTCAGTTCAATTCAATTACCGTTCAACAAATGGCGCTGTATAGGTGGTTAGGAAATGGCTTCTTCAACTTTTCTTATTTGTAGGTAAAAATAAAATGATTGTCCGATTTAAGAATTTTTTTTTGTGTTGGAAAGGCTTTTCTTAAGAGGCTTAAGGGATATTTTTTTTAATTTTGTTATTAATAGGGTGAAATGGGGTAAACATAAAAGTGTCCGATTGAAGAAATTCGTTTTTTTATTATTTGTAGGATGAAATGGGGTAAGAATAAAAAATTGCCCGTTTCAAGAAATCCTTTTTTGATGTATATCTGAGAATTATTTAAGATGATTCTAATTGGCTTTGTTGGTCGGGTCAAAAGTCGGGCATTCGTTCAAAAATTTTTGGAAAGACGGCACTGGCTTGCCACAGGGTTGAAAGTGGCCACTAACTGGATTTTGATGGTGTGGAGATCTTGGCAATGGAGAGACACACTTGCAAACGGTACACGTTAGAAACACTACACATAATCAATATCAAGAACAACATGAACCGTAAACAAGACATACAAAACATTTCAGCGGTGTACTGCTCCTTAGTTTCCAACAGTAGATCCAAAACTTCAATGTAGGTACTTATTGGACTATTGTTCAAGTTTATGTAAGTATATATCATGTCCGCCCTACATACATTTACACTTTTATGTAATTATTTCTTTTTTTATAAATAAAAATCGCTTGAAGAAGACGGCAACCACTGTCGAAACGTTTTAAAAAGTGAATGAATTAATCTTTCATTTTATCATCATAACGATCAACAAAGCCGATGAGAATCATTTTTAGCTATTCTCTGATATATGTATATCATTCAACTTTTTCAAAAATTTCACTAAAAAAATATAAAAAAAAAGAAATTTTTTTTTATGTTTGAAAGTTTTTTCTTAGATTTCCTTTCGGGATATTCTTTTTCAATTGTAGGGTGAAATGGGGTAAGAATAAAAAATTGTCCGATTTAGGAAATTCTTTTTCGTAAAAGGTTTTTCTAAGCAAGCTTTAGGTATATTCTTTTTTAAATTTTTTTAGGGAGTAAAAATAAAATAAAATCGGGTTTGAGAAATTCTTTTTGTAATTGAAAGGTTGTTTGTTAGTGGATGGCCTCAGGGATTTTTTCAGAAAATTGGCATTTATAGGGTGAAATGGGGTAAAAATGAAAAGTGGCATCTGATTTCAAAAATTGTGTTTGTGTTGAAAAGGGTATTTTTAAAAATTTTATATTTATAGAGTGAAATGGAATAAACACAAAAAAAGTCTTTGATTACAAAAATTCTTTCTGCGTTGGGAAAGTAATAAAGGTTGTACATGTAGGCGATCATATTTTTACGAATTTCGCCATTCATAACGTGAAGTGGGTCAAAACTCATTAAGTAGTATTCAATTACAAAATTTTTAATTTTATGCGAAGCTTAGGTTTGTCTACCCGTGCGAAGCCGGGCGGGTTAGCTAGTTTTTAATAAATCCAATTTACGTTTTCCCCAATGTAATTGATATTGTGGAGGCATTTTTTCTATTAATTCCTGGAGAAGTGAGGAATTATTGAGTTCATCGTTTAGTCCATGTCCACATGCTTCGAAAGGGTATGTGTCCCTTGAAAAAATAGGTTGGAGCTTTGCGCTAAACTGTATAGCGTTCACAATTTTGCGAATATTTTAATGAAACAAACGGTAATCGATTGGAAATAAGTTGTGCAATATATTTTTGTGGGTTTTAAAAAAAATAAAAAACTATATATGCCTCAAAACCACCAAACAGATGGAAAAATCATAAAATTTAGTGAGATGCTTATAGGGATGATAGGGAAATCGGTTAAATATTACTTTTTTATTTTTTTTACATTTTTTTTCTAGAGACAATTCATCTCAAATTGACATATGGGTTTTGTTTTTTTTTATATTTTTTTTATTTATTCCCAAAAAAAAATGTACAAAACTGTGAAAAATTAAGGAAATTTGCAAAGAGGAATGAATGCATTATTTGAAAAAACTTCTGAAGTATAAAAGCTAACGAAGTCAAATTAACGGTTTTTCAAAGCTAATATGTATGTGCAGTTGTTTTTATTTTTTGTTCATTTTTTTTTTTATTTTTTACAGTAACTTTTTAGACAAAAATACAAAATATACTCCTTTTTTCCCAATTATTTCGTTTGACTGCCTGGGAAATTGAGTGTTATATTTTTTAAATTTCCTAAATGTTTTTTAAATCAAAGAATCATATTTCTTGAATGCCTTATGGGTTTTGAAAAAAAAAATATTTCGTATAACATGCTAAAAAATGCAATTCAATGTGACACTATTTGTAATGCCGTGGTTAGGCAAGGACAGCCAATACAATTACCACATATTTTTTTTATTTTTGTTTGGTGTTTTGTTTATTAGATTTAGAAAACAAAATAGTATTTTCTCTCACGATTTTTTTAATTTTAATTTTGAAAAAGTTGTATATTTTGCAGTTTTTTACTTGAAAAACATCTTTGCTTACGCACACAAGGAAGTTTGGTTCAAAAGAAATCCACTGGGTGGTATTGCTTTCTCTTTTTCCTTATTCTCTTTTCTAAGGTTATTATTAATGTAATGTGTATGCTCTTTTTCCGAGGAGTAGACTTCGTGGGAGTTCGTGTCCACTTCGCGTGGTTAGATCGTGGCAGAAGATTTATTTGAATTTTGTGTATCTTGTACGTAGTAACCAGAGATTATGAATTATAAAGATTGGAAACCTTCGTACGTTTCACCCTCCAAAACCCATTTGTTTACATTGTTGTTTTTGTAATTTCGTTTTGTGTCGATGAATAGATGTGAATTGCAACAACAATTAAACAGGGTGGGTTTGTTCTGTTTTGACAGTTCGACCATTTTTTATGTGTAAAAAACGCAGCCATCTTTAAAAAAATTTCAACTTATCAGCTTTTCACCACGAAAATGGCGGACTATAGGTGGGATATCGGGATGTGTTCGGAAAATACAGATTCAATGGTGCAAGCAGAATAATTAAGGGTGCACCCATATTGTTCATAAATCTATAGCTGGCCATTCACAAGTGAGCTTTAAGTTAATATTTTTTAAAGAAATTGACACTTGCAGCTTCCTTAGGCTAATTTCATCAAACAGAAATAATTAGTTATTATCGAAAAAGATAAAAATATGATGCAAAGCATCGTAATACAGATGATTAAATAACGACAAAGATCTTACTAAATATACATTAGGCGTGTTTTTTTGCAAGTCCATATGGATTTGTCGAAAAAAACCACATCGGGACTTAGGAACTTCTTACTTACAGTACGTATGTCCCGATAATTATCTGGACTTAGCTAAGTCTATATGGATTTAAGTTGTTGTTGTATTTACGTGTAAAACTATTAGTCCCGATGTCGTTTTTTTCGACAAATCCATATGGACTTGCAAAAAAAACACGGCTATTATATGTTGTGGCGAAGATTGTGATGAGCTGAATTAGAATATTTTGAGTTTATTTTAAAAATGCTAGAAACGCTTTTTTTGCTACAAATAGTGCTAACTCTTCTACTTGGCTGATGTATTTCAGTAGTATATAGAATTTGTATTATAAACCCTTCATATACAGCAGTAAAAGCCCAAACCACGCTTTCGGTGTCAACCGGGTATGAAGTTCTGGTGCAAAACTATAGTGCCATCTGTGCGTTGAAAGGGGTAAGGGTAAACAGAGTTAAAAAGTAGTAGATGATGTTTGGCGAAATGTCAAAGAAAGAGTGGTAGGTACAGAATACACATACAATTCAATAAGAGAAACAAATGTTAGGACAGATCGGATCGGATGATGCAAAGGGTGTAAGAGAAGGAAATAGTAATAATATACAAATATATTGTATGTTCCATGGCTAAAATCACTTTGAGGAGTTATCCGATGAAAGGCTTTATATTTATGTACATTTTTGTTAAATCAGTGTTCAGCATTTCTAAATGAAATAGAAAAGCGAAGAACACTCCTAAAGCATCACTTTCAACAGCAAATGGAAAGAAGACTTTTTGAATATTCTGTTCTCTCACTAAAGCCTAGTACGCAGATCGCGCTAAATTTTAGCTTCCACTTTTCTCTCCAAACGTCAGCTAAGCCCCTAGCTAAATTTTGACATGAGAGCGTTGTGGAGAATATGTCAAAGAGAACAGCTGTTATCTGAAAAAATTATATTTAACAATTTTAAAGAATTTTTTTTTCATTATTCCAAGTAATTTCAACCAAATAAAATGGATCCTTTTCTTTGCCCGAGATAAATAGTTTGTTTCCAAATATTAACCACGTTGCTTTTTATTTTCACAAAGCAAAATTCACAAAAAATTTAAGAGTTAAAGAAACCTTCAAAATTTAGCTCGAAAATTAATGTGCCGAACAATTATTTCGTGCGCTTAATTTTGACAGATAGTTATGTACAGTATGAAACAAAAATGTGTTTTTTTAGTTGGAGCTGCGTACCACTCGGCTAAAATGCTTGGCTAAATTTTAGCTTGGCTAAACTTTGGAGAGAATTTTGTATGAAAACGAAAATTTAGCGCGATCTGCGTACTAGGCTTAACTGATTAAATTTATCTAGTGCGTTAATTATGTATTGATTTATTGTCAATTTGCATTTTTGATTATTATTTTACTACCCTTTAAATATAATTGTTCACAATCCTCCATGCATTTTTAAAACCAAATGATTTTAGGTGTCGTGAACACTTGATAGTTCGTTTCGCCATTTTTATTAGTTTTTGAACGTGCCCATTGAAATTCATCAAGTTTTCAAAATATCGTGGTGGAAATCAGTAAGTTGCACTAGTATGAGTTAAAACACGCATACTAATGCAACTTACTTACTTCACCACGGGCAGCCATATTGTTTAGCTTGTAGGCAAACCCGAATGACAGCCGAGGTTTCCAATCTTTATAATTCATAATCTCTGGTAGTAACATTATGTATGTTTTTTTTTCGTTGGCGCATGCGGTTGGTATTTTTTGTCTGCTTCTTTTGTGGAAAGAAATCTATTATAGGCACAGATTAGCCACATGAAGATGAGAATCCCCGGCAGCCATTTTAATTTGCCTACAAGCTTGAACTGGCAGTTATCAGATAAAAAATGAGAATGTGTATATAAAAATCTCACACATAGACAGTAGGGATCTTCACACACCTGGTTAAATTGTTGTTGCAATTCACATCTATTCATCGCCGCGGGAGAAAATTACAAATACAACAATGTAAACAAATGGGTTTTGGAGGGTGAAACGTACGAAACATTCTCATCTTCATATGGCTAATCTGTGATTATAGGTATTGCGTGTAGAATTACATAGGTCCCTACATTTTAATGCAGATGAATGATTAAAATTGTTATTGAATGGGGTTTACATTTCACTGTGAGTGAAATAGGTACTGCACCAAGCAATGAATTTTTCAAGTGGTTGGCGCCAAAATATATATACATAGGTATATTTATTACCTATAATGTGGGTAGGTTAGGTATACCTATGTACGTATGGATCTGTAAAAAGGAGACAATCGATCAATTTTTGTTTTCGGTGGTAGCACATGACATTGTTAAAAAAAGGGTTAGAGTGGGATGTGGTGTGGGAGATAATTTCAAGTGTGTAGTAAGGAATGCGATCTTATTTATTTTTGTTTTACATAGGAAGAGTTTTATTTTCTCATTTCAATGTGCTACGGCGATGGGTGGGATAAAATGACCGTTAAATTCCCGTTGGTAAAGAGGAGAAAATGTACAACTTTTAGTTTTCGTTTCCATTTGAGATTCTTATCCTAATTTGAATTCGTGATTCTTTCTATGAGGTTCATTTTTAATTATCGGAACATTTAATTTTTGTTGAGATATACCAACTTTTTGTGAAGAAGTGAATAAATATATATTCAACTTACAACAATTACGTACAATTTCAAATTGTGTCGTTAGATGATTGTGGTGTGATACATGCATATTTGCAAAATACATGTTTAAAATACAAAAATTGAATACCTATAATTAATTGTGTTGAAGTGAAAATACCGAATCATTTACAGTTTGATTTGTTTTGCGGAAAATCAATTTGTGACATAACTTTTTTTAAAGAACCTTCTAAATAGCATATACATTTCTACAGTGCCAGAAAAAAGAAATAAGAGGCCTAACTTTGGCCAAAGGAAGACAAAAAACCCATCGAAAAAAATTAGTAAAAGGTAAACAGATAGAATAACTAAATTTAATTATATTATAAAACATAACCTAAATATTTTTAGTAGAAAAATATGTAGGTACCTGGCTTGGTACTTACATATCGTCCGTTGAAGGGTTAAATTCACTGACCATAACAGAATTAATTTTTGGGAGTCTAAAATCGTTTGATATGAAAAAAAAAATATTCTCTTAAGATTTTCAAGCTCATCAATAATTAAGTTTTTTTTAAAGAAAATTTTGAGTTTTAATTTACAAAACGTGTACAAGTGCACTAAGTGAGTCTTACCTTATTGAACATATGTATAGGTGCCTAGACAGAGCAACATGAGATTTAATTAGTTAGAATGCTATAAAGCTGTATGGGTTATTATGAAATTTTAATGGCACAACCACAAAGTTATACCCTTCCTATTTCTATGTAGGTATATCGCATTCAGATTTCCCGGGCGTTTTGTATAAGTGTACAGGATGGAAAAAATTAAATCAACTCGATACTACAAGATAAAAACGGACCATAAGTTTTTTTTTGAAATGATGACTGTGTATTGCAGTGTTTGGACTTCGCAGAAGCCTTTGGCTTCTGTCAAAAAGTGGCAGACACGCACACATGAATGGTTGAGAGTTGCAAGTCACTAGGCCCTAGTTCTTCATGAGTTGTTGTGCCATCAAATTTATTTATTTATTTCAATTATTCGTGAATTTAATTTTTTGATTTCCTCTTTTTTTGGAACTTTATTATTTTTACGTATAAATTGTAGGTATGTTAAAAAAAATCGCCCTTCTGAAGATCTTCCTTCAACGTCAACAACATTGATGGACGTTGAAAATGATCACCTCGAACAACAGGGGCAGGAGCTCGAAGTTCCGCAGGAGTTTGAAATTCCTATTGAGGTTGACAATACAGTGAAGGAAAACTGTAGTTTTGTTCCAGAAGGCAGGCGTATAATAGATTTGAATATATTTCTTTGTAGTTTAAAGACTATTTCCCTGCACGGAACAATCTTTGGATGCACATTGAATAATGTAGTACTTATTCAAGAGATTCGCGAAGGTTATTATTTTTTTTTAAATCACTATGAAAACACAAATTTTATCATTATATTTTGGGGCTTAGCTCGAAATTATTATTGAAGTGCAATATGTGCAACATGGACTTCAATCTATTCACCTGCGGTCAAAATGAAAAGGATAATGAGGAAATCAATAAAGAAATAGTCGTGGGAACAATGCTAGCTGGCAACGGGTATTCCCAATGTAAGAGAGTTTTAGAAGCCATAAACGTTCCGTTTATGAGCCCAAAAACATACCGAATTTTTGAGAATACGACAAAAGAAGTTTGGATCGAGTCTGTTGAGAGTCAAATGAGACAAGCCATTGAGGAAGAAAAAAAAATTGCTCGAGAAAACGGAAATATTGATTCAAACGGCAACGCAATCATCACCGTCGTAACTGATGGAGCCTGGTCCCATAGATCCTAAGGTTGCAATTATAAGGCATTATCGGGCATTGCAACAATTATTGGTCACAATACTAAAAAAGTTTTGTATTATGGTGTGAAGAATAAGTACTGCCATATTTGTAAGATCAACGAAAAAAAGGAGATATACCTGAGCATTCGTGTAATAAAAGCCACCACGGCCCATCAACAAAAATGGAGTCCGACATTTTGGTGGATGGTTTCAAATTTTGTTATGCAAATTATGGAGTAGTTTTCAACAAATTTATTGCTGATGGCGACAGCAACGTCTATAAAAAACTTTTAGAAGCCAAACCTTTTCCCAACTGTACCATCCAAAAAATTGAGTGTGTCAACCATTAATTCCGAAACCTTCGGAAAAAACTCACAAATTTGACAAAAAATACGAAACATAACCTAATATGCAGAAAAATCCTTTCTTGTTCAATAGACAACTTTATAAAAGGAATAAAATCTGCCACTCAATACCGCAAAAACAGTCCCTGCCAAGAAAATGAAAAGCTAAATTTATTGAAAGCTGATATTTTAAATGTTCCTTATCATGTTTTTGGAAGCCATTCAAAATGTGCCCAATACTTCTGCAACGGTGCGAATATTGAAGAAAAAAATTACATAGAAAAATTAGAAACCGATGGAATTCTGGAAACTATCAAATCTTACTTATCGAGAATGGTCCAAAATGCACAAAGCTTGCTTTGCGGGTACGACTCAAATCTTTGCGAGCAACAAACATGTTATTTTGGTGTATGGACTTCTTGCGATTTTGTATGGCTTAAAGTTGAAAAAGACGAAGAATTTTGGCAGACCAAAATGAAGGAAAAAATAATTTCGTATTACCAAAATCATTTACTCTTGGGGCTGTGTGACCCAAGAATTCCCAGAAATATGAGCGTATGGAACACATAAGACTATCTCATATAATAGTATTTGGTTATTTTTTACTGTATCTTGAATTGAAATATTTATTTTTAAAGGCCCACGATGAATAACTGAAGCCTCTAGGAACAACATAGGAAATAAAGTACAAAATACAAGAGGTAAAAACGTTTTTCAGTTCAAGTTTTTTTTTTTTTAATCAATGATTTTTTCCCCTTTTTTTCATCTTCGATTACTACTTACCTTGACGTGGTGAGGATGCTCAGTATGTTTTTTTTCAACTAGAGTGAAAGCTAGTTAAAGAACAGATGCTAAAAAGTAGTCTAGGTTATAACATCAGAGAAAAATATGAAAAACCCTTTCACTTTCGTGTCATAAACAAATGATCTCTTTTGAAGGTTTTTAATGAAACGATAAATGGCGCAAGAGTAAGACGTGTGCTCGATATCAGTCCCAGCTTTAGTTAGTTAATTTGTGTGTTAAAGTCCTAATATCTCAATAAACAGTGCAGAGTGTACATAAGAACTTCAAAATATCACTGCTTTTCCTTAAATCATTTGTGTGAAAATAATCTATTTATCACTTATTTTGATTTTGATTAATTCATTCTCCAAATCCGAAACCAAAGACAATAGCCCAATAAATTTGTCTCTCTTATCTACATGTACACAAACGTTAAGAAAGTAACAAGATCTCAAACGAGTAAGAGAAAAAGAATGGTTTTTCCGTCTCCGATCACAGCCGACCATCTCCTCACTTCTGATGTTCTGGCTGAACACCTATCCAAACATGCTGAATCTATAAGACTTGGTTTCGCTAATGAGATTTCCACCCTTCGAAATGATTTTCTTCTTAAGATTGAGGAAGTTTCTACAAGCTGGAGTCAAAGATATGATGACTTAAAGAAAACCGTCTCAAACATCATTGATCGAGTCAACAAACTTGAAGAAACCTTCCTAAAAAGTACTTCACTTCAACGTGCCGAAATTAATACATTACAAAAACAATGCATTGCCCTGCAAAAGAAAGAAATCTCCAGTGATGCCGTACTCTTTGGTGTACCCGCCCTTCCGGATGAGAACCTAACCAACTTATTCAATGGACTCTGCCACACAATCGATTGCCAGCCGCCTCTTCTCGCACACATTTTCCGAATTAAACAAAGAACTAAAAATGATACCCCATCGTCATCGTCACTCTCTTCATCGCCAATTATTATCAAATTTCGCAACTCATTTGAAAGAAACACCGTTCTTATGTCAGCCGCCAACTATCGTAAACAGCACTCGACTGAACTTCATTTACTTGATCTTGGTATTGACTCTTTTCCGAACAACAACAACATCATCATCGTCGGCTCGACAACCGGGGTCCGGTCCTGGCCTCCTTCAACAAGTCTCTCCACCCATCCCGGTCTCGAGCCGCCGCCATCCAGTTGCGCACCCCAAGGCTCCGGGCGTCCTGGTCTACGCCATCTCTCCAGCGCAAGCATGGTCTACCACGCTGTCGTCTACCATAGAATGTACCACAAAGAACTTTCCGAGCAGGTTCCTCTTCGCTCATGCGAGCTAGGTGCCCTGCCCACCGGAGTCTACCGAGCTTAATTTTTGTCACGATATCTGCTTCAAGGTAGATTGCGTACAATTCATGATTGTACCGTCTCCGGAATCGTCCTTCCTCACATATGGGGCCAACAATTCTCCTTAAGACTTTTCTCTCGAACGCGGCTAAGAGGTCGGAGTGCCTTTTGCTAAGCACCCAAGTCTCGGATCCATATGTGAGTACTGGCAGGACCATGGTCCTGTACAGCAGCAGTTTTGAAGTTATGGTGAGATTTCTGGATTTGAAGAGCTTTGACAGACTATAGTAGGCTCTATTGGATTTGAGAAGCCGCCCGCGTATTTCTTCTTCTATATTGTTATCGGCTGCTACTATTGACCCAAGGTATTTAAAGGATTGCACCACTTCAAATTCGTGCTCCGCTACCTTGATTGTTTGACCAACTGTTCCTATCGCATTCGATGCCACCATGTACTTTGTTTTACCTTCACTAATGTGCAGCCCCAGATTTTGTGCCGCCTGCTCGATCTGGATGAAGGAATCATGTACAGCTTGCTCAGTTCTTCCGATGATGTCGATGTCGTCTGCGTAAGCCAGTATCTGGCTGGACCTGTTGACGATGGTCCCTCTTGTTGCCGTGCCAGAGTCACGGATTGCTTTCTCCAACGCCAGGTTGAAGAGGAGGCAGGCCAAACCATCCCCTTGTCGGAGTCCATTAAAGATGTTAATTGGTTTGGATAGCAATCCGGCTATTTTTACTTGGCTTGTTACGTTGGTCATGGTCAACCTACATAGTCGTGTCAATTTATTTGGGATGCCGAATTCTCTCATGGCTTTGTAAAGTTCTACCCTGGCTATGCTATCGTAGGCGGCCTTAAAGTCTATAAACAGGTGGTATGTTTGGATGTTAAATTCTAGACATTTTTCCATCGCCTGCCTAAGGGTTAAGATCTGATCAGTTGTTGATTTGCCTGGAATGAAACCACACTGATATTGTCCGATGATGGTTTTAGCGTATGGGGTTATCCGGTCTTGTAGGATAGAGGAGAGTATCTTATAGGCGGTACTCAACAACGTGATACCTCTATAATTGCTGCACGTTGTGACATCTCCCTTCTTATGTATGGGGCAAATTATACCTTTTCGCCAGTCTTCTGGAATTTCTTCATGCTCCCACACGTGCACTATAATCTCATGAATTGCTTGACGTAAAGCTGGCCCACCGTGTTGAAATAGTTCGGCTGGTATACCATCGGCTCCCGGGGCTTTGTTTTTCTTTAGCCGGCCTATAGCCTTCTCAACCTCTTCTATGCTTGGTGGCGGCAACATAGGGTACTCTTCTTGAAGTAGTGGAGCCTCCACTTCTGCAGTGAGCTGACCATTTAGCAATGCATTGAAGTACACTTCCCATCGCTCCAGTATGCTTTGAGGATCGGTGATCAGATTTCCCTCTCCGTCCTTGCAGTATGTGCAGCGTGGTGTGTACTGCGTCATGTTTCGGACGGATTGGTAGAACTTCCGCGCCTGGTGCGGACCTCGCTCTCGGCTTTTCTCTATTTCACAGATTATGTTCTTCAACCAGGCTGATTTTTTCTGTCTGTGAAGCCGTTTTTCAATTCTTCTGAGCTCTTTATATGAGATTGTTGCATTGCTCGGTACGCAACATTCTTACGTTCAGTCGCTAGCTTGCATTCATCATCAAACCAGTCGTTCCGATTTCTACGACTGCTGCCTAAGATGGAGTTGGCAGTACTAATGACAGTATTCTTAAGGCGTGTCCACTTCTCATCTACGCCCAGCATACTGTCTCCAGGACTTACTCTACCCAGCTCTAGGGCGAGTCCTAACGCATTACCAAAGGTGTTACTGGTGTTTTCATTGCGCAGAGCAGCCGTGTTGATTCGAACCTGATCGGCGGATGCAATACGTCTTCGCAAAGCAATCCGCCCTCGGAAAACCATACCAACAAGATAGTGATCCGAGTCGATATTGGCACCTCGGTACGTTCGTACCGTCATCAAGTTCGAGTAGTGGCGACGGTCTATCAACACGTGGTCAATTTGGTTACGAGTGACTCCATCAGGTGATACCCAGGTGGCCTTGTAGATATCTTTACGCGGGAACCTGGTACTCGCAACGACCATGTTTTTCGATGCTGCCAATTCTAAGACTCGAAGTCCATTGTCATTAGTGTTCTCATGCAAACTATGGGTGCCTGCGTAATGCCTGAATACCGGCTCCCGACCTATTTTTGCATTCAAATCCCCAAGGATGATTTTTACGTCATACCTTGGACAGGCATTGAGGGCCCTCTCGACTTTTTCGTAGTAAGTCTCTTTTTCTTCGTCTGAGGACTCCTCCGTAGGTCCGTGAACGTTAATGAGGCTGATGTTCTTAAATTCGCCTCGCACGCGAAGGGTGCATAGCCTTTCGCTTATAGCGTTAAAGCCGATGATGGCAGACTTCATTTTTTCGCCGACTAGGAAGCCTACCCCGAGCACATTGTGTTTTGTATGACAGCTGTAGTATAAGTCATAATCTTTCTTCTGTAGAACACCATTCCCTGTCCATCTTATTTCTTGAAGTGCTGTTATGTCAGCTTTATATTTTGACAGGGCATCGGCTAGCTGCTGAGCAGCTCGAGCTCTATAGAGCGATCGTACGTTCCATAAGAAAATTCGTAAATCGTTATTCCGTTTTCTTTGCGTGGGTTGTCGTCGTGAGATCAGTCCGTTTCCGAGGCTTGTTGTCGGTCTCGTAATTCTCCTAGTTTTACGGAACAGGGAATTAACCTGTTGCCAACCTGTGGAACCAGCCTGATCATATTAGCCAAACCTTTTTAAAGGCTTGTTTCTAGCGGCCGCCGCGAAGAGGCTATGATCACACTTCCACCAGTCCGAATAGTTACGGCACGTGCATGTTTTCGTATGCTACATGTTATTCCCCCTATTCGGCTGATGGCTGACCGCCAACAGCTGTTACTTAAATGAGAGCTTGACGAGACAAACTCGTTTTCTCCTGAACAGTGCATTGGGTATCAGACGAAAACAGCAACTCTTTGCTGTCCACACTAAGAATGGAAATGTGTATGTGAAGAAGACATCAAATGGTAAAAGCATTCTTATCCAAAGCTCAGAAGACCTGCTTGCTGCTGCTGCTGTGACTGCCACTGCGACCACTTAATGATAAAAAGGCAAATAGTAATTTATCTATAAGTACATATTTCTTTACTTTATTTTTTTTTTTTATTTATTTTGTTTTTTATAATTCATTGATTATCGATTATTTTTTATTTTTGATTATTTATTTTCTCTTTCATTTTTGATTGCTTAATTGTTTATTATTTATTATTTTCTCTTATTTTCTCTTTTTTGTTTTATTTAATATTCCTTCCTTCCTTATTTCCTAATTCATTCACTCTCCTGCACTTTCTTTATTTCCACTTTTCTTTTTCTATTGCATTTTTATTTTTCTAATTTTCAATATGGATACTCTTAATTCTTTTGCTAATGAGCGAAACAGTATGTATGGTAAATCAACTTTGATAAATATTATTTCTAAACGTTGTGATGGTCTAAGGATTTGTTATTTAAATGCACGGAGCCTTAATTCCTGCAAACTGGATTATATCAAATATTTGTTTTCTAGTTCTTGTGTTGATGTTATTTGTGTAAGCGAAACCTGGTTCAAACCAGATATTCGAGACCAAGTTTATGACATTCCTAATTTCAATTTATTTAGAAATGATAGAATCACTGACACGGTCGGAGGTGGTATTGCAATTTATTGTAGGTCATCTATCCAAGCCAAAATTGTTATGAAATCGTGCGGTACTGGCATTGAATTCATTATTATTGAAGTCAGTGATTCTTTTACTAAATGCTTGATTTCATGTGTATACAACAACAAGCGAAGCTGTTCTTCTGCTCCATTCTTTACCGCTCTAAATGAATTCTGCTTTTCTCATGAGCATATGATGGTTTGTGGTGATTTCAATGCTGACCTGCTTAAGCAGGATACACGCGCCTTCCAGATGAAAGATTTTGTGTTTTCCGTTGGAATGAGTATAGTGAACACCACTTATCCAACACGTTTCGCCCCTAATTGCACTGCAAGTCTTTTGGATCTTGTCATAGTTTCAGATTCGTCGTTTGTTCTTTTGTACGATCAATTATCTTTCGATATTTCCGATCATGATCTTCTTCTCTGCACATACAATATTAAATTAACTAAATCTCTTGAAAATGAAACTTTTGCATACAAAGACTTCAACTCAATAAACTTTTTTAATCTTCATATGGCTGCCGCCTCGGCTCCATGGCTAAGTTGTCGCCTATCTCCGAATGCTAATGATAAAGTTAACTCTTTTGAACATCTACTGCTCCAATTATTTAATGAATATGTCCCTACTAAAACGGTTAGAATCCAAAATAGCCGTTGCCCCTGGTTTACTTCGGTCGTAACAAGTGCTATTAAAAATAGAAATAAACTACATTCTAAATGGAATCGTAGTCCAAGTCTCAATAACTGAAGAGCTTTCACAGTTGCCCGTAACCAAGCAACAACCATAGTTCGATCATCAAAAATTAACTATTATTCGTCCAAACTAAATACCTCCTTACCTCCCAAAAAGTTATGGGGAAACCTCCGTAAAATTGGTATTGGCAAGGAGAAGGGCTCTGAATGCGCTCTTGACCCTGATGAGCTCAATGAATTCTTTCTTAGTAATTCCGTCCCTGTTGATGATTTTGAAGTAAACACAGCATTTAACTCGTCAGTTGCCGTGCCTAGGTTCGAGGATTTCGAGATTGTCAGTGAATTTGAAGTTATGAAATGTGTGATGGCTATCAAGTCTGACTCGATTGGTGAGGACGGGGTGCCCATTCGTTTCGTTAAACTGATACTACCCCTTATCATAACTTATCTCACTCACATTTTCAATTGGTGCATCGTCACCTGTACTTTTCCTCTTTCTTGGAAAATTGCCAGAGTTCTCCCCATCGTCAAAAAACGTGACTGCACTTCTCCATCTGATTTTAGACCGATCAGCATTCTACCGTGTCTCTCTAAAGTCTTTGAGAAGATAATCGAGAAACAAATTCTGAATCACCTTTCTAATAACAATTTGCTTTATGAAAAACAATCGGGCTTCAGAGTAAATCACAGCTGCTCCACAGCTATGGTCAATCTTCTTGAAGACATTAGGGTTGGCTATGATAAAGGTCACATTAATTTTCTCTGCTTACTTGATTTTTCTAAAGCCTTCGATAAGGTGAATCACAGGATTCTTAAGTGGAAACTGCAAAACTTATTTGGCTTCAGCGACAGAGCATGTTTGCTGATAACTAACTATCTGTCTGATTGATTTCAAAGAGTCTTTTCTGGTGGGAAATGCTCTGCTCTTAGACCTGTCGAACAAGGAGTCCCACAGGGATCGATCCTGGGTCCAATCCTTTTTTGCATGTTCATTAATGATCTACCTTCGTGTTGTTCGCATGCTTCGGTCCACTTATACGCTGATGATGTTCAAATTCATCTTGCCAGACCTTTTCATAAGCTTGGTGAACTGTCCCGTTCAATTAACGACGATCTCAGTAAAATACATACATGGTCCATTGCCAACGGCCTTCTGTTGAATCCCACGAAATCTCAAATCATTCCAATTTCCAAGAAAAAGTTTGATATATCTACTATACCCGACATTTGGCTTAATAATCGTTTAATTAAAGCAGTTGATCACTGTACTAGCCTTGGTTATGTTATCGACCGCCACCTTTCAGGCTATACACACACTAATACCGTTATTGGTCGCATTTATGGATGCTTACGAAAATTATGGCCTTCAGCTCACTTCACCCCGCTTGAAACTCGACGTAAACTTATCATCTCTCTAATTATTCCCCTTATATCCTATGTTGAGTTAGTATACAGTGATCTAGATTCTTTATCTAAACATAAATTACAAGTCGCTTTCAACGACACTGTCCGTTATGTCTATGGGTTACGGAGACATGACCATGTTTCTGAATTCACAAAAAAAATACTTGGTTGCACTCTGCAGCAATACATTAACACAAGAAACTGTTTATTCTTACATAAATTATGTCATATTAACGCTCCGCCATATCTTTTTAACAAACTATCTTTCAACCGATCTACAAGAAGTATCAACATCATCCCTAAATTAAGCAATTACTTGAACTCCTCCCGTTTATTTTTCATACGTTCTGTTTCCCTATGAAACTCGCTCCCAACTTCAATTAAATTAATAATCAACCACACAAGATTCAAAGCTGCAATCTTCCTTTACTTCTCCTCTCTCTCAATTCAACCATAATTTCCTTCCTTTTCCCTTCTTTTTCATATTTTGCCTTTCCACTCCAATCTCAATGAATAGTTTCGAGTATTAATTTAAATTATTTTCATGTGATTTTTTTTTTAATTTATAAATTTGTATTCAATGTAAATTTCTAAAAATACCACCTAAGTACTATAAAAGATATTATCTTATTGTACAAACCTTTTGCCAAATAAAATGAAATGAAAATGAAATGAGATAACCACTATTTCACGGCTTTAATAAAATTAAAGCAGTTTTTCTAAAATATTTATTCTAATTGAGCTGGCAGCATTAGGTAAGTATATTTTTTAAAACCTTTTCTGTAATTTATATGACGTCATTAAAACCAATAAATTAAAATTGATCTGAAGTCAATATCTTTAATCGTTCTCGAGATGTGACAAAAATAAAATAAAAAGTAGATATGTATATAGGTTGTTGCAATATTATTACTTGAATTTAAAAGAAGATTATGATGACGGAACTAATATACCACGACTAAGGATTATACGAATCCAATTATTATAAACTAAACAAAAAAACGAATTTAATTATTAATTATTAAATTTGTGCAACCGGCACACGCGAAGGTAAAGATCGAATTGACGAACTGTCAAACGATCAACCAAAGACAAGAGATAAGAGAGAAGACACGAATATTGCAACAACACTGCAACAACGATGCAGCCAACCGGCTAGTCAGCTGGGGGTGGGTTCGTCGAATTAAGAAGATGTTATGTATGTATACACGAGAGGTGAAAAAAAGTAATCGAATTAATTTTATTAATATCCAATTGTTGATGATTTAAAAAAAGGAATCGAATTAAATGTAGGTAGGTAAATACAGGGGCGTACTTACGCTACAGGGTGGGCGCCAGGAAACTGTTGAGGGTCGTTTGCCTTAACCGGGAATCTGAAATTCGTCTTCAAAAATATGAAGGAAACGCAAATATTTTTATCCCCAATGGGAAGTTTAGAAGTTTATTTTAAAATATCTGGGAAACCTTGGCTTGCGCCTGGATTAAAACCCAGAATTTTTTCGATAAAAAGATGAGTACAAAAATGAATTATTGTCCGAAGAACAATCAAAAGAAAAAAATGAAACAAAGAAAAATTACAAAAACAAAGACCGTAAGAATGGACCGCTACTACTCGGTCCCGAAATAAAACGGATAAAGAAAACTACTTTAAAACTGGGTCACGAGTCCCACAAAATTACAGGGATTAAACCGAATGAAACAAGGGCCAACCGAATCTTATATTTTCACAACTTATGCCACGAATTAACCACTAAATAAACACTCTACTTATCTTTTCTTATCCAACTTATTCTTTTTCCTTTCTCCTTCTTTCCTCACTTCTATTCGCCCTGTTCTGGCGACTTCAAATTATAATTCCTCTTTCTCCAAATTATTTCCTCCACCGAAACACTTTCAAAATAAATTATAAAACCTAAACTCTTTTTAACAAATTCAAATTTATAATTTATTTTCAACTTTTTTTTCTTTTCTTTTAAATTTCTCGAATTTATAAAAAAAAACCTCTATCGGCTTAACTGGTCAACCAAGAAGTGGTTGGTCATGCGTAGCCTATTCGTCTTCCTTGGCCCCTCTCTCACTCACACACTCACACTCTCAAACAAAAGCTTTCGTGGAACTCGGTTGCGGTACCACTCCGACGTTGAGTTCCATCGAAACTCTCTATCTCTCACACATTCAATGGATTCCCCAAGTTGTTGGCGTTCTTCCAAAACTTGACGAATCCTCGGCCGAATTCAGACTTATTCACAATAACTATTTTCGAGAAAAGCAAAACAATACAAAAAGTTGAAAATATTATTCTGAGCATTTTCTCAGCTACTCTACTCAATATAATTTTTTGAAAATGTTTCGAAGAAGGAGCCTACAATTTAATATCGATTTTCTTAACATATTGAGGAAACGAAGGAGGAAGGCAAATACTCAAATTAACTAATTATTGCGCAATCTACTATTCAGTGGACCCTTGTGCAGATTTGGGGAATTGGGGACTAGCGTTTAGCGTTCCATTCTTTTCTGCGGTCGATGTTAGATTAAGATTAAATTTATATTTTAGGATGGGCTTATAGCCATGATTAAAAAAGAAAGTTAACTTTAGGTTGGTTTAATGATATTGTTGTTGTGTTGTTGTTTAGGTAATATCCACTTTAAGTGTACGTGTATGTTTCGTTCTGTCGTCTTCTCTGAATATTGTTATTTGTATTATGAGCTTCCTCGCTCTCTATATAGATGGCGTGCGAGTCTCCAGCCCATCCGCTGGCTCAACACGGTCGAGTCAAGTGTTACCTACTTTGTCATCCTCTCCGAGTCACCCTTAAACTCCCAGAGGACGACGGACTCAAAATGGGGGTCGAAAAATAGGAATGGTTGGGATGGAGGGGAAAACAGATATCAAGGGTTAGACCATGACCAAACAACATGGTCAGAAGAAGGTTTTAAGAACCAATTAAAGAATGGTTTTGTTGCGGTAAATTTTACCGTAACAAATTCCACCCTTACCTACCGAGGAGTGAAAACTGGCTTTCAGAAATGAAAGCGAAGTAAAAAGGAATAGAATAAAGGTTTTACAACACGAAAATGGAATACATACACTACTATACAACACAACTAAAAAAAAACTCGATCACTCCAGGTGAGAGTTAAGCACATCACAGAGCTTGAAAACTCTCAGTACCTCTTAGCGCAGCTCATCCGCTACGCGACTAATTTTCGGGGTCGTCGCAGTAAGGCTTTAAATCCTTAACATTCCAGGTACCTCGATTTGTACCTTTCTCGTCTACTAGGATATAAGTCCACGGCGATACTCGTTTCTTAATTAGAAACGGACCTACAAACTTGGGCGCTAATTTAGCCGTATAATAATTCGCTGCTTCCGATAGGGTAAAGTTGCGTCGCCAAACCAATTCGTTCGGGAGGAATTGTACATCTCTCCTACGAAGGTTATATGTTTTCGCTGCCTTCTTGGTTGCCGACTCTAACTTTTTCCCTATCTCTTCCCTAAGCTTCCTAAACTGTTCCCTAGTATCGTCCGTATTATCGCCCCTACTATTCGGAATGGTGGTTAAGGAATCATCTCCAAAAGTCACCATACCTCGACCAAAATTTGCGTAATACGGCGACACACCTAACACCTCATGCTGGGACGTGCGTATGCTACACGCAACCTTCGCCAACTGCGAATCCCATGCCCTATGATTTTCTGAAACATAAGCCCTAAGTGTTGTCTTAATAATCTGGTTTATCCGCTCCGCTGGGTTGGCCTGCGGGTGGTAATGCGCTGTAAACTTTATCGTCGAACCGTACCTATCACATAAAGATTTTAATTCCCTACTTTTGAACTGCGGACCGTTATCACAAATAACGAATTTAGGGACCCCGAATAATAAAAAGACATTGTCTTCTAACTCCTTACAAACCGATTTTGCCGTTGCAGACCTCAAAGGAAACAATAGAGGGAACTTCGTGAAATAATCCACGACAGTTAAAATATAGATAAAACCCCTACTCGATTTTGGAAGTGGACCAACCAAGTCTACGCAAATCATCTCCCACGGACTGGTAACCCCTTTCCTCTCCGTCATCAACCCAGCCGGTTTTTCATTAATAGGTTTCACGCTTTGACAGACCTTACAATTTTTAACATACCTAGTGATATCTGACCTCATTTTTGGCCAGTAATATCTTTCTCCTATCCTAGCAAAAGTTTTCTTTACCCCCATATGCCCTGCTAACGGATGGTCATGATTTTCTTCTAAAATCTTTTTCCTATCATTCTTGGGTACTACTAATTTCCACTCACTATTAGTGTTATGCACTACTACATGATTTGCTTTTACAAATTTAAATAATTTTCCCTGCTCTACTCTCCAAGCTGAAAAAGACAATGGCTTCTTTTCTACCTCTCCTATCATTTTTCCTATCCATGGATCGTTTGTGGGTTCTGAAATCCCGGATAAAACCGGTACGCTTCTAGAGAGCATATCTGGCACCACATGATCCTTACCTTTGCGGTGAACAATGTCGAACTCGAACTGCTGCATACGTACAGCCCATCGAGCCAGCCTACCCGCTGGGTCCTTTAACTTACTCAACCATATCAAAGAGTGGTGATCGGTAATAACCTTAAATCTCACCCCCTCCAGATATGGCCGCAACTTCTCTATTGCCCACAGAACAGCTAAGCACTCTTTTTCTGTGGTCGAATAGTTCCTCTCATTCCTATTAAGTGATCTGCTCAAATAGCAAACCACCTTCTCTCCCTCCTCAAAATCCTGTGTCAAGACAGCCCCAATCCCGAAATCAGAAGCATCTGTCTGAACGACAAATGGCTTCGAAAAATCCGGACACGTCAGGATGGGTGCAGCAACGAGACACTCTTTAGCCTTTCTAAAACTTTCCTCACATTCCCTACTCCAATCAAATTTCTTATTCTTTTTCAGAAGGTCGGATAGCGGCTTCACCAAACTCGCAAAGTTTGGGATAGATCTCCTATACCAGGATACCGTTCCGATAAAACTCCTAACCTGCTTAACATTCTTTGGCGATGGAATTCCTAACATACTCTCTATCTTTTCTGGGTCCATGTGTAAACCGTTTCTGTCCACAACATAGCCCAAAAATTTTAAAGATGGCCTAACAAAATTGCATTTTTCCCTACCTACTTTTAATCCTGCTTTAATTAATCTCCTAAAAACTTCGTTCAAAATTTCCATATGCTTCTCAAAAGTGTCTGTCACGATGATGATATCATCGAGATAGACGAAGACATATGGTTCTAACTCTGGACCTAAAACAGTGTCTATAAATCTTTGCCAAGTTGCAGGTGCATTATGCAACCCGAACGGCATCCTCAAAAATTGAAATAAACCCCTACCTGGAACTGTGAAAGCAGTATACTTTCTTGAATCTTTCTCAACTGGAATCTGCCAATATGCAGACTTGATATCCAGTGAACTCAAAAACCTGGCATTATTTAGCTTATCTAAGATGGCCGTAATATACGGAAGGGGGTATGCATCCCTATCCGTAACCTCATTCAATTTCCTATAATCTACACAAAACCTATACGTGCCATCTTTCTTTTTAATCATGACAATGGGAGAAGCCCATGGACTGTCAGATTTTTCTATAACCCCCTCTTTAAGCATCTCTTCTAACTCTTTATCTATGAAAGACTGAACCACAGGAGACACCGGATAATACCGTTGTTTTATTGGTTCAGCTTTCGTCCTAATTTTGTGCTCCACCATCTGTGTGCACCCTAAGCCTTCTGGCATCTCCCTAAAAACTTTTTCTAAACACCTATCTAACTCTTTCTTCTGTGTCTCATTTAATTCCGTTAAATGATCCGCCACGGACATCGAAGCCAACGAACTTTGGTTCGAAAATGTCCATTCCCCTGATTTCAAATCCGGGACCACACCCGATAGAGCCCAAAAATCTGCTCCTAAAATCAGTTTGTGGGGAAGGCGTGGAATAACGAGACATTCTATAAGAACCACTTTTTCCCTAACCCTGATTGGAAGTGAAGCTACTCCTTCTACTCCAATACCTGCACCATCCGCTAAAATTACTCTACCTAAGTTTGTTTTCCCTAAATTTATTCCTAAATCCTTTAAAATTTCCCATCCGTCCCTACCTATTATTGTGCGTGAAGCACCTGAATCTAAAAGTCCTAACATATTAATACCATAAATTTCAACGCCAAGATACGGTCGTTGATCCCTACCATTTTGCTCAAGCGTGAAATCCAAGTTAATGTATGCCGACTGGTTACCAGTAGGCAACCTATCAGGTTTTAACGGAACTCTCGTCCTACTGACCCGAAAGTTCGTCTCCCGTTTCCCGAGCATTGTTGGCAGTTATTTCTATTAACTCCAACCCTACCACAACCATAACAACGCCTAACAGCGGAGCACCTATTTGCAAAATGGCCTTCTCCATTGCAATTATAACACCTAACAACTGGCCCTGCACTATTATTTGAAAATGGGTTCGAAGTTTGTCCCTGTCTAACAATTTGGTTGTTGTGAGTAACAACCGAAACTGTTGGAGTCTGTCCCTGTCGAACAATTTGGTTGTTCTCCGTAACAACCGAAACTGGTGAAAAATCTACACCTACGTATGCCAGATCCGGTTCTAGCAAAGTCCTACTTCTACTATTTGGTGGGGGAACGTATGATTCCACGTTTCCTCTCACCGCCTCTAAATCTCGACCTAACGCTACTAAATCTGAAATGCAATTTGGTCTAGCCAAACCAAGTTGCGTCTGGTAGAAAGGTGTCAAATTCCGTTGGATCATTGACAGCTTCCTCCGCTCTGATATTTGTTCGGAAAGCCTGCCAAACAAATTCTGCATCGTAGCCACATAGACGCCGATTGACTCGTCTCGTCCTTGTGTTCGATGCCTAATCTCCTCCAATAACGAATCATCGTAATTCGGTGGCAAGAACTCCAGTTTTAATTCCCTGACGAGTTCTGGCCACGAATTAATAGAAAGCCTAACTGCCCTAAGCCATATCAACGCTTTTCCTACAAATAACTCTACGGCGGACCTAAAAAGTTGCGCTTCCGTCACACCACGGGACTGGCGCATTTCCTCAACCCTCTCTACGAATGCGTTCACGGAGGCACCACAGCGCTCACCAGTGAATTTCACATTCCATTTATAAACCTGTTCGAATTTTTGCGAATTTACAACTACCTGCTCCAAAATTGGGTTTTCTAACCTACCACTATCCCTAATGCCACCAGTTCTACTATCTGCCACTACTAAGCCCGTCGATGTACCGGCAGAAGTACTCGTCGACCTGTTTTGAGGTTCAGCTGAACGCTGATTTTCAACCTCCGAATTCTTTGTGTGTTCATTTTTTTGTTTCTCCTCATTTTCACTGTCATCCTTCTCATCTTTATCGTCTTCATCATCTTCTAATGCAGCCATTGCCATAATTAATTTATTCTTTAGAGCCTGCTTGCTCTTTTCCTGAATCTCATTCTCTGGAATAGATCTATCTAGCCTACGTAACCCCCACTCTACTTTCGTCAAAATCTTCAAATACTCCTTTGAAGTTTCCGACTTCGGAGGATTTTCTAAAAGTTTCCCTAACTCTCCTAATTTTTTCTCAACCGCCATTTGATCCTGTTCAAAATTGAACGGGTAAGCGGGAGCTACAAAAGAATTCCTACGTTCTAACTTGGTGGCAACCCTAAGCGATTTTCGCATTTCTTCCACTGTCCCTACAGGTAAACCTCGCCACTCCATTTCGTATGCGAGTTCATCTTGCGACAATCTATTAACCTCCATTTTAAAAAAAAACTTAAAAGCAAAATTATTAAAAAAAGATGATTCAAAATCCTAATAAAAACTAATAAAAATGCCTTTAAATGCGCTGAAATACTTTTTTTAAATTTTAAGAAAAAGTTCTTAAAAGTATTTAAGAACACCGAATAAAAATTGCAATTAATTAAAGAAAATTCCAAAAGAAATCAAAACTAATTGAAATGAAAACAAAATATTGTACGATGGCAACCCTATCCAGATTCCAAAATTTACACTTTAAGCAAAAAAAAATGAATATCCTCAAACTCCACTAAACAAATTTCACTTGCGTCTGTCCGAAATTCCAATAAAAAAAACGCTCGAAACACCTCCAAAACCACTTGTATAAAAACTTTTGACTCGATGTCCAAAATCTTATTTATCAATATTACCTATTCTTTTAGCACGAAAATAGAAAAAGAATTACCAATTTAATATAAATTCACAAAAAAAAATAATTAAAAAGAATATAAAATGGATTCTCAGAAAAAGTGCCCTTTTTTAAAGTGGGAACACTGATTTCCTGTTGTTTACAACTTGAATCCAAATTAAATTCCACGAAGAAAAAAATAATCACGAAAAAGAAAGAGACCGCACTATCAATTTCAATTAAAAAAACTATGCAAATTTATGCGAATTTAATTAAAATGGAGAATAAAAAGACACTTCCTATATATGTAATATAAAAACACTAACCGAAATAGATTAAGATAATAAAAAAACAGTATAAAAATCAATAAAAACACCTTACTCAATTTCCGTAGGTAGGTACTCCCTTCACACTTGCACTTCTCAAACAAAAGTAAAAAAAAACTGGAACTCCGCTGACACTCTTGTTGATCAAAATAATAAACCTAGGGATAAAAAGACTTTAGTAAAAAAAACACTAAATTTTATAAAAAAGGAACAATTAATTCCACCGAAAAATAACACAAAACAAACACTTCCACAGATTATGTAGGTAGCCAGGGATTTTGCACTCAATTGCAGAACAAGAAAAAAAAACACGTATGGGCGCCAATTTGTTGCAATATTATTACTTGAATTTAAAAGAAGATTATGATGACGGAACTAATATACCACGACTAAGGATTATACGAATCCAATTATTATAAACTAAACAAAAAAACGAATTTAATTATTAATTATTAAATTTGTGCAACCGGCACACGCGAAGGTAAAGATCGAATTGACGAACTGTCAAACGATCAACCAAAGACAAGAGATAAGAGAGAAGACACGAATATTGCAACAACACTGCAACAACGATGCAGCCAACCGGCTAGTCAGCTGGGGGTGGGTTCGTCGAATTAAGAAGATGTTATGTATGTATACACGAGAGGTGAAAAAAAGTAATCGAATTAATTTTATTAATATCCAATTGTTGATGATTTAAAAAAAGGAATCGAATTAAATGTAGGTAGGTAAATACAGGGGCGTACTTACGCTACAGGGTGGGCGCCAGGAAACTGTTGAGGGTCGTTTGCCTTAACCGGGAATCTGAAATTCGTCTTCAAAAATATGAAGGAAACGCAAATATTTTTATCCCCAATGGGAAGTTTAGAAGTTTATTTTAAAATATCTGGGAAACCTTGGCTTGCGCCTGGATTAAAACCCAGAATTTTTTCGATAAAAAGATGAGTACAAAAATGAATTATTGTCCGAAGAACAATCAAAAGAAAAAAATGAAACAAAGAAAAATTACAAAAACAAAGACCGTAAGAATGGACCGCTACTACTCGGTCCCGAAATAAAACGGATAAAGAAAACTACTTTAAAACTGGGTCACGAGTCCCACAAAATTACAGGGATTAAACCGAATGAAACAAGGGCCAACCGAATCTTATATTTTCACAACTTATGCCACGAATTAACCACTAAATAAACACTCTACTTATCTTTTCTTATCCAACTTATTCTTTTTCCTTTCTCCTTCTTTCCTCACTTCTATTCGCCCTGTTCTGGCGACTTCAAATTATAATTCCTCTTTCTCCAAATTATTTCCTCCACCGAAACACTTTCAAAATAAATTATAAAACCTAAACTCTTTTTAACAAATTCAAATTTATAATTTATTTTCAACTTTTTTTTCTTTTCTTTTAAATTTCTCGAATTTATAAAAAAAAACCTCTATCGGCTTAACTGGTCAACCAAGAAGTGGTTGGTCATGCGTAGCCTATTCGTCTTCCTTGGCCCCTCTCTCACTCACACACTCACACTCTCAAACAAAAGCTTTCGTGGAACTCGGTTGCGGTACCACTCCGACGTTGAGTTCCATCGAAACTCTCTATCTCTCACACATTCAATGGATTCCCCAAGTTGTTGGCGTTCTTCCAAAACTTGACGAATCCTCGGCCGAATTCAGACTTATTCACAATAACTATTTTCGAGAAAAGCAAAACAATACAAAAAGTTGAAAATATTATTCTGAGCATTTTCTCAGCTACTCTACTCAATATAATTTTTTGAAAATGTTTCGAAGAAGGAGCCTACAATTTAATATCGATTTTCTTAACATATTGAGGAAACGAAGGAGGAAGGCAAATACTCAAATTAACTAATTATTGCGCAATCTACTATTCAGTGGACCCTTGTGCAGATTTGGGGAATTGGGGACTAGCGTTTAGCGTTCCATTCTTTTCTGCGGTCGATGTTAGATTAAGATTAAATTTATATTTTAGGATGGGCTTATAGCCATGATTAAAAAAGAAAGTTAACTTTAGGTTGGTTTAATGATATTGTTGTTGTGTTGTTGTTTAGGTAATATCCACTTTAAGTGTACGTGTATGTTTCGTTCTGGCGTCTTCTCTGAATATTGTTATTTGTATTATGAGCTTCCTCGCTCTCTATATAGATGGCGTGCGAGTCTCCAGCCCATCCGCTGGCTCAACACGGTCGAGTCAAGTGTTACCTACTTTGTCATCCTCTCCGAGTCACCCTTAAACTCCCAGAGGACGACGGACTCAAAATGGGGGTCGAAAAATAGGAATGGTTGGGATGGAGGGGAAAACAGATATCAAGGGTTAGACCATGACCAAACAACATGGTCAGAAGAAGGTTTTAAGAACCAATTAAAGAATGGTTTTGTTGCGGTAAATTTTACCGTAACAAGGTATCATCTTTGTATACATATAAAATATACAAAGGTATCACGAACGTAAAAACTTGCACTTCTCTACACGCCGACATCAAAATAAAAACGCCTTTCGGATTCTAGGAACTTCGAAACGAGGAAGTACCTACCTATAACGACATATTCCACCTACATCACTAAGAAAAAACTTGACCTAGGTAAGAAATATGTAGGTAGACATTTATAAAAAGAAAAAAACATAAATAGATGCTACCTCAAGTTTTTCTATTTTATTCAACTCCACAAAAAAATAATACCACCGCGCTGCGCTGCACCCACCAATTCTTTTAGATAATTATATTATAATAATCTTTTTTCTTCATAATACCTACCTACATATTCACACATCCATATCCATAAGAAAAAAACAAATCCATCCATACCTACCCTTCTGGTCAGCAGAATTGTTTTATTTATTTTCTCTAAATTGTATGTCTGGCTATTGTACATAACTACATACCTACATAATAAGTAGGTGCATTTGCTTCGTCTGCGCTTACTCGCTCGCTACCTGTTTTTTATTTCCTTCTTTCACTTGAGCCTTGTGCGTTGGGTGAGATTCTCTGCTCTCTGCACCATCATCGTTTGCGATTAAAAAAGAGTACAAGAGTATAATTAAAATTGCAATGCCGAATTTGATGCAGAGAACTAACACCATTGAGTTTATACACATAGAGGAACCACGAAACTTGCGTTAATCGCGCAATAGGTGTCGCCGCATACACCAAATCGAGATTTTAAAATTTTGTGGAACAAGATCCACAGAACTTCGAACGAAAAAAGGCAACCAAACCAAATATGTGCCTCAAGGGAATTAAGACAAAGAGGAAGAGGTACGAAGGGCGTCTGCTTTATTTTGTAGCTTGTGCACGATATACAGACTAAGCACATACATACACAATATCCCTTTTCAGTTTTTATGCATTGAGCAGCTTATGCATGTCCGTATAGAAATGTGTAGATGTGTCTATCTATAGGTAGGTATATTATAATTTCACTTTAGAGCACATTTTGTGCACAATTTGTGTGTTCGTTGAACGATCGGTGAAGGTCGAGTCAATGAGTAGGTAGTTTAACAAATATTTTAGGTAGATAGATACCTACCTATATGAATGGAACAAAAGTAAAGCAGTTAAATTGTGTACCTATGTAATTAATAGAAACAGTTCAAATCTTGGTTTTATATTTTGTAGGTAGTTGGTTTTCGTTTTATTTTTTATGTTTTTATGTTTTATTCTATTAATTTTGAATCGGGTACTTTTCAGTAAAGGAAATAGGTACTAACATTTGTTACTAGGTTGACAACATTAGCTATAATTATTGTATCTACCTACATATTCATTGAAATCCTAGTTTCTACAGCCTAAATATTTAGATATAGAAAATTGTTTTTAATTTGTTATGGATTATGATGCATGCCTTGCCTAGGTATGAATTTGAAAAAAATACGTGGTTAGATGTTTCTTAATTCTAATGATTATTGAGTGAAATTATTTCTCAATTGTAGAAAAGAAGAAGGAATGTAGGTTTTTTTGAATTACAATACATATAGGTACTTATAGCCATAGATATTTTTAGAGAAGTGAGTTTTTAAGTGAGTAGTTTACCATCGGAGTATTACAAAGTTTTCTTAAATAAGCAGATATAAACCTAGGTAGGTTGGTTTTAAATTTTAAAACTGTGAGGTTCATTTATGTTTTGTTAAATTCAAAGGACGAGTTTGTAGGTAGTTTAACAAATATTTTGGCACCTACATTACATATCGTCAGCTAAATGCGTTAAGCTCCTCAAGCTGGACGAAATTGAGACTTTGATTCCAATTTCTTAAGAAATACATTATGCTTTAATCATTTATGTCGAATGAAACGTTGTTGGCCTAGAATCTTCAAGAGAAAATGAGTTTTATATGGAGCCTAATGCTCTCCAGCAAATTTTTTAAAACAGTTTTACGCATTTAGCGAATGTAATAAAACATTTATGAAACTACAGTTTTACGTTTTATTTGACTTCACTCTCACTATAGTTGCATCACTTGGTGGATGAAAGTTAAAAGAACAAAAGTTATGAAAAAAAGGTATACCTTGCGTCAAATACGGAGCCGAACGCAGTTATCTAAAACACTATAGGTACCTATATGCACGACTTGATCACACGAACTTGCTCTTGAGTTTAACCACTGTTTGTAATAACACATTAAAGATGCATGATGTACCTATTTAAATAAAAAAATTAAGAGTCAAAAGTACCTACTTAAAAATGGATTTTTTGTTTGATTTTTGTTTTGTTTATAAAACAGTACTTTTCCAAGTTTTCCAAATAAATGTAGGTAATATTGTTCAAACTATTGAGAAGCACCAGATTACAAAGTTATAACAAAATCGGTCAAGCCATCAAAAAGATATAGGTACTCGAATAACCCAAAGTACGGCCATTTAAAAAAAAAAACCTGGAATACCTAATTCCGTTATGAGAAAACCAGAAACGCAGTTTTCTTAAAATTGACCTGTTTATTACAGGTACTAAGTTCAATCAAAATCTTTAGAGCCTATGAGATAACAATGTTACTGGATTACTAATTTTTTTGCTCATAGATTTTTTTTCTGTACAATATAGGTAGGTATTTTCTATGCAATATTTACTTAGTTTCTGTTTGCAAAATTAAAAAAAAAAGTCATTTCAGTTATTCACGAGATAGGCCTATATAAGTACATTGTTGACACCTGCCTTTATAATTGCCCAAAAGATATGCGAATTTTTCACCAAAAACCAGAAAGCCGAACTTATTTTGTCTAATTATTTTGTTGATTTAGCTACCTATGAAGGTATATTAATTTGAGATAAAACATTCAAGGCTTTTCTCAAATATTTAATAATTTATGTTACTTCCGAGAAAACATCAATAGGCGTGTTTTTTTTCATAATCTATATACCTAGTTAACAGTTAAAAAAAAATAATTTATAAAAAACAACATTAACCAAGTCCGTAATAAACTTCTTGATTTTGCTATCTATCGAGGCTTATGTCCTAAGCCTGTATAAAATATGGATATTTATAAAGGTTTATGTATTCAACATGAATACATATTCTATCCAGTGTAATGAAATGTAAAGAAAATAAGACCTAATAAACATCCAGGCTAACGATGAGCTGTATAGTTCAGTTGCTATGGTGTTTTATTAGTTATTTTGCTTCAAATTCAATAGAATATACATTCAATATTCTTAGTATTGTTATATTATTGAACAATTTTTTAAGACTATATAGATTAAGAAACACGCCTAATGTTGTTTTAAAATCTGAATACACATGAACTAACTAGGTAGGTATACCTACAATATTCATATAAAAAAGAAGATATTAAAAGCTTCAAATGACGGTAAACTAACCAGAAGCAAATCTTTAAATCAGCCTTATTTTGAAATTCACTTTCATGCGAAAGTAAGTCGAATTCGAATAGTTTGTATTTTGAGTTTCGAACGAATCGAAAGTTCACTTTATCAAACGAAAGTTCATTTTTTGTTGAAAACTAAGCAAATTTTGACTTTCGAATCATTCGAAACAAATGTCATTTATTTGACGCTAAAAATTTTCTGGCGAATAGATTAAAAAAACATGTGAGCTCAAATATTTTTGTTGAAAAATAAAGAAAATAAAATACTTTTATGAATTATTTGTTGACATTTTAATTAAAGGTCGCATTTCAATTGGACTTAACGGGAGCAGAAAGAAGTTCTCATCAAATTGATGGAAGAACATCCGGAGATAGCCATAAGGGATTTTCAATCTTGAATGGATTTGATGCATCCATTATCCCTCTCCTCCATATCTGCTCTTCGCCGCCGTCTTCACTTCTTATAAATAAAATAATTGCCATCTGTTTTTCTTGAAAATTAAACAATCAACTCTTGCTCATGAACTAGCAAATAACAATGAGGTACAAGCATTTACAAATAACAAAAAAATACCGGCGAGGGATTTTACTTTTTTTGTTTTGTTGAAAATTGAAAAGTGTGACCAGGTGTGTATAAAGTAAAGAGAGACTTTGAAGTTACATGTTTTTTTTGTTAGTCAATTTTAAACACAATTAAATTGACATGAAAGCTAAAAAAAATCTAGTATTTAACTATTCAAAAGTTTTAAATTTATTTTGTTACTTTTTCATGTCAATAAACTTACCATACTATTTTCTAAATGCTCCCAAATTTTAAAATTCCAGTTTTTATTGATGTTTTATAAATAGTAAACTTTACCGGGCCTTCAACATTACTTATCTTTACTTTATTTTTCTTAAATGAGAACGCATTATTTTGACCATCATTTTTATAAAAACAAAAATTCTTCGAAAAAAACAGCTTGGTCACACTAAATTAAATAGAAATGTCAGTAAATGTCAAAGCGGTGATGTTCATTTTAGGAATTCATTCGATAATGAATATTATTCGTTCGATTCTCAAAATATGCAAAGTTCATTCGAATGAATAGATCTATTCTATCGAAATAGCTATTCATTCGAATCTCAAAATAAGGCTGAATAAATTCAAGAAAAAAACACCCCACAAAAAAGTTGTTAGGCCATCAAAAAAATATTTGTGAATATGTATAGAGGAACAAAAAAACCAATTAGTGAGAGGCACGGGGAACTCACTTTAAAAAAGCACCCTAAGAGTGAGAGGCACGGGGAACTCACTTTAAAAAAGCACCCCAAGAGTGAGAGGCACGGGGAAGTCACTTTAAAAAAGCACCCCAAGAGTGAGAGGCACGGGGAACTCACTTTAAAAAAGCACCCCAAGAGTGAGAGGCACGGGGAACTCACTAAAAAATAGCACCCCGAAAATGGTGGGTGAAAACGCATTATCACCTCCCCGTGGTACCTGCCGGATGACAATGTTATTGTTAACTAACGATAAGCGTTATAATAGACTCGGGGTAGGGCTATATATAAAATCAAAATATGTAGAAAAACTCTAGAAAGAGAGACACAATAAACCGCACACAAAGAAAGTACTATGGCTATTCATGCAACGTCTGTCGTAAGATTACAAACTATGTACAATGATAAGTTTACAAAAAAGTTTGCGTGAAAGTTATGTTATTGAATAAGCTGTTCCTTAAAAGTCAAAAATTGTTTTCGTGCACAAAAATTATTACGTTTTCTATAAACTATAATTTAAAAAAGTTAATTCAAAGATGCCGAAAATAAGTAAAAAAGAAATTTATTTAATTATATGAACAAATTTTCTTCAGTGATTTACTAATTTTAGAACTTTTCGGAAAAAATGATGGTTTGTGCATTCCAAATGTCACAATGAGAATTGCTTGGGTTTAAAAAAAAAAATGGTTAATTTTCCGTACCAAAATCCTGAGAAATTTTAACCAAATTGTGCAAATCATTACTCATACATTATTTGACAGTTCACTCACCAATTCGTAAACCTAATTTAATGGTAAACTTATCTATTGTTTTACATATACACAATTACATGAATACCTTTGATTAAATTGATTAATGTAATCATCAAAAAAGCAACAAACAAAAAAACAGAGTGCGGTGGTAGAATGAAAATATGTGCCTTATTTTGTTTATCGTTGTTATTTTTATAATAAGAATATAAAAATAACCATAGCTATACACCTAGATGGATGATCTACATCATTTACATAGGTAGGTGTATAGCTACATTTAAAAACTAAAATATTATCTTATGACAAAATTTCATCCAAATAGTTGTAGCCGTTTCCGATAAAAAAATGTTATTAATGCATCCAACACCAATCTACATAAAATTGATGGCAGGTTAAACAATATTTCAATACAAAATTTCAACCAAAATTATTAAAACAGTTGGAACACTAATCAAAATATATATCAAGGTTAAATTAAGGGTAAGCTATTCAAAATAACCGAAATAGGTAGGTACCTACCTCATATAAAATGATACCGTATATCAATTTCTTTATTTAATTTTTCAAACAAGATCTTTGAGTGAACATTTCTAGAAAAAATCATTTTCAAACTCAAAATTATGGAAAAAAGTGAAAAAATGATAGGTATAAAGTTTTATTTATAAAGTTTGTAGTACCTACATAATTAAGTTCTTTCCCTTATCTACCAACCTATTTAATGTTTACATCAACTTACAGCTAGTCGAATTTTAAAAACCAATTCGATTTATGTAGGTACCTACCTACATAGGTAAATTATTTTTTGAAAAAAAAATGAAAGTTGAAAACATTCTTTATTTGTTCGAAAACTTGTCCTCCCATACGGCTCTTTTCTTGTCTATTCCCAATATAGGTACCTACATAAAATAGTATTTTCAATTACCTAGCCCTTAACAGCGGCTAGGTACCTACCTAGGGACATAAAAAAACCAAAAAACAAACATTTTTTTTCTCCATTTCAAACCTATTTAATGCCATCCAAATATGAAAACCAGAAAAAACAATACGACCATCCAAATAGATACACTACACATCCCTACATACATACATAAATATATATGTACATTCCATATGTATAAATACAAGAAACAATTGCACGTTTAAAGTAAAAAATTAAAAAAAAAAACCACAATTGTACGACCTTTAATTTTTTGCGCCCCTAAAGTAAACAAAGTGATCCTTTTTGTCTACATTATCATCACGACGCGACGCTTGATAACAATAATTACAAAAACAAACTTAAAAAACTGAAGTGACGTAACCTTGTTATCCTTCATTCATTTGTGCTTCTTAACAACTTACCCCGCGTGATACAAACAAAAACACACATTCGTTTATCCAAAAAAAAAAATTAATGTGTAGTCTACCGAATATTCACTGCGCTGGCTGCTCAGTGTGCCTGTGCATACATACTCATGCGTTTTGTATGTTTGTAGGTAGGTATGTGGAACAAAATTCACACAATCCACTAGATTCCACAATTTCTACAAAAATGGTTTTAGCTTCAGGTAAGCTATAAGCCGCCATCTAGGCGAGCATTTAACGCAAGATTCTCGTTCGGTCGAAGTGGTTCCTCTATGTGTATAAACTCAATGCTAACACATTCAAATTCATTTACATGAATTTTGAGTTGGCTGGTCGGGTACACCTACCCTTTGGTGAAAGAATCTAAATTCTTTACGTTTATCGGTGGTGTGTATTTTATTCTTGTTTTGATAGACTGCAAGATCTTCTCAGGTTGGCAAAATAAAAGTTTTAATGTTGCGATGTCTGCAGGGACACACGATATGTGGACCAGGAGATGTTGAACTGATCTTAGTAGAGATGAGCCAAAAATCACGAACTGCTACTTATTCACAGCTAATGAAAATTCACATTCACAACCTGTTAACAACTTGCGAATAAACTGTGAATGGCTAAACTGTGAATGAAAAAATCTCTAATCGCTAGTCACAACCCAACATCATACATCACACAACTGCGAATTGTTAAACCGTGAATTTGAAACGAATATTCACTATTCACTACTATCATTGAGTTTATACACATAGAGGAACCACTTCGACCGAACGAGAATCTTGCGTTAAATGCTCGCCTAGATGGCGGCTTATAGCTTACCTGAAGCTAAAACCATTTTTGTAGAAATTGTGGAATCTAGTGGATTGTGTGAATTTTGTTCCACATACCTACCTACAAACATACAAAACGCATGAGTATGTATGCACAGGCACACTGAGCAGCCAGCGCAGTGAATATTCGGTAGACTACACATTAATTTTTTTTTTTGGATAAACGAATGTGTGTTTTTGTTTGTATCACGCGGGGTAAGTTGTTAAGAAGCACAAATGAATGAAGGATAACAAGGTTACGTCACTTCAGTTTTTTAAGTTTGTTTTTGTAATTATTGTTATCAAGCGTCGCGTCGTGATGATAATGTAGACAAAAAGGATCACTTTGTTTACTTTAGGGGCGCAAAAAATTAAAGGTCGTACAATTGTGGTTTTTTTTTTTAATTTTTTACTTTAAACGTGCAATTGTTTCTTGTATTTATACATATGGAATGTACATATATATTTATGTATGTATGTAGGGATGTGTAGTGTATCTATTTGGATGGTCGTATTGTTTTTTCTGGTTTTCATATTTGGATGGCATTAAATAGGTTTGAAATGGAGAAAAAAAATGTTTGTTTTTTGGTTTTTTTATGTCCCTAGGTAGGTACCTAGCCGCTGTTAAGGGCTAGGTAATTGAAAATACTATTTTATGTAGGTACCTATATTGGGAATAGACAAGAAAAGAGCCGTATGGGAGGACAAGTTTTCGAACAAATAAAGAATGTTTTCAACTTTCATTTTTTTTTCAAAAAATAATTTACCTATGTAGGTAGGTACCTACATAAATCGAATTGGTTTTTAAAATTCGACTAGCTGTAAGTTGATGTAAACATTAAATAGGTTGGTAGATAAGGGAAAGAACTTAATTATGTAGGTACTACAAACTTTATAAATAAAACTTTATACCTATCATTTTTTCACTTTTTTCCATAATTTTGAGTTTGAAAATGATTTTTTCAAGAAATGTTCACTCAAAGATCTTGTTTGAAAAATTAAATAAAGAAATTGATATACGGTATCATTTTATATGAGGTAGGTACCTACCTATTTCGGTTATTTTGAATAGCTTACCCTTAATTTAACCTTGATATATATTTTGATTAGTGTTCCAACTGTTTTAATAATTTTGGTTGAAATTTTGTATTGAAATATTGTTTAACCTGCCATCAATTTTATGTAGATTGGTGTTGGATGCATTAATAACATTTTTTTATCGGAAACGGCTACAACTATTTGGATGAAATTTTGTCATAAGATAATATTTTAGTTTTTAAATGTAGCTATACACCTACCTATGTAAATGATGTAGATCATCCATCTAGGTGTATAGCTATGGTTATTTTTATATTCTTATTATAAAAATAACAACGATAAACAAAATAAGGCACATATTTTCATTCTACCACCGCACTCTGTTTTTTTGTTTGTTGCTTTTTTGATGATTACATTAATCAATTTAATCAAAGGTATTCATGTAATTGTGTATATGTAAAACAATAGATAAGTTTACCATTAAATTAGGTTTACGAATTGGTGAGTGAACTGTCAAATAATGTATGAGTAATGATTTGCACAATTTGGTTAAAATTTCTCAGGATTTTGGTACGGAAAATTAACCATTTTTTTTTTTAAACCCAAGCAATTCTCATTGTGACATTTGGAATGCACAAACCATCATTTTTTCCGAAAAGTTCTAAAATTAGTAAATCACTGAAGAAAATTTGTTCATATAATTAAATAAATTTCTTTTTTACTTATTTTCGGCATCTTTGAATTAACTTTTTTAAATTATAGTTTATAGAAAACGTAATAATTTTTGTGCACGAAAACAATTTTTGACTTTTAAGGAACAGCTTATTCAATAACATAACTTTCACGCAAACTTTTTTGTAAACTTATCATTGTACATAGTTTGTAATCTTACGACAGACGTTGCATGAATAGCCATAGTACTTTCTTTGTGTGCGGTTTATTGTGTCTCTCTTTCTAGAGTTTTTCTACATATTTTGATTTTATATATAGCCCTACCCCGAGTCTATTATAACGCTTATCGTTAGTTAACAATAACATTGTCATCCGGCAGGTACCACGGGGAGGTGATAATGCGTTTTCACCCACCATTTTCGGGGTGCTATTTTTTAGTGAGTTCCCCGTGCCTCTCACTCTTGGGGTGCTTTTTTAAAGTGAGTTCCCCGTGCCTCTCACTCTTGGGGTGCTTTTTTAAAGTGACTTCCCCGTGCCTCTCACTCTTGGGGTGCTTTTTTAAAGTGAGTTCCCCGTGCCTCTCACTCTTAGGGTGCTTTTTTAAAGTGAGTTCCCCGTGCCTCTCACTAATTGGTTTTTTTGTTCCTCTATACATATTCACAAATATTTTTTTGATGGCCTAACAACTTTTTTGTGGGGTGTTTTTTTCTTGAATTTATTCAGCCTTATTTTGAGATTCGAATGAATAGCTATTTCGATAGAATAGATCTATTCATTCGAATGAACTTTGCATATTTTGAGAATCGAACGAATAATATTCATTATCGAATGAATTCCTAAAATGAACATCACCGCTTTGACATTTACTGACATTTCTATTTAATTTAGTGTGACCAAGCTGTTTTTTTCGAAGAATTTTTGTTTTTATAAAAATGATGGTCAAAATAATGCGTTCTCATTTAAGAAAAATAAAGTAAAGATAAGTAATGTTGAAGGCCCGGTAAAGTTTACTATTTATAAAACATCAATAAAAACTGGAATTTTAAAATTTGGGAGCATTTAGAAAATAGTATGGTAAGTTTATTGACATGAAAAAGTAACAAAATAAATTTAAAACTTTTGAATAGTTAAATACTAGATTTTTTTTTAGCTTTCATGTCAATTTAATTGTGTTTAAAATTGACTAACAAAAAAAACATGTAACTTCAAAGTCTCTCTTTACTTTATACACACCTGGTCACACTTTTCAATTTTCAACAAAACAAAAAAAGTAAAATCCCTCGCCGGTATTTTTTTGTTATTTGTAAATGCTTGTACCTCATTGTTATTTGCTAGTTCATGAGCAAGAGTTGATTGTTTAATTTTCAAGAAAAACAGATGGCAATTATTTTATTTATAAGAAGTGAAGACGGCGGCGAAGAGCAGATATGGAGGAGAGGGATAATGGATGCATCAAATCCATTCAAGATTGAAAATCCCTTATGGCTATCTCCGGATGTTCTTCCATCAATTTGATGAGAACTTCTTTCTGCTCCCGTTAAGTCCAATTGAAATGCGACCTTTAATTAAAATGTCAACAAATAATTCATAAAAGTATTTTATTTTCTTTATTTTTCAACAAAAATATTTGAGCTCACATGTTTTTTTAATCTATTCGCCAGAAAATTTTTAGCGTCAAATAAATGACATTTGTTTCGAATGATTCGAAAGTCAAAATTTGCTTAGTTTTCAACAAAAAATGAACTTTCGTTTGATAAAGTGAACTTTCGATTCGTTCGAAACTCAAAATACAAACTATTCGAATTCGACTTACTTTCGCATGAAAGTGAATTTCAAAATAAGGCTGATTTAAAGATTTGCTTCTGGTTAGTTTACCGTCATTTGAAGCTTTTAATATCTTCTTTTTTATATGAATATTGTAGGTATACCTGCCTAGTTAGTTCATGTGTATTCAGATTTTAAAACAACATTAGGCGTGTTTCTTAATCTATATAGTCTTAAAAAATTGTTCAATAATATAACAATACTAAGAATATTGAATGTATATTCTATTGAATTTGAAGCAAAATAACTAATAAAACACCATAGCAACTGAACTATACAGCTCATCGTTAGCCTGGATGTTTATTAGGTCTTATTTTCTTTACATTTCATTACACTGGATAGAATATGTATTCATGTTGAATACATAAACCTTTATAAATATCCATATTTTATACAGGCTTAGGACATAAGCCTCGATAGATAGCAAAATCAAGAAGTTTATTACGGACTTGGTTAATGTTGTTTTTTATAAATTATTTTTTTTTAACTGTTAACTAGGTATATAGATTATGAAAAAAAACACGCCTATTGATGTTTTCTCGGAAGTAACATAAATTATTAAATATTTGAGAAAAGCCTTGAATGTTTTATCTCAAATTAATATACCTTCATAGGTAGCTAAATCAACAAAATAATTAGACAAAATAAGTTCGGCTTTCTGGTTTTTGGTGAAAAATTCGCATATCTTTTGGGCAATTATAAAGGCAGGTGTCAACAATGTACTTATATAGGCCTATCTCGTGAATAACTGAAATGACTTTTTTTTTTAATTTTGCAAACAGAAACTAAGTAAATATTGCATAGAAAATACCTACCTATATTGTACAGAAAAAAAATCTATGAGCAAAAAAATTAGTAATCCAGTAACATTGTTATCTCATAGGCTCTAAAGATTTTGATTGAACTTAGTACCTGTAATAAACAGGTCAATTTTAAGAAAACTGCGTTTCTGGTTTTCTCATAACGGAATTAGGTATTCCAGGTTTTTTTTTTTAAATGGCCGTACTTTGGGTTATTCGAGTACCTATATCTTTTTGATGGCTTGACCGATTTTGTTATAACTTTGTAATCTGGTGCTTCTCAATAGTTTGAACAATATTACCTACATTTATTTGGAAAACTTGGAAAAGTACTGTTTTATAAACAAAACAAAAATCAAACAAAAAATCCATTTTTAAGTAGGTACTTTTGACTCTTAATTTTTTTATTTAAATAGGTACATCATGCATCTTTAATGTGTTATTACAAACAGTGGTTAAACTCAAGAGCAAGTTCGTGTGATCAAGTCGTGCATATAGGTACCTATAGTGTTTTAGATAACTGCGTTCGGCTCCGTATTTGACGCAAGGTATACCTTTTTTTCATAACTTTTGTTCTTTTAACTTTCATCCACCAAGTGATGCAACTATAGTGAGAGTGAAGTCAAATAAAACGTAAAACTGTAGTTTCATAAATGTTTTATTACATTCGCTAAATGCGTAAAACTGTTTTAAAAAATTTGCTGGAGAGCATTAGGCTCCATATAAAACTCATTTTCTCTTGAAGATTCTAGGCCAACAACGTTTCATTCGACATAAATGATTAAAGCATAATGTATTTCTTAAGAAATTGGAATCAAAGTCTCAATTTCGTCCAGCTTGAGGAGCTTAACGCATTTAGCTGACGATATGTAATGTAGGTGCCAAAATATTTGTTAAACTACCTACAAACTCGTCCTTTGAATTTAACAAAACATAAATGAACCTCACAGTTTTAAAATTTAAAACCAACCTACCTAGGTTTATATCTGCTTATTTAAGAAAACTTTGTAATACTCCGATGGTAAACTACTCACTTAAAAACTCACTTCTCTAAAAATATCTATGGCTATAAGTACCTATATGTATTGTAATTCAAAAAAACCTACATTCCTTCTTCTTTTCTACAATTGAGAAATAATTTCACTCAATAATCATTAGAATTAAGAAACATCTAACCACGTATTTTTTTCAAATTCATACCTAGGCAAGGCATGCATCATAATCCATAACAAATTAAAAACAATTTTCTATATCTAAATATTTAGGCTGTAGAAACTAGGATTTCAATGAATATGTAGGTAGATACAATAATTATAGCTAATGTTGTCAACCTAGTAACAAATGTTAGTACCTATTTCCTTTACTGAAAAGTACCCGATTCAAAATTAATAGAATAAAACATAAAAACATAAAAAATAAAACGAAAACCAACTACCTACAAAATATAAAACCAAGATTTGAACTGTTTCTATTAATTACATAGGTACACAATTTAACTGCTTTACTTTTGTTCCATTCATATAGGTAGGTATCTATCTACCTAAAATATTTGTTAAACTACCTACTCATTGACTCGACCTTCACCGATCGTTCAACGAACACACAAATTGTGCACAAAATGTGCTCTAAAGTGAAATTATAATATACCTACCTATAGATAGACACATCTACACATTTCTATACGGACATGCATAAGCTGCTCAATGCATAAAAACTGAAAAGGGATATTGTGTATGTATGTGCTTAGTCTGTATATCGTGCACAAGCTACAAAATAAAGCAGACGCCCTTCGTACCTCTTCCTCTTTGTCTTAATTCCCTTGAGGCACATATTTGGTTTGGTTGCCTTTTTTCGTTCGAAGTTCTGTGGATCTTGTTCCACAAAATTTTAAAATCTCGATTTGGTGTATGCGGCGACACCTATTGCGCGATTAACGCAAGTTTCGTGGTTCCTCTATGTGTATAAACTCAATGATGCTATCCAACCAAATCTAAGAATTAAAAGAGCTACATTCGCAACCTTGGGAGTTGATGAACTGCTTGTGTTTGTGTGCTTGTGAAAGCAGGAGATACAGGAATAATCGCATAACGCAATTGTTTGAATTTGAAGTGGAATGGAATTCGGTAAGAAAGACGATAAGAAAGGTAAAGTAGAAAAAGGGTTGTAAGCACGCAAAAAGAATGTATAAATACGTGTTTGATTGGAAAATAGAAAAATGCGCTCGGTAGGTGCAGTGTATGTAGGGCCAATTTTGTTGTATCAATTGTATGATACATTCATGGTGGGCTCATATGTAGATATTTTTGGAAATATGTGGCGGGATTTTCAATACTATTTTAGAACTATTAATAAAATATTTTATTTTGATTAATTTTTAAACAAATGGAAAGTATTTAACGAACTGTTGGTTCGGGAAAAATTCAGTTCTTGTTTTGTTAGAACTACGAGGAGGTAAGACCCTCCTCCATCTTTAGAGAGATAAGATGATTCCATTGGTTTTGCCAATTATTTTTGGACATTTGACCAAAATATTTTGCACTTTTGCCAAAAATATTTTTGGACATTTTGTCAAAAATATTTTTTTCAGCTAATTTTTTGTTTCAATAATTTTTTCTTTCAACAATTTTTTTTTCATAATTTTTTTTTTTTTCAACAAATATTTTTTTCAATAATTTTTTTTTTAAGAAATTTTGATTTTTCATAAATTTTTTTCTGGACATTTGTCAAAAATATTTGTTGACAAAAATTTGTCACCCAAGGTACTTTTAATCACAAAACTGTTTACATTGGCGCCTGCCAGGCGACTTAACATACCCTAAGCAGAGCGACGGCTGGCGTCGCGTGAGCGGGTGTGTCCCCGAAAAAGGGGACTAAAATCCTTAAGACCCGCGGAGCGGGCCACCCAAAGTACTGTTTATTAAACATAAGCTGCAAGCACACCAATTGACAACATACATTATAAGAAAAAACTATTTTTATCTTTAAACGCGATTTGCGGCTAAACGGAGCTTCTTAGACCCCCCAAAGTTGACATCATCAAACGTAATTTCTTGCTAAACTAGACATCTTATGCCCGATTTCATAAAGAACTTTTAAATATTTAAAAGCCCATTTAGCGTTGAAATGGGATTTTTTGGTTTCACCAAGTGCTTTTAAATTTAAAATGCTTTTAAATGCCTTTATAAACTAAAAGCCCATTTTTGTCTCAATAAATTTTAAAAGTGTGATTTGTGAAGTCTAATATGTCAGATGTCAGCCGACGAGTAAGAAAATTATAGATGATATTTTACAGTCACTTTTTTATTTAATTTCTTGCAAATATAAATTGTGAATAGGTCGAAACAAAAATATAGTTTGTGTGTAAATAATAATCTTTTAAGGCTCTCCCAAGCAAACGCGAATACTTCCGAACGACGACAAGACTTTCGCCTTTCTTAATTTATTTACATGGAGATAAATGAGAGCACCCACATTGGCGCGATGTGAATCTTCAAACATTGTTCAGTCATCGCGTATTCGTTCCGAATGTTTCGCGTTGGTTTCGGAAAGCCTTCATAATTTGTTTGTTTTAAGAATAATTGATTGTTCATCTTCATCTGAGGATGAAGAGCAGCATATAGTGAGACGTCCAAGAATATTCCGAGTTCATATTGGAATCCGTTCTCCAAATATTTTTTTTTTCGTAGCATTTTTGTCTACATATAATGCTTTTTCACGTGCATTTCGAATGTGAGAGGGAAACAACCTATTTCCATATCCAGGGATGTGAGGCGAACCCAATTTTAACTAAAATTTCCCTAAAATTTCCTTTTTTTAGATGGTGAAACTGGATATATTTAAAGGTCTGATAAAATTTAAGAGGACTTTAGATAAAAGGGATTTTAGTGTATTTTTATGAAATCGGGCATTAGAGAAATAAAAATTGCATATTCGTGATCTAGGGAGTGACACCTTACGTATCAATCACATGATTTTTTTTTAAAAACTTTTTTCGAAAGCATTTTGAAACTTTTTTCGAAAATTAAAAAACAAAATTTTATTTAGTTTTTTTTACAACTTTTTTGACAATTTTTTAACGAAAAACCAATTTTTATCTTTAAAAGCGATATTCGACTAAACAGAGCTTCGTAGACCCCCCAAAGCTGACATCTTCAAACGTGATTTTTGACTAAACTAGGCATCTTAGAGAATTGAAAATTGCATATTCGTGATCTAGGGAGTGTCACCTGTCAATGGACGTATCACATGATTTTTCAAAAAACTTTTTTCGACAATTTCTTTTTGAAATTGCTTACTTCTATTTAGTTTTTTTTACAAATTTTGTCGACTTTTTTTTAACGAAAAAGACAATTTTTATCTTTAAACGCGATATTCGGCTAAACAGAGCTTCGTAGACCACCCAAAGTTGACATCTTGAAACGTGATTTCTGGTTAAACTAGGCACATTGAATATTCCAGTACGATATATTTAGTAGGAAACTTCGTTCTCGTTGATTCTCTTTGATTCGTTTAACCATTTCTATGGAAATGAAAATCCATAATGTGCTGTCAATTGGTATTTAAACGGCGGGATTTCGTGATTCGGGATTTTGTGATTCGGGATTTTGTGATACGCGATTTTGTGAATCGGGATTTTGTGATACGTGATTTCGTACCCAACAAGTTTTTCAAACCGTTTAGTGCCTTGTAGTTTTTTTTTTTGAAAAATTTCCGTTGATTAATTTTGTTGCGGAAAAGTCGTTAAATCATTGTGTCTGAAAACTCTCTTTTACAGGTAACCAGCGTTGTATTTTTATACGGTTTCGCATGTCTTTTTTTACTTTTCAGTACCCACAGAAAGTCAGCACTACGAAATGAAATTCACAGTTTACATTCACAGTTTAAATTCACAGTGAATGAAAAATAGCATTCACAGTTATACCTGTGAATGCAAATTCACGACTTAGCTCATCTCTAGATCTTAGCGCTTCATCTCTTAGAGACTTTTGGATTCTTAACACATTTTCTGTGACGGTTAGACCACAAATCATAGTAGACCAGTCGAATGTTGAACTAAAAACTGGCCACTCTTCTGGTTGGCCTAAGAATATAGGCAGCTCTTTAGGAACTGAATGTCGTGCTTGAATTTGTTCTTTAGATAGGTTTGCGCAGCTGATACGTGAGGCATCGGTTGTTGTTGAAAATGGGCCTGAACTGAAGTTGTTGTTTGGGGGCAAAGCAGAGGTGTTTCTTGATTGATTAAATGATCCTTGAACTAGTGGCTTCATCGAACTTGTATGGTATATATCAGTGTGCTTGGGGTTTTGTGAAACGTTGAGTTGGAAAACGTTTAGTTTTCGTTATTAACTGTTACATGACCTGGAGTATTTTCGGTCTCGCTGGATATTGGGACCTGCATATGATTCGAAGCTGAAAACGATATTGTGTGATCGGTTGGCAATGAGAATCTCACGGTATCACCTGAGGGACAGTGTTCATTCGCAGTTTTTTTTTTTTTCATTTCGTCTACTGTAGAGGTATTCTGATTAGTTGGGTGAGACCTTTGCGTTTCTTCATGACTAACACCGGGGTTCGATGTAAAACAGTGCTGTTGGAGTTCCTAAATTCTTGTTGACTGTCGATCCAGGCGCGTACTGATTCGGAATGGCTACTTTTATTTTCTTCGTCTACACATTCCTCAGCAAGAATTTGGTACTTCTTTTTTATAAATTCCTTGTTAATGGCTAGCTCGGCTAAGGCGAGTTGACGTTCTTCTTCTGCTCGTTGAAGTTCTAAGGTAATTCTACTTGACCGCGAGGTCTTTGAAGTTGATGAAAGGGCGCGAGGAGGAGCTTTAGCAGATGAGGAATTTATGGTTTTTGTTGATGAGCTTTGTTGACAGGACTCACATTGCCCTTCAGCATTAGGAAGAGTTGCACCGATGTGTGAGGCAACGAGGGCAGCAGATTGTTTCTGAGTAGTTGTTGTTGAGGTTAGAAGAGCAAGTTTGACACGTGGTACTATGACCTTTGGCTGCTCTGGTGGATATTTTTGGCGAAATATCTGGGTTTGCCGGAGAGGCAAACTCCCCTGTGGGGAGTTTTGAGAGTTCATATTGTACTTTTAGTACATTTAGCAAGAGGAATTATGGGAGAGGTGTATTTATAATGATTGAATGCACGACAGCTGTAGTCGTGCGACGAATATAAAGAATTTTAATTTTGCTATGTGAGTCAACTTCAAATGGCAGTGGACGATCTCTTGGATCAGGAACCTATATATAACCTATATATAAAAAAAAAGAATCAAAACAAAACGAAAAAAATGTCCCTATACCTAAACCTAATCCATGAGTGGCAAATAATACATTTGGGTTTGTAAAACGAAATTGGCGTAAAGCAAAAAGAATTAACAAGATACAGAAACAATAAAAAGAAAAAGAGAGGATAAATTAATATCTCCAGAAAAAAAAAATATTGAAAGTTATCTACAATTTGTTGTGTTCCCGAATCCCTGATGGTCCTGTATTACTGTGTTCCTGTCTTTAATTATTAATGTATTATTATCTATAGTTTTAATATCTGTTCTATTTATCCCTTTCATTATCTAGTGCTAATCCAAATTTTATAAATGAGTGTTTCTGCCTTGTTGTAAATGGAATTCATTGTCTGGAAATTGGCTCAAGTTTGTTTCTATGTGTGTGTCTCTTGTTTTAATTTGACAGGTCAAACTATACGCTGTAATCCTGAAACCTGTGCGCACAAGTAAACGGATACAGGTATGTGTCATTATTATTATTTTTCTTTTCGAGTCGTTTGTTATTTTTTTTTGTTCTTTACCATGTATCGGAAACTTGAGCTTATTCAACCTTGGCCTTGAACTTCAAAATATTTCAAGAGCAAACAAATGTTGTCATTTTGTTTTCATTTTTTTTCACATAATAAATTTTCGTATTGAGTATTTAAATTAATATTTCTTTTAACTATCATATCATATAATATTTATAATAATTTTACGAATTACACATTAAATATATTTATTGAGCTTAATACAAGCGAAACTTATAGCTATTACTTAAAACTAAACTTATTCTATGGTGGGTTTTTCGTTGTTTTTTTTTTTTTTTTTTTTTATTATTTTTTTAATTTATTTATTGGTTTGGGCCCAAAGGCCCACCCACCAGTTTTATTAAAGAAAAAACTTAAAAGCAAAACTTGAAGGACTTAGGGAGGAAGCACGGATATGGGAGATTGGTATTATATGAGGTGTGTTAGGTGGAGCGCATGGGGCGATCCTATTAGGAGTTATAGAGTGAGTAAGTTATTTAACTATCAATATTATAATTATTAGTAAACAAATAAAAGTAATTAATTTAACATTTATACTTACAATGAACAAGGATGAGTTCTGAAATTTTTATTGACAAAAATGTTTTAAAAACATGAAGGTTTAAATTTTCAAAAGGGGTGACCGGTGACAAATAGGACATGAGAGTCCTTGACGGGTGAGCTTCCGCAGGTGAGGCTTTGGCCCATATTAAGGGGCTGCCGTTTTTTTCTGAGCGCACGGCAGCCAAGGTGTCTTCTCTGCAATGAGTTATACAAAGGGGGGGGATGCTCAAGGGTACCCATACTAGCAACGGTACCCGTGCATCGGTAGGACGAGTAGATGATTGAGCTTAGGAAAATTCTTCTTTTGCTTCCAAGCATCTTTTTAATCAATTCTCAGTAACGAAGCTTATTTTCATTTGTATGTTTTGTCCGTTTGTTTATAATTTAGCTTACTGTCCTATAGTTTATTTTGATTTTTTTTCTTGTTTCTTTGTTTTCTTTTATTGTTTTTAAATTAACTTTATTTTTGAAAAGGCATGATTATAAAGTACGGTGGTCTGGAAAGGCAGGCCAAAGAACCCACCCCACATCTGACGAGCTAAGCGAAAACGCAAGCATGCCTGCCCGGTCCTCGACTTCTAGACGCCCTTCCATCCATGAAGATCACTACAGAACCTGTATCTGTAGGATGGAAGGGTTGGTAACACAAGTTGTTATCTATACCGTTACAGGTGGCGCCCAACGTGGGGCAAATTTTTTTTTAAGAGTGGAGCTCTGAATAGAGCAAAGCTTTTAGAATAATTGCTCTGATTTTTTAAAATTTTTTTTGTTGTAGTTTCTTTTACTTTTTCTTCAAAACTTTTTTTTCTGTGGGATTTCGTTTCTTCAAATTTAATTTTTTTTTATGTTTGGATGCAAACCAAAAATTTTGTTCTTAATCTTCATGCAATATTTTGTGTCTTGGATTTTCTGTCCGATAATAGGTGTTATATTGCACTGTTGTTTGTTGCGGAGGATTTGGGTCTAAGAGGATTGTTTGAAGAAAGAGAAATTCTAGTGTCTTTGGTTGGAATCCCATCCGATCAAATTGCTCTTGACTTTCTCGATATCGGTTTAGTATCTTGCAAGCTCTTGTGCCACTGTCCAGAAGGGGGAAACTCGTGATACCTCTTCGTCTGTTGCCTTGATTTGAAACAACCTTGCAATTTTCTTAACCTATACATACAAAAAAAAAGAATCAAAGCAAAACGAAAAATGGCCCCATACCTATACCTAATCCATGAGTGGTAAATAATACATTTGGGTTTGTAAAACGAAATTGATGTAAAGCAAAAAGAAAAGAAGAAACAATAAAAAGAAAAAGAGAGGATAAATTAATATATCCAGAAAAAAAAATATTGAAAGTTATCTACAATGTGTTGTGTTTTTTTTTTTTTTTTTTTTTTAATCAGCGCGCACTAAAGGGATTTTGACTACCCTTAAAATGTTTTAACACAGTGCGAGCGTTAGGAAAATAGGGAAGGATTTAATAGGAGATACCGATGCACATTGGTTTTGAATTTCTGAATATTAAAATGGGAGGTAAAAATAGAGGCAGGCAAAGCATTCCACATTCTTGTAGTGCGGCTAAAGAATGAATCTCTATACTTGACGGTACGGCCGAAGTTGGGCTCAAGGGTAAACTGATGAGCATTCGTAAAAGCGCGAGTATTACGGTTGTATTGTTTTAGGGGAGGAATGCAGTTGGCTATTTCACTAGAACACTGTTTGTAGAAGTAGCGATAAAATAGAGAGAGACATGAAACATTACGGCGGTGTTCCAGGGTTGTAATTGTTTCTGTTATACTTGTATCACCTATCATTTTTAAAGCTCTTTTTTGAATTCTATCCAAAAGATTCAGATGAGTTAAAGGAGCACCTGCCCAAATGTGAGAGTTGTACTCCAGCTTTGGACGGATAAAGGCTTTATAGATTACAGCCAGATCAGAAGGGGAGGAAAATTTCTTGCATCGCCGAAGAAAACCTAAACATTTAGCAGCATTTTTGGCGACGTTGAATATGTGGTCATTCCACAAAAGGTGGTCTGTGATGCACATACCGAGAACTGAAAGCTGTTCGGTTTCTTCAATACAAGTACCGCTCATGGATAGCGGCATGAGGGGCGGGTTCCGCTTCAACGACAAGAGACAGCATTGAGTTTTTGAAGCATTAAATTCTACGCGGTTTTTGATTCCCCATTGGACAATGCTGTCGAGATCAGAATTTAATGAGCTTATCATACGCTGCCGCTCTAAATCCACATCCAAAGGACATGGATGTGACCCTAGAAACGAATATGAAAAGCTGAGGATACTGTCGTCAGCAAAACAATTTAATGGATTAGAAGTTTGAGACAGAAGATCATTGATGAATATCAGAAAGAGAGTCGGAGACAAAACGGAGCCCTGGGGCACACCAGCGTTTATTTTGTGAATATCAGACTTAAAACCATCCAATACGACTTGTATTGAGCGGTCCGAAAGGTAGTTTCTAATCCAACGAAGAAGAGATTCATCAATACCAAAAGCACACATTTTCGATAAAAGAGCTTTATGCCAAACTCTATCAAACGCTTTTGAAATATCAAGTGCAATAATCTTACTTTCACCAAAACGGTGTAAAGATTTGTTCCACTGTTCGGTGAGATATACCATCAGATCACCAGTGGACCTATTGCTACGAAAGCCATGTTGCCGGTCATTTAGAAGCTTTCGTTCTTCAAGATATTTCTTAAGCTGATAATTAATCAGCGTTTCCATGACCTTGGAAAGAAGGGACGTAAGTGCAATTGGACGATAGTTAGAGGGTGAAGAAGATTCGCCTTTTTTAGGGACAGGCTGGACATATGCTGTTTTCCATCCACTCGGAACGAGACCAGTAGAGTAGGACAGATAGAAAAGCTTACGCAGTGGTTTTGCCAGCGTAGAAGAACACCTCTTCAGAACAATAGGAGGGATACGATCCGGGCCAGCGGATTTGTGTACATCAAGGTCCTTAAGAACTCTTGCAACTGCACGAGTGCGAAAGAAGATTCGTCCCATGAAATCATTAGCGCTCTCAAGTACAGGAGGAGTCATAACACTTACTGGCAACGTCGAATTAACAGCAAACTATGCTGCAAGCAAATTGGCTTTCTCTAACGAGCTAACAGCAGGGGTGTCATTGAAAACGAGCGTTGGAACCGAAGACGAAGTAGTATTTCGTATTTGTTTTGCAAATTACCAAAAATGTTTACTACTTTTGGGACATTGTAGTATTTTTTGCCTTAATTTTTGGTCATGCAAAAATTTGGTTCTTCGAATATGGACGTTACAGGTCTTTCTAGCTTGTTTGAACTTATTCCGGTTTTCCTCAGTGGGGTTGGCCTTGTAACTGCGGAAACTTACTTCTCTAATCCGGATAGCTTCTTTACAGCTCGAATCAAACCATGAGTTTTCTTTTGGTTTGATAGATTTTTCCCTATTCGGGATAAAATTTCTCATTCCAAAAAGAATTAAATTTGCAATCATATCTGCGCTGGAGTCTACGTCACTACCGAGGAAGCATAGTGACCAGTTAAAGTTTTTGAAGAAATCATTGAGACCGTCCCAGTTGGCTTTCTCAAATTGCCAAACGGTTCTCTTGGGGGATTTTTCTTTGGATTTATTTGGCATGAGAAATTTGCAGATATGACACAATGGTCTGACGTACCTAGAGGCGATAATACACTGATAGTGTATTTACCAGGGTCAGAGGTAAGAAACAGGTCTAGAGTGTTGGCGGTTTGACCTGCAACGTCCGGTATTCGCGTTGGCTCGTCAACAAGCTGAGTCAGTTGGTTTAACTCAGAATAGACCTCGACATACCTTCCTTCGGGTGTTGTCTGGCCTGACAAGCGAAGCCAACTAGAATTGTGTGCATTAAAATCGCCCGCAATGACGATTTCAGTGTGAGGATAATGGGAAACAATTCTTTGAATGGAGTCGGACAGAGCATCAAATTCGTTAAAAGTTGAGTTTCTGTCCAAATTTGGGCTCCTATAAATGAAACACGTGTGTATGATGTGCTTATTGACCGAAAATTTTAACCACATGAAGTTAAAGCTTGTGTTTGAGCACAAACCATATTGTGGTTGGAGTTGGTACGCAACATCATTTTTTATATAAACGGCGAGACCATGGTGGGGAAAGAATAGTGGCACTAAGCTGTACCCATATAGATTAAATTCTGAATGGTCAGAATCTGCACCTATCTGGGTTTCACTCAGTGCCAAAACAGCTGGCCTGTTTTGCACAGTATAAACATACGTAGCATAGAAATTTTTCCTTAGTCCACGAATGTTACTAAAGTCCACTCTAAATTCACCAGCCATTTAAAATATTCAAAAACACTAAAACACAAGTCAGACAACTGCACTGATTTATTATTGTTTTTTTTTTTTTTTTTTTTTTTTTTTTTTTTATGATTTGGTGTTACACTGGTGGTGGGTTTTTTTTATTTAATATTTTATGTTAGGTTATTTAAATTTATTTAGGTTGGTGATTTATTATAATTAAACACAAAAAAGAGAACAGAGAACAGATTTGACAAAAACGAGGGACTTTAACTTCCCAAATCCCTGATATTCCTGTATTTCCGTGTTCCTGCTTTAAATTATTAATGTATTAATATATATAGTTTTAATATCTATTCGATTTATCCATTATCATTATCTAGTGTTGTAATTGGAATTTATTGTCTGGAAATTGGCTCAAGTTTGTTTGTATGTGTGAGTGTGTATTGTTTTAATTTTACAGGTCAAACTATACGCTGGAATCCTGAAACCTGTGCGCACAAGTAAACGGATACAGGTATGTGTCATTATTATTATTTTTCTTTTCGAGTCGTTTGTTATTTTATTTTGTTCTTTCAAATATTCCGGGAACTTGAGCTTATTCAATCTTGTCCTTGAACTTCAAAACATTTCAAGAGCAAACAAATATTGCCATTTTTTTTTTAAATTTTGAGGCTTTGGCCTATATTAAGGGGCTGCCGTATTTTTCTGAGCGCGCGGCAGCCAAGGTTTCTTTTCAGCAATGAGTTAGTCAAAGGGAGGGATGCTCAAGGGAACCCATACTAGCAACGGTACCCGTACATTGGTAGGACGAGTATAGATGATTCAGCTCAGGAAAATTCTTCGTTTGCTACCAAGCATTTTTTTAATTAATTCTCAGTAACGTAGCTTACTTTCATTTGTATGTTTTGTCCGTTTATTTATAATTTAGTTTACTGTCCTATAGTTTGTTTTGATTTTGGTTTTTTTTTTTTTTGTTTCTTTGTTTTCTTTTATTGTTTTTTTAAATTAACTTTGTTTTTGAAAAGGCATGATTATAAACTACGGTAGTCTGGTAAGGCAGGCCAAAGAACACACCCTAAAGCCGACGAGCTAAGCGAAAAAGCAAGCATGCCTGCCCGGTCCTCGCCTTCTAGACGCCCTTCCATCCATGAAGATCACAACAGAACCTGTATCTGTAGGATGGAAGGGTTGATAACTCTAGTTGTTATCTATACCGTTACAAAAGTTTCAATAAGTATAATTATTTCATATTTTTTAATTAATTTGAAAAAATCCACCAGCATAAGTTTATTTTTAAAACCAGCTATATTGTAGCTTAATATATATAAATTAATGAAATTAGTACTTTACTTATTTTATTATGACAGACGGCACTGTTTTCCTGTACCAGGTTCATAAAAGGTGACTGTGGGGGCGCTGATGATGGTAAAGAGATATTCACTGCTGTCAAAGAATTCAAGTCCTCCAGCTCCAAATTGTTGTTGTATAAACGTCTTCTCACTTGTCGATTTAGTAATCAAACCGCGTGCAAATTTGTAAACAAATATTTTGTCATTAATTTGTAGTTTGTCTCCCTTAATAACGATGTTAGCTGCATGAAATTTGTTTTTTTAACTCGAACAAAGATTGCCTTTTCTTTCGGTACAGGAGTGATTGCTCGCGGTGAACACTTATCTCAGATCCTTTCAGTTTATTTGAGGAAGTAATAATTTGTTCCGGAGACTCCAATTCCAACAAAACCGTACCTCGTTTTGATCTTGTGTTAAGAATTTCTCGTGTTTTCTTTACCATAATATCATCATTACCCTTTAAATTGAGAAGGGTTTTGCAAGTCTGTTTGGCTGTGTAGATTGCATATGTCTTCTCATGTAAAGTGATATTCTCGTTGGATTTGGGTGAGTAGTAGTCCAGTAACTCACATCGGTCGGTTATATTTGCTAATTTTATTTTGAGTTGCATATTTGTTCTTAAAGATGCTATTTCAATTGAAAGTGAATTAACTTGAATAATACTACTACCACTTAGGCGAAGAGGTATTCCACCGATACTTTTTTTTAACCTGAATCTTCTTCGAAAATCCCATTCTAAAAAATGATTATGATTATCTTTTTTTCTTGAAAATGATACAAATAGACCATTTGCACTTTCTTTTTCAATAATTAAATCGTCGATGACTTCAAAGAATTCCATTTTCATATTAAATTCAAAACAACGCGACTCTGACGTCATTTTTACGTCATCATTTGCGACTTTGATAGCAAATCGTCTGAACACCCTTTTAGGACAGTCCGATATGCTCGCAAACCGGAATATGTGTGACACCCGAATTGCATATAAGTTTGCGGCTTTCTTGCATATCTTGTTTATTTATTCATCAAGCAGAGATACAGCTCTAATAGACTGCTTATAAATAATTAACAATTTAAGAAAAATATAACGAAATAAATACTATACTTTATCCAATTGATTTGTGCAGTACAGGGAAGATAGGACGCTTGCCTCTCACTCTCACTACTTAAGTTTAAATTAAAATCAATAACAGTACATAAAGAATTAGCTTGTCTTAAAAAACGAGTTAAGGATTCATTGCTTCCATAATTAACCCTATGAAAAGGTACACAAAATAAACGATTACTTCGTAAGCCATGACTTGGAACATGAAAACCAACTAACGAAAGAAAATGAGGGCAATTGATTTTGTAATTAATTAAATCACTTAACACTTACAAACATGACATCAAAATATCTACGTCGTGTTTCCAAGGATTGAATGCCCAATAACAATCACCTTGTATTATATTATGGCATATCAATATTCCATCGTAGAATACGAATTACAGTTTAAGTGAAGCGTTTCTGTATTCTTTCAATTCTTATTGAATGGACAGCATACATAGGATTCCAAATGGAAGAACATTATTCTAAAATTTACCGTACATAACAAAAATATAAAGATCTTAAGGTAAAAGGATCAGAGAAGTCTTTAGTATTCCTAGATATTAATCCAAGCATTGAACTGGCCTTAGAAATGATTTATTCATGATGGTTAGAAAAAGAGAATTTTAAATCAAAGATCACACCCAAATCTTTTTTTTCAGTAACTTTGGATAGAGAAGATCTATGTATAGCGTAAGAATACAATATCCACACACCACTATTACATTTGGAAACATTCAAATGCAGATCTTATTAGTGCACCAAACAAATAACTTATAAAGGTCGTTTTGCAGTTGTATGCCATCCGAAATAGATTTTATACGTAAGAATATTTTAAGGTCGTCAGCATACATTAGACAAAGACTATAAATAAAAACACTCGGAATATGATTGATAAATAATAGAAAAAGAAGGGGTCCTAAATGACTTCGGACGTGTTGAATTCTACCTGTAAGATAGGATTTGAACCATTTTAATAAGCTAGAATGAAAACCTAATTTATGAAGTTTGGCAATTAATAATGAGTGATCAACCCTGTGAAACGCTTTACAGAAATCAGTGTATATAACATCACATTGATACCCTTGTTCAAGAGCACCTAATACATAATTGCTAAAAATCGTTAGATTGGTCGAGGTTGATCTGCCACCGATAAACCCATACTGCATATAGGGGAGATTATTTCTTTCACTGAGAAAACAAGTTTATTCTAAACAATTTTAGAAGTAAAACTTCTTTTCCGGCTTTGGGGGTAAAAATGTTCGTATGGAGCTGTCAGTGACATGTCAAACCGACTTTTTATCTGTCAAATACCAACAGAACTTTCCACGACAGATTTTGATTTAGCTCTCTACAAAAACATTTACCCACCAATAAATTACTAAAAAAAACATCTTTTTATACCAAAGAAGAATGTTTTTTTTTTGGCAAAAGAGCCAAAAGAAATAACCGGCTTAATACAATCAAACTTAGGTACTATTCTTAAAACTAAACTTATTCTATGGTGGGTTTTTCGTTATTTTTTTTTTTTATTTGTATTAATTGGTTTTGGCCCGAAGGCCCACCCACCAGTTTTTTTAAGAAAAAACTTAAAAATAAATCTTAAACTAATAAGTGGAGAAGACAGGAAGAATGGATATCGAAGTGAAGTTGGAATAACAATGAGTTGTAGAGAGTGAGAGAGCTTCTAAGTGAGGAAGAACTGATATGGAAGTCAAAGGCATCTCCTGCGTTATAAGCAAAGCGCAGCATTCTAGAGATAAGTTCAAAAAGGCCGTAATTTGTGCGGTGATAGGGAAGGCGGAAGAGAGGAGTAGATCTGACTTCACGTGGGTTTGTATATATGGGAATCATTTCCAGAAGAAAAGGTGAGTCTATGGTCCCTGCTTAAAGCTGGTGCAGAAAAAGAATATCGGCGACTTCACGACGTTTTCGAAGGGTTTGCAAATTAATCAATTATAAGCGATCTTCATAAGGGGGTAAGATGAGATTATCAGACCAAGGGAGACCACGGAGTGCAATCGAAGAAATCTGCGTTGAACAGCTTCGATTCTTTGAGAATGAGAGTTCTGATAGGGCGACCAGACTTGGCTAGCGTATTCAAGGAGGGGTCTAACAAAGGTAATGAATAAAGATTTAGAGGATGCGAGAATTCTTTAGACCAACCCAACGTTTTATGAAACCTAGAGAGGAGTTGGCTTTGTTAATAATATGATCAAAATGGGCTGTAAGGTTAGTTGTTGTGGATCTGCCTTTTAGGAAGCCGTGCTGTTGTGGAGAAAATATAGGTTTGCAGTGAAAATAGACAGAGTCGTAGACAATGCTTTCGAAGAGCTTGGGAATTGAGGAAAGCTTGGCTATAGGCCGGTAGTTAGCAACATCGTTCTTCGCTCCTTTTTTATGAATAGGAAAAATAAAGGAATCCTTCCATAAATTTGGGAAGATGGCCTGAAATAGGGAAAGACGAAACAATGCTGTAAGAGGATTAAATAGAGAGTTAGCACATTTCTTTAGTAAAATGGCAGGTAAGCCATCCGGACCAGAGGAGAAATCGTCTTTAAGTAAACTTATCTTTTTGGCGACAAAATTAGCATTTATCACAATAGAGCCGAGGGAGGTAGAATGACTGAAGAATGAGGCAAAGAGGTTTGTGATTATTTTAGGGTCGGTAGATGTCGTCTCCAAAAATTTAAGAGTGGATGGAAAGCCGTGGGATTTACGCTTAATATTAATAAATTGGTAGAAGCGTCTGGGATCCGATCGTAGGCTATTTTCCATTCTGTCAATATGTTCTTGATACAGGAAGTCGCATAGAGAAGAGAAGCGGCGGGAGCTTGCTGATAGTTTGAGATGTCTAGAGCACATCTGGTTTTCAAATATGTTTTCCACATTTTATTTCTGACGTTACCAAGGGCTCGCAGATCTTTATTATACCAGGGAGGGGAGGAAGACATTTTTACGCGGAACATAAGGGACGGACTGTACGAGACAGTTAAAGATAGACATGAAGAAAAATTCCAAGGCGATATCAATTGAGATGTTGTTATTCAGGAAGGAACTAAAATCAATACTGTTGATAACATTAATAAGGAAAATCAGCGTTGCGAAAGTTGAAAAAATAAGAATTTTCAGATAGCACGGAGTCTTTATCACACTCAAATGAGAAAGTAAGGTTAAGAGGGGGATGGAAATAGTCAAGGGTAGAGAGTAGATGAGTACTTTCGTATACAAGGGAGTGGGTGGCATCTGATGAAAAAATTAAGTCGAGCTGTCTACCTAAGTAATTAGTAATACCACTAACTTGAAAGAGACCTAGGTCAAAGAATCGGTCAGTCAGCAGAAGTTCCTTTTCAGAGGAGGAATTTGTAGGCACAAAGGACATTTAATTATCCAATTGGAGTCTATGACCTAGAAAAGGGAGTCGATTTCATCAACAGCAAGTTAGTAAGTTTGTGTGGGCTGTGAAGGGCGAATATAGCAACAGATAAAGTAAATATTCCGTTTTTTAAAAGATATTTTAACACACACAAATTCAAAAGAAGAGGCACACGAACTTTTGACTAGGCTGGCGTCAAAACGACTGTGAATCGCCAAAAGGATACCGCGTTCAGAATGATCGCGATCGTTACTAAGGCCGTCGGCTCGAAAGACAACAAATTCGGGAGTAAAAAGTTCTTCGTCAAGGATGGATTTGGAGAGGTTTGTTTCACTTAAGGCAAAAATATCACTTAAGGCAAAAATATCGTAGTGAAGTTTTTAGGAATTAAGATAAATCGTCGCCGTTTTTGTGCGAAGACCTCTTACGTTCTGGTAATAAATAGAAAGACACAAAATCTGAGGGATTAGTAATGGTCGGTAATAATTTTTAAGGGTGTTACGGGTACTTTGAAGGTGAGAAACGCGTTTAGAACCGATATGGGAAGCATAAGTAGCAAGGTCTTTAGTGACTGTAGCAGAAGAAATATTGAAGCCTTCATGGAAACGATTGTAGGTCTTACGAAGGCACGTAGGATCTGTTGGCAGACCTTCTTTTTGGATCGATACGATCAGGTTTGTTTTAGTTTTGCCTTCAATACAAACAGAATCAGGTTTGTCATATAAGTACGCAAGGTAAAGTCAAACGTTATCAAAAAGTTTGTTATCTCACAGAAGTGACATCATATAACGGCCATCTAAGTCATTTAAAGTGGGTGAAAGGTCAACAAGTCTAGATGTAAGTTTCACTCAAGGAGGAAGCATTGGATCAAAGATCGGGGGATGAACAGTTGGAGAAGGAGGAACAGAAGTTTTCTTTAGATTGATTTTAGGTACGGTAGGTGTAGACGGTGAGAAATGTGAGGCAGCAGGGTTTAAGATATGAGAGTGTATGAAATTTGGATAGTTGGAAGAGAAAGAGTTAGTGGAAAGAGATGTCTTTGATAAGGGTTCGAGGTTGAAAGATACACGCTTCTGACGGGTTACCAGACTGATCGTTGTGGAACGGTTAAGCGGTGAGAAATCAGGAAAGATATTTGTTTTGAAACTATAGTTAGAAACAGAATTATTTGTGGGAAGGTTAGTTTGTGCTCTAATCTTATTATTAGAATATGGTATCCACTTGAATATTTTTGCTTTACCAAGCATGGAAGCTTCATTACGGTTGCTTGAAAAGAGCCATTCGTATTTGGAGGGAATTAGTATCTTGAAACTTGTGAGAGAAAGTTTCTTACATTCTCCAAGGGTAATAGAGAACTTCTGGTAGAACGTCTTTTGTATCCAAGTGAGGCCAGCACGTTGAGGTGTACCTTTAATGTAAAAGGGTTTGAACTCAGGGTTTGAATTAATTTTCTTGATCCTATTGTGCCACTCGGAGAGGGTCCATGTCGTCCCAAGGCGATGGATAATTTGTTCGTCTGCTTTGGGAGAAGCAATTGGGTGCAACGGCGGTATGACGGGAGGCGAAAGAGGATGAGTACACCTGTCCAAGCGTTCGGTCAATTCAGCAATAATGGATGTATTGTAGATAGAAGTGGTAGGTTGAATATGGTCCGGTAGTTCATTAATTTTGCAGGAGACGGCTTTAATTTCTTCTGATATTTCATCAAAAGTAATACGCGCTACAGCGAGGTCATTGCTAATGTCATTGACTTTGGATAAAAGATCGATAAACAAGGGAGACACTTCACTTGAGACAGATGATGTAGCTCGAGAGTAACTTTGGTTTAGAATATCAAGGTCAGGGCGGATAGAGGCTATGTTATTGTTTAAACTCACGAAGGGAGTAGACAAAGGTTTAGAAGGGAGAGTAGATTTTATTGTAAGTTTCAGGTCGTCAAACGCACTAGAGTTATGATCCAGGGAGCATTTGTGGGCCAAAGACGCGATTTCTTTTGCGGTAGAATTGTGCTTCGCGAGGCAACGTTTGCCGTAGTTTTCCACTGTATTATTTAAAATTTCTAAGTTCTTCGCAAACTCGTAATTTAATTGGGCACTGACGTGTTTATGGAAAGCTTTATTGTCATCAGAAATTGATTTAAATAAGTCACTTAGGCACTTAACCGTGAGCAACACTTGGGATAGAGATATAGCTTTGCATTCGTGACAAAAGAATACAAAGTTATGTAGGTAGTCTTTAAGATGAGGGATTGATCTTTTATTCAATCCAGTACATATGGGGTGTTACGATTTCCCACATAGGCCATGGCAAACGACCCGGTCAGCAATTTAACCGTCGACGACACACTTAGCAAAATCGCAGGTATTATCCATTTTTAATTAAATAAATGGGGTCAGGTGTTTATTTTTTTTTTTTACTTTAAATACAAAACTGCGGGTTGTGTTAAATGGGAACAGAATCGAAATTGTTCAATGAGAATATTATTATTTAAATTAATTTGGTAAGTCACACGAGTTGGGATTGATTAAGAAATTAAGAAAAGTAATCAGAAAATATGTGAGGAGAAAAACGATTATGCGACTGCACTCGACGCGAGCAATATGGTATAGTCACATTATTTCATTAAAAAACCACATGAAAATAGTTTTTCCTTTAATTAAACACAACGAAGAACAACCACCAGAAAAGAAAACGGTTTTCATTATTAAAAAAAAAAAAAAAAAAAAAAAAACATATTTTTCGACCAAATTTTTTATTTAAATTATTAAACACTTAATAGCATACTTAATAAATAACACAAATCACTTTTTTCCAACTTAACTTATAAACTAACTACTTAAATGAACAAATAAATTTATCTAAAATAAGAAAAACACAAAGTAAGCAAAATTATCTTGTTGAATGTAGACGAGCATTGCCATATACGAGGAATCCTTAACCCGAGGGACAAATCTAAACAGCATTGCCATATGCATTTGGAATTAGTCCTCGAACACAATGGATGCGATAAGAAAACGAGACGTGAGTGTGACGAGATCTCGTCCTTCTTGTTAAATTAGTTTCAAACTATGACGAGGATATGCATAATAAAGCATTTCAATACATCACGTTACGTAAAATTGATTGATTAAGACATTGTAAATCAGTAAGCTTCAATATTATGTTGTTAAATCTCGTCAAAAGTCTCTTGCCATTGAATTGGAAATGGTTTTATAATTACAAAATGCTAACAGTGAATCATGTCACGCTCTCGTCTCGTTTTCTTTCCTCTCGTTTCCTTTCTTAAATCTCGTCCCAATTTCGGAGATTTTACTGAGGTGAATCGGTGAGATGAAGTTGCTAAACCACGGATCACAATTTAAACCAAAGTTGAACCTCATTTAAGACACTTTAGAGAAGACATAAGAATAATTGAAAACCAATGAACCCTATTCAAAAAACTAGAAACTTTAGAAAAATTACATTTATCATAGTTTAGAACATAATCATTTTCAGATGTGAACACCCTCGCATATAATTTGTGACATTTTGCGAACATATGCGACCATCCCAAGTATTTTCCATGCCACGAATATGCATTTGCGGCTTTTGGGACAGGTTTTGCATTTGCATATCGTGTGAACACCCCATATGCAAGTTTGAGAGCACTTAATTAGATATAGAATTTGCAACACATTGCGTCAGAGTCGCAAACGTTTGTGACTTTTCATATTCTGCTCGTAGCTTAAGAATCCAGCTCTAAAAGGAGCAGATAACTTTATTCCGCTAGTAGATTTATTCCTATGAATTAGTTGTATCTGATTCTTGAAAATCTGATTTTTGGTCTATGGGAAGAATTAGTAGGTACTAACTGATTTTATTTCATTTTTTGTTTGGGAACTTATTTCATACATTTTTGGGGATTTATTTCATCTTCGAGCTTATGGACTTCTTTCAAAATGCAAAAAAAAAAATTTGGGGAGTAATTATTTTCGATTTGGGGGGTTATTTCATTGGGAGTTAATTCACAGGGCCTTTTTCATCTTTTAAAAAAAAAAGAAGGACGCTTAGATAAAAAATTGCAAAAAAATGACTAAGATAAAAATCGTTCTTAAAACTAAAACATTATTCAGGAAAAATACTTTAAGGGGAGAGAACGATAACTAGGGCGCCGCAAAATAGTAACGGATTTCTGTAGTAGGGTAAAATACAAGCATTTTTTACTATGGAAGGAGGGGGATGTCTATCTCCCTCCGTTTAGGCGGGAGGGGAAATTTTCTAAAAAATCACTTAAAGTTAAAAAAAAAAGATTTAAAAACAACGGCAACACTTACAATGCAAAATTATAAATATGTGCTCTAAAAGCCAGAAACTTGTTGTTTTATTATTTGCTTCAACATAGTTATTTGTAACAATAACTTTTTGAAAAAAAATGCTTTCAAACTCAAAATTTATCAAAAAAAAACATTAAACAAAATGTTTACAGTTTTTTTATTCAAAGTTGTGAACTTAAGTACTGAATTAGCTTTAATTATTTGATATCCCTATAAATTCTTAGTCAAACACTGCAAAATAGATGGTTTTATGTCTTCTACTTTATGAGAAAATTGAAATTGAATTGAATTGAAAATTGAAAGTTTTGTTAGTATTTATGTAAGCTCTCTTACATAAATACAGTGCTAGCACTCAGCATAACAGCGTATAAGCGTTGTAAGTGTTGCCGTTGTTTTTAAATCTTTTTTAACTTTGAGTAATTTTTTAGAAAATTGCCCCTCCCGCCTAAGCGGAGGGAGATATACCCCCTCTTATAGTAAAAAATGCTTGTATTTTACGCTTCCACAAAAATCCGTTATTGTTTTGAGGCGCCCTAGTTATCGCACTCGTGCCTATTTTAATGATATAATGCCATGCGTTTGGCGTTTATTTAATTTCAGTTATTCTAAAGGTTTAAACCAGTATCACTTTATATTTTGAAAAGCATAAATAAGCAGAAGTTTCTTTCCTTTTTTTGTCATATGATGGTTTTTTACACGAAAAACATTTTTGAAAAACCGATATTTAAAACATTTAAACTAAAAACAATTGCCTATTTGGCATTATTTTGATACATTGGCATTATCGCGACCTATGAATACCATTACAAGAAATTTAAAAATACATGGGTACAGTATCAATGCGTTTGAAGTAAAAAAAGATGCTTACAATCAAAAACTGGAAAAAAAAAAACAAAAAAAAAAAAATGATAATTAGGGTATTAATCTTACATCGTAAGATCGTAAAATTTCCCAAACACTTTCATGAACGCCCCTTAAAACATCTTCGGTAAATGTTGTGGAAAACCAATCAGCTGATTCAGCCATTGGCATACTACCAATAAAAAAGTTTTCTACAATTACCATCTTCTCTTACGATGTTTACGACACAAATTTTTGTCGGAAAGTTTACGATATGTTGGGAAATATTTCCCGTAAAAATGATTACAGTTAGTTTACGACGTCGTAATCTTTCCGACGTTTACAACATATCTAAGGGTATTCATGCAACATCGAAAAACCATCTTAAACGTCGGAAAGTGTTCGACATTGTGAACGAATTGTCAACACATGTGTAGAAAATCTAATGAAATGAAGAAATCATTTTCGCTTTTAAATGCAATTCGCTCTTGTTTTGCCTTTCTGTTCCCCTGAGTCCTCAGTCAAAAACGCATATAGAATAGAATAGAATAAATCTTTATTTTTTCAAAATTTAAAAGTACATAATATTTTTAGATAAAAGATTAACAAAGGCTTGACTTAAAAAGCCGTCTGCCAGGTAAAATTCAAAAACTAAATACAATGTAAATGTAGAGAGAAAATTATTTTAAACAAAAAGTTATATTTAAATAATACAAAAGTGCAAAAGATTAATTTTTTTTTATAATTATTATTTTAAATTTAAATACATTTTAAATAAAAGACAATTTTTTAATAATGAGACTTTTAGTTTAGTCAAAACAAAAAAGGTATTATAAAGCCACTAGAATATTTTTGATATACATAAGTGTACATACAAACATAAACATGTTTTCTAAAAAAATAAAACAAATAACTTAAATGGCTTTTAGTTAAGTTAAAAACAGAAATAATCGAATTATATAAATGTATTTCTGTATGTTGTTGATGAAAGAGCTGCGTGCAATTTTGTATATTGATTTCAATAGAGAGACTTTGAGACTCAAAACATATTCAAATAATCATTTCGAAATTTTCTTGCATGGGCAACGTAAATTATAAGATATTTCCACCCTTGATCTCCGTCAAGAACTCTGACACATTCGTCCAACGAAAGAACACTGGAACTGAAATATAGTCTTCGGATTTCCTGTAGAATTGGACAAAGTGCTAGGAAATGAAAGACATCTTCGTTTTGACCAACGTTGCAAAGTAAACAAACAGCGTTCAAATCTGTTCTATGCGGTCTAAAATTCAAATCAAGCATTTCGGTTCTTACCTTGAAAATCAAACTCATTTCACATACGGTAAACTCATTTCTAAAATAATTGTTCTGGCCTAGTTTGAGGTTGAGTTGCCATATATACTCCTTGAGGTCGATTCCCTCCCACGCAGAAGACACAGTCCATACATTGTATCATCTATGATAGAGATAAATTCATACAGCGTATTCTTCAATCCTTCAGGATTGTCCACAGCCAGTGACATTGCAAAGTTATGATTAATAGCAAGATCATACCAATTTTTAATTGGGCTATAGCCACATCTAAAACAAACCAACAGAATTCGTTTTTGCAAGTTTTGATCAGATCGCTTCATAACTTTGACAAGGTAATCTGCATTTGCCTTTTAGTTTTTGAGAAATATTTGTAGTAAGCCTGACTGAAGATGAATAACGTAATTAGGGGTGATAATGGGTAGCCGAAAAATGCGCTTGAAAAAATACCTTTGTATGTTTTCAAATTCTTCCAACTGTTCGTATCCATACACTTCATTTCCATAGCAGAAGCAACTATGCACTGTAGCGTAAAAAACTTTGAATTTTGATACTGGATCCACGAGTCTGTTGGCAAAAAACTTAGTCCACATAGTATTTATTGCAGCTTAAGCCGTGACTGTTTTAGCTTTTATTTGGGCCTGATTATTTAAATTATTTATATAACCAAGATATTTAAATTCATTTAATACTTCAATGGTTTCACCATCCAAAGTCCAATTCCGTTCATAGCCAGCAGACCTGTTACGAGACCTGAATACCATAATTTTCGATTTTGTAGTATTAATTTTAAGATCCTACAAGTTGCAGTAATGCTTAAGTTTATTAATCTGTAGCTGAAGAGTAAGCCGATTATCAGACAGAATCACTAAATCGTCTTCCTAGAGCAAGATTTTAACAGTTACATCTCCAAAGAGAATGCTACCTGGGATGTTGTTTTCAATATCATTGATAAATAGTGAAAAGACAAGTGGACTTAGTACGCAGCCCTGGGGGACACCTGTTTCACATTTGAAATACCTCGACTTTTTTGTACCGTTCTGCACCGCTGCCGTCAAATTTTTAAGAAGCTTTTCATAGATTCTTATGAATTTGGTCGAAAGTCCAATTGCTGCGAGTTTAAATAGTAAGGAATTTCTATTAACTGTATCGAAAGCCGCTTTCAAGTCGACGAAAAAAGCATACAAACACTTTTTTGTCAATAAAACGTCTAGCAATAGTACTGAGAACAAAAATTTGATCAACAGTGGAAAGGTTCGATCGAAGCCCAGCTTGAGAACAGCTGATTATATTATTTTGTTCGACCTAGATCATAATTCTGTTGAAAAGTATTTGTGTAAACACTTTCCTTAATGAATTCAGCACTGATATACCTCTATAGTTTTCAGGCAGATTACGATCACCTTTTTTAAAAATTGCAGAAATTCTAGACAACTGAAAGTGGTCAGGGATTATTTCTTCTAAGAATATTCTATTTAAAAGCTCCAAGACATACTCTAAAAGCTCGGGAGTAGCTTGTTTATAAAATTCTACTGGAATCCCATCAGAGCCTGATGATTTATTATTTTTCACTTTTTGTAAAGCTGCTGTAAGTTCAATCATTGTGAAAAAAAGAATCCAAATCGGGAATGATAACATTTGGGATAGCAAAACTTATTGTGTTTAGATTGGGGTCTGGCAAAAGAAGAGTTTCAAAATAGTTCGCAAGTAAATTTGCATCAAGAGTGTACGACATCCTACAACTCTGACAATTTAAGAAGCGTACGGTTTTCCAAAATGATTTTGAGTCCCTACATTCTACCAGTTTTGAAGCTGATTTTTAAGGTGTAATTCTTTCTTGAATGTGCATACCCTTTTATATTCTTTGTTGGACTGCAGGTATAATGATTTAAAAAAATCGGAATTTGTGTTCCGAAAAAGTTTTAAATAAGCGAAGGATTTTTTCCTACGTCTTTTACACTGTTCATCATACCATTCAGATTGAAAAGAAGATGTACGATCGCGAGTAGCAAGAACCGCAGATTTTCTCACCGCTGAAAAAACTGAATAACTTACACTTGGCATTCTAACAAGCTGCTGATTAAGATTTATTTTGTATCTGTTTGCCTTCATATCATTCCATTTAAGCTTTATATCGTTATCGATTGTTTGGGGGCTGGTTAAGCAATTTTCAAACTCACACAGAACAACAATGGCTAGGTGTGATGAGAAATTAGCTGGACAAATTAAGAAGTATTTGATTAAGCGAAGCCAGTCACCTTTTACAAGACAATAATCTATGACTGAGCATCCCTGATCAGAGACAAAAGTATAATTCCCCTCTGGGTCATTATAAGAAGTCCCATTTAAAACGAAAAAACCAAAATCCTGTAAAAGGTCTAATAAAGATTTTCCATTTTGGTTCAAACAGTTGTCCAATTTTTTTCTTTCGCAGGAAAAGTGAACGTTATTCAAGAAGACTGAGTTTGGGAAATCACTTATACGTCTATTCAAATCTCCAATAATCATCATATTTTCATGGTTGTGGTTAATCAAAAAGTTATATAGCTCATTATATTTAGAACTCCAATCACTAAAATTTAAATAAATAGGAATAATTTGGAAATGTTTTGTGTCACAGGTGATTTCAATTATTATATTGTTTCCAATGTTTTTAAATTTAATATTGGGATTTATGCCACTATTTCTTATACCACACATTATCCCACCACTAGCTCTTCCAATTCTATTATATATAATAGCTGGGATACATTTAATGTTAAAATCTTTAAAATATTTCAAATATTGGAGTTCTTTTCCATCTTCTAGAAAAGTTTCTAAAAGAATAAATATATCATATTTCATAATGAGATTAAAAAATTCAGGCATTATTAATTTGTTTTTAAATCCTGTAATATTGTAACATAAAATATTTAATTTAAAATTATTTGAATAAAAGACATTAGTTTGGCAGGCGTCTATTCTATCCTATCTAAAGCTTGGACCCGAACCTCCTTCGTTGTATATGTGCTGACCAACAGGTATCACGTAAAAACGCATATTTACACTTCTTCTCCCGGTACTTACGCATTTTATTCTTAAAGCCTAGTACGCCGATCGCGCTAAATTTTAGCTTCCACTTTTCTCTCCAAACATCCGCTAAAACCCTAGTTAAATGTTATAGGCATTCTCCTTTGTGTTTTTTAAGTGGAAAATTTGGTGTGTCCTTACAATTAAGTGGACTTTGATTAAGTAAGTACACATTTTCTAGTTAAAATAATGCTCTGTTAGTACTTTACGCATGAAATATATTTGCACAAATGGTAAATATAATTATTAATTTTTTTTGTGTAACCATGCGCTTTTTTCCTATTTTGGGGCTACTTTGCGCAGGAGCCAAGAGGTATGCAAATTCGTTGCCTTTATATAACGGGTGATTTTTTATGAGGTTTAGAACTTTTAAAAAAAAAAAAACACAAAAAATTCGAAAAAATGAATGAAATATTTATTTGAATCGATAGTTTGAACCTTGCGATTTAATGTTTAAAGATAATTTCATGCAAATGTTGACCGCGGCTGCGTCTCAGATAGCCCATCCGCTGAGTCCAATTTTGGCATACTCTTTCACACATATCGGCCGGTATCTCACGAATGAATGCATGGATGTTGGCTTCCAGTGCGTCAATCGAAGCGGGCTTGTCCCTATAGACATTAGCCTTGACATACCCCCACAAAAAATAATCTAATGGTGTCAACTCGCACGATCTAGGCGGCCAATTGACCGGCCCGAAACGTGAAATTAACTGTTCACCAAACTCGCCTCGCAATGGCGCCATTGTTTCGCGTGCTGTGTGGCATGTGGCACCGTCTTGTTGAAACCACATATCATGCAAGTCAAGAACTTCCATTTCGGGCAAAAAAAAGTTTGTTATCATCGCTCGGTAGCGTTCACCATTGACAGTAACGCTGCGATTCGCATCATCTTTGAAGAAATAGGCCCAATAATGCCGCCAGCCCATAAACCGCACCAAACAGTGGCTTTTTCGGGATGCATTGGTAGCTGTTGCAATACTTCTGGCTGATCTTCACTCCAAATGCGGCAATTTTGCTTATTTAAGTACCCATTCAACCAAAAATGAGCCTCATCGCTGAACACAAGCAGCGCGCGATGAACATTTCGAACCGAGCACGAATTTTGATAGTAAAATTCAATAATTTGCAAGCGTTGTTCATTTGTAAGACGATCCATGGTTAAATTGCAAACCAAACTGAAGCTGTTTGACAGTGACACAAGGTACTCAACACACGTCAGCTGTCAAAACCAGTGTTGCCAAAACCAAACCAGCTTAAAAATCACCCGTTATAATTGATAAGCCAATATATCCTGGACACTCTGGAAGTAGACATGGGTAACTCAGCAAAATTTGCTGCGCTGATTCACTAACTCAAGCGCACTTTACTGTATCAGCGTAACTCACTAACTCTATTGCGCACTGCACTGTGCGCAGGTCGTCTGTACATTTTTTGTGAGTTACAGAGAGAGTTTTGTGTTGCGTCAGATCTCAGATAGAAAGATAGTTTAGCTTTTTGTATATATAATATATGGGTATGTTTCTACATATTGTTTGTGTTTGACCGATTGACAGTGCGAGTCGCTTGTTTAAAGTCACCTTCTTTGCAACTGAATGGTGGAAAGATGTTGTTTGTGAAAAAAAGAGTGGCTGTGTACAAATGACACGCAGTGTATTTGTTGTCGGATCGCAAACAAGCATTTTGGTTTGAGAATTGAGACATTTGGGAAAAGGTTGTTACGTATACAATTGAGCAATTGAGTTACATATGGAGAAATGTTAGTGTGTTCCAACAAATAGACATGAATTCTTGAATGGTGTCTGAAAATATATGGTGTGTTACTACCTACTGTTTGTATGCACAGTGCGAATCACTTGTTTAAGGTCAATCTTTTTGCAACCGTAATGGTAGAAAGATTTTCTTAATGAAAAGCAGTTGCGAAATGAGTGAGTGCAAACAAGTGACACGTAGTGTTTTAGTTTTGGCATCGCAAACGAGAATAATTCCGGTTTGAGAAGTTTTAGAAAGGGTTATATTATGTATCTTATCTTTATGTATCATTTGAATACTGATGAACAGAAACTGTACCTACTTATAATATTTAATGCGCTTGTGAACACAATTTATTGTGTTAATGTGTCATTTTAAGTAGGTACCTGAAATCTCGAAGAAAAAATTAATGAGAATTGAATGCAAATATAAGGGTGTCCTATCAATCAGACTGTCAAGACGCCTAAATCTAAAGTGCATATTCTTCCCTACTATAGAACACAAAAATATGGAAAAACATTTTCTGGAGCACCCTAGTGAAAAACTGTTTCCATAATTAATCAAAGAACAAACCATTCTAATATACACATAATAATGAACACGTATAACATATTCAAACTGGTTTCCTCATTCTTTGCAACTTGCATCAAAAGAACACAAAGCACAGCGAACTGGCGAACCATACCAACTCATATTTAAAATGATCTACGCACAGCCCTTTTTCATTTGCTTCATGTGTTTGTGTGGAGCGGATAGCGCTGCCCTCCCACAGACAAAAAGCGCTATTCAACTATTAAGTTGGAGAGTTGACATATTGCGCGTTGGCGCTTTTGATTTATTGAGTTATCGAGTTACTGAGTTGCTGAGTTACATATTGCTGTATCCGCGCAGATAACTCAGCTGCTGCTTCAACTCACTGCGCCAACTCAGCGCTGCGTTACACATGTCTATCTGGAAGTGGCCATCTCCAAAAGATGAACTAACTTATCCGTGGAGCAATGTTTTAGGCTCCATTCCACCACCAACACTCTTTTCTAAAAGAGGAACCTTTTCTGTACGGGAGCTAAATGCTATATTTAATTGAAACTTTTTATTTTTATTTTTAATTTTATAATTATTATTTTTGACTTCTCTATTTATTTTTGAACGATTTATTTTTTGTTTTTCTAAAAATTCTTATTTATTTTTATTTGTTTGTTTTTAATAAATTATGTTCTTTTTATGTTTTGTTTCTATATTCTTAGATTTTAATGAAATAAATACGACTATTTTGTTTCTTTTGTTTTGTTTTCACTGGTATGATTAATGGATCAATGTTAATTAAATACAGTATTAACTTTGCTTCAGCTCTTCAAATAAATGCACTTTAAGCAAAAGTTTCGAATGAAGCAAAGTAACCCCGTCTTTTGATTAACTTTGCTCCACTTTTTGACTTAAAACAAAAATATTAAAACTGTCATTTGAATAGTTATCATATCATACCCTTGTATATAGAAACTATAGTACTATCATGAGGACGAATTTTGTAGTATTGCATAGAGCCTGTGGCGGCGCTACAGTCGCCAGCAATTCTATGTTAAGATGAGGGTAGGGTAAGGATTAAGGAATGAAGAAGAACAGTAAGAGGGAGAGATTTGGAGATAAGCATGGGATAATAAGCAGGAGATGGGAAAGAAAACGAACAAATATTTTTCGTGTCTGCTTTGACCGGGCACAGAAATTGAAGAATATTTTTTTGTCTCTTACGGTTTATGGGGGTAGCGATCATGTAAGGAGGAATTTGTCTTTTTTTGTTGATATATTCTTGATGGTAGGTAGGGTAGGTATAGATTTTCCAATTCATGAAAAAGGATTTGCCGTCGGCTTTGCTTAATTGAAACAAGTTGCAGAAAATTTGTTTCAGTTAAGCTCAGACAATCCAATTTCTTCGGCCAAATAGTTAATTAGGTAGGTAGGTGTATAAGAAAAGAAATGAAAACAATATACCTAGGTACTTAATATATTAGGTTCCTTTAAAATAAAAATCAAAAACCTAATCAACTTTGACAAAAACATTTGATAACAAATTTCGATAAGGTTTTAAAATAAGGTGCACATCTAGGTTGCAGAAACTTACTCTTAAGTGCGATCACACTGGTTCTAGAGTCCGAAATAAATTATTTTATTTTATCGACCTACCAAAAACACAGTTTAGTCAAAGTTAATGTTATGTAAGTAGGTACCTATACAAAAATGGACTGGACAATATAGCACAATGTTGCACACTAAATGGATGGAAATTATATTATTTAAGCTGGAAAATTGTTTTAAATCAACAAATTTAGGAATAAATTGATTAAAATAATTCTCAGTGTTTTCAACTCAATAAATAATAATGATATTTAATAAATCTTAACTTTTGAGGATAAAATCTTAAAAATAATAGAAGTGGTTTTAAAAATAATGAATTTTGTAAACATTTTTGAAAAAAAATTGGTATCCCAATTATAAGTATTTATAAATGTGGAGTTAAGAATTGAGTTTAAAATAAGTTATTTACTCGTTTGATATCGAATTTTCAAAAAATAACTTTGAAGCTTTCAAAAACATTTTTTTGTATGCAATATTCTTTAAATTTATTACAGACTTCTGCATAAAAACATTTGTTTTTTTTATATTTGTATTGGAAGTACTTTTATTTCTGGTTATGTGAATATTTTTTGTTTAAAATCTTTCAAGAGTTAAAAAACCAAAACCGTTGTTTCCAAGTAGCTACCTTAAATAAAAATCGACCGAGTTTTTTTTAAAATATTGAGTTTTCAAGAAAATTACACGTTTGAACAAAATATCGATATCGATTTTTTTACGAATACATGCCTTGCCATATATGTATGAATGTTTGTATTTAGTACCAAAAATTAAAAAAACAAATTTAATAAAAATAATTGTTTAGTGAGTAGAAATTTCGACTTGATTTATTTTTGAAAACTGAAAATTTCGGTGAAAACAAGTTTCACAAAGCCCAAAAAGTCAAAAATGAAGGCAGTGCATACCTATGACCTAAACTTTACTGATTTTTTTATTAATCTGTGGGCCAATTTTGAGAAAATTAAGATTTTCCTTTTTGGTCCAAAAATATTGTCTTTTATATTCCTTTAAACAAAATTGTATCGAACCTTTCGTTTAAGCTGTAGCCGATCAAACGGGCAGACGGAGGTTTTGCGAGACCCAGTTTTTTATGTACCGATATCTCAAGTAAAACCTGCTGAGAAAAATAAGATTTTCCAGCCACAAAATGCAATTTGCTGTGGTAACGAGAACCATTTTTATGCGCCGGTTAAATCTTTCATTGAAATTAAAAATGTTTCTTATTTTGCAGCAAAAATTAAGCTGTTGACTTGAATTATTATTTTGTTGAAAAAAATGCTTTCCACCCCAAAACTTCCACATAATGTATGTACCTATGTAGTTATCTACATACGTGTAAAAAATTACTTAATTTTCAATGGTGATAGACTAAGTAGCTCAAAGTAGGTTGTATGTTTTCTCGAAACGAATATTTTTTCAATAAAATAATAATTAAGCCATCAGCTTTATTTTTGCTTAGTAAAATAACAGATACCTATACCTAGGTTATAACGTAAGACGTGAGATAAAAACTAATATAGGTCAACGAACACAAATATACCTATAGCGAAAATGTTCGTTGAAAAAAATAAAACAAAAATTTTACTTATAACAATACACCAAATCCAACCAACATACAACCTCAACATCCAAAGAAGAGGTAACGATCCGAAAAGCAAAAATACCTACAAAAATATAACAATGACTACACATATACCTAACTATTTAATTATTCCTATTTCGTGACCTTTTTTTAAATTTATATAATAATCCTAAAGCCCGCTTAGGATTATTATATATACCTAACTATTCCTATACGCTATTCCTTCTCACAATTCCTTTTTAAAGAAAATCAAATTCGCGACAAAAAATACAATTTCTTTTCCCTAACCATGACAGAATGACACAAATTGAAAAATAATTATAAACAAAACATACAAAATTGTTTCTCTTCTTCATCCCTTATCTTAATTCTTCATTATCTTTATTTCATTTTGAAATATCCGTGTCTATATCTATTGCTATATACCTATTCTGCAAAACCGAAGTATTGCGTAAGTGCTGCAGATGTCACTACTGTCGCTCCCCGCCATGATAGTACTATAGTTTCGATATACAAAGATCATACATTCAATTATTTCATATATTGTTCATAACAGGGATAGAAAAAAGAATTAAAATTTTTTTTTTCATCATTTTAAGGAAATTTCCTAAAAAATGTCCAAAAAGTGGAGCAAGGTAACCCCATTTACGGAACCTATACATTTTGATATAAAATTTTGTAAACCATCCATTCCGATCGAAAGTAACCAATGTGAATATTGGCTTTAAAATCCAAGGATGAATTAAGAAGCATTTTGTGGTTTGCATTCGCACAGACATAATACATAGTAAACGCAATTGCACTCTAATAAAAGGTATATACAATATCCTATAAGAATTGTATTATAAAAACAGTAATTATACACATAAGAACACTCTTTTGTTTTTGTAATTTAAATAGGATTTTGTTTTAAATAGCAATAATTAAATATAGTTTAGCCATTGAATTTATGAAAATGGGATCATTATATTGTAATTGTTGTACTTCTTTTAGAAAATCAAAAGAACTAAATTCTTGTTTTGTATATATAATATTCATAATACAGATGGGGTCGAGGTCCCCGCAGCGGTTCACTAACCGGTCAGCATCCAACTACTATAGACTATCGGACGGGGTACATCATGTCCCATCTGCGATCACCCTCTGGCCGTGTGAGATGACCGATCTGTCTTCAGATTTCGTTAGCAACAACCATCAACATTATTACCGCCACCAACAACCCTGTCAACAGCAACCACATTACTCTAATTTTCCAAATGCTTCGGAACATTATAATGTTAATCTTTATAGTTCCAGCAGCGAAATCCCACCCATGGGCAATGCCAGTGGAAGGCTATTCTCATACTTCGCCAATGATAATGAGAACGAGCGCAAGAAGTCCGAAAATTCGTTTTTCAACATGGGCTTTAGAAGGAAATCAACAATATACTTTGCAGCCACAGATTAAAGATTAAAAATAGTAAATACATATATCAATGACAATTGTCCATTGGAACAGAACTTTTTTGGAAAAATGATACATATTTGTACAGTTTTAATATTTGTTCAAAGCTAGCTAAGGGTGCTTTCATAAGTGCAGGGTTGCTTTGTATGTAATCATTTGAAATCACTATAACGTCAAAAAAATACTTTGGCATACAAATTTGTTTTTGGTATTTCTAAATTTTTACTGCCAATATTAACGTTCTGTGATTTGCGTTTGTACAAGTAATGTGTTCCTCAGAACTTCGCAAACATGCATTTAAGAAAGCATCTTTAATTAAAATCAATCAATCATATTTCTTTGAGACTTGCTTTTGATATTTTAGATGTCGATTCTTCAAGTTTATAATGCCACAATAAATCCATATAGACCAAAAACTTATTAGCGATTAACTATATTAACGATAACAAAAAATTATTGGTATTTCGCGCTTCATAATCTTTTATTTATTAAAAAATGCAAATATATTTGTTTGAAAATTTTAAAAAGACGTTTCAAGCAAATACATTATTTATAAATATAGAGATAAAAATAAAGGTACGCCCATTTTTTCAAAAGTCAATTTCACCTATATTCAAAATAAGATCAAACACCTAGAAATAGGAAGATACCTTTTTTCTCATATAATAAAATTAGTCCAGTCATTTGGGTAAAAAAGTAGAGGCTACTTGGAAAGTTTTCCGGGAGTTTTGAAAATTGGTAATTTTATAGATTTCGACGTGCTCTTTCAGAATTTCAACTTTGCCACCACGTATCTTTGCCGCTCGCACCGCCATATTGGAAAAATGGCGCCTAAAAGCAGTTTTTTGATAATAACTCCTTTCGACACATTTTACAGTAAAAAAATATAAGAACAGACAATTTCCTACAATTTATATCATAACCTTTTTTTTTTCTAAAATCAATAGTTTCGGCGTACGAGCGTCGCAAACCATATTACGTCTACGTCAACCCGCAACATTTAATTTAAACTGAATTATAAAATTTAAAAATTATGCTAAATTTTGTACTATACATTGAAAACCCGGCTCACTATGGTCTGTCATCGCAGGTATAAGAAATGCGGGCCCCTTCAGTGCCTTCTCTCCCTTCGTTGACACCTACCTACGTTGACATTGTTTTTACTTTCAACGCATTGACATATACATATATACATATACATATTGTGGCGGGAATGGAAAGTCCTATAGATAGAGCTGCGAAAACCTATAAAATTCTTCCGCATTTTTCATCACATCACATGTAAATGGTAAATTAACTGTGGTCAAAATTCATCGTATTGTGAACATGTTGGACTCGGCAGAAAAATTATCCAAAAAGGATCCATATTTCTCAGTTTTCTTTTGGGCAGTCAAATTGAAATCGGATGAGTCCATGCTCTGCATATTTTTAGGTTATAACTGAAATATTGCATATTCGGATTTATTTTCTTCTGAAAATCGCTCTTTAAGGGACATTAGCAGAGAATCTTAAATAATTTTCGGGTGAGGACGAAGGAATATTGGATCGGTGAGTTTTTTTCTTTACAATTTTTGGGTAGCTCAATTCAATGACTTATTCACTCAAACATTTTTCATTTATTTCTCAAAGCGTTTTGAAAGAATAGTCAGCATTCTTCCGATCTTCTTCAAAATGGTTGTTCAAGAAAATGATCTAATTTTGTACACATAATTAATTTTGGTCAAATTCCTGTAAAATATTTGCGACTGGCTGGTTCAACTACCGTCGAGTAAAGAGCCATTATGAACAAGCAGACTACAAAAGTCGAATTCGAACACAAGTAATAAAGTCGAAGGGCTCCTTGTTTTGTAACACAGTGCAATGCTTCCATTACAACGACTAGGTATGTTTTACCTGAATACTCGTAGACTTTTGTATTTTGCTGTGCATCGTGTTTCACAGAACAGGAAGATGCTGGGAATATATTTTCATCGCAAATAACTGTCCCGGAATAAAGGAAATAAGTTTTTCTGCCGAAACGTGTGTTAAACTACACTTTGCGTCACTCGTACGCCGAAACTATTGATTTTAGAAAAAAGGTTATGACATAAATTGTTGGAAAGGAGTTATTATCAAAAAACTGCTTTTAGGCGCCAATTATCCAATATGGCGGCGCGAGCGGCAAAGGTATGAGGTGGCAAAGTTGAATTTCTGAAAGATCACGTCGAAATCTATATAATTGCAAATTTCCCAAACTCCCGGAAAACTCCAGGTAAAATTACCAAATGACTGTACTAAATATACAAAAAAAAAAATAATATATTCAGCTAGGTCCCAGAAATCCATTTGCCGTGTTCCACATTTCGATAGATTTCATAATTTCGAAATCACTTCAAGTGAAATCGAAAACAGCTGACATCTGTCATGTAATACAATACCCAAATTTGTTGGTTGTTATAAGTTCTACAATTTCCATATTCTTTAGTTTTGCTTGCTTTGTTAATTGCTTTGTGGCCTTGGAACTTGGAAAAAAACTTGTAATAGTAAAAAGTAATAGACGTAAGTTGAGAAGCGTTTCTTATCCATTTGAAATTGCAGATGCAACGTGAGTAATGAAAATTTACAAAAAAAATTTGTATTAATATTCATAATTTAATTAAGGTTTGTTTTCTATTATTGAGTAAGTAAAGATGCCTTCCAAATGTTGCTAGAAACTTTTGCCCTGCATCTAGCGAAATCTTCCTGCCATGCACATTGCAGCTGGTGGTTGTTTTGCGTTTTTTGCAGAAGGGAACTTTTAACTATCGGTTGGGATAGCTTTTTGTGATTTGAAGCCTTCCAATCCGTCTAAACCTTGGGAAATAAAGATAAATAATTAAATAAAAATTAAAAAATCTGGCCAAATATGACTAGTTTATAGCAAATTATAAATTTTGATGTTTTTACCTTTTATCATTCGTTGGTGGACCATGGCTGTTGAGCTCATTTTCAGCTCGTCCCACAGAGCCTCAGTTACAACACGATCGCCTTTAATGAAACCTCTAGCGAGGTTTTTATCCTTCTCCATGAAAGCGTTCTGTTCTGAGCAGTATTTGTATGCTTACCCCTGTTTATATAAATTATTTAAATTAAATAATATTAAAAAATATAATAAAACTCTTAAATTTAACAACCACTGCTTTCACAAATCCATACTAACTATGTCTGGTCGATTTCAAAACACGCGAAAATCGACGAAATCGAAATGTGGAACACCAAATTTCATTTAAGATCGATTTCAATTTCATTTCGTTTTAAAGTGAATTGTAGAACCCCGCTGATTGTTTAATTCGGTTGAAGGGTGTTAATCCTCCCCAAATCAAAAGAATGACCAATCTGTACGTTTTTTGAATGGATTTTAAGTTTAAATTAAATATCGTGGGATATATCGAGACTATACTTAATCTCAGTTTGCGGAAAAACATTCTCTGAATCTTTTATTTTCAAAAATGTTTGACAACTCTTAATTTAAATAGTATTGGCAAAAAATTGTCAAATTATTGTACTTGGTAACGTTTTTTACCGCTTATCCAGAATGAGAAGCCTAGAGACGTTTTCTTATTGAACTTTATTACTTAAAGTCTAATTCTAGACGGAGTCATAAATAGTTGTAACATATGAGTGTTAGTTTGTGTTAGTGTAAGAGTAACGAGAGGAATGCAATGGCAATTCAGTACAAAACATTCCCGCCCTTGTAATTTTTTTTTTGATATGATAAATAATATATATTTATAAAAATGTTTGATATACCGGTATATAAAATTACGTACGTGTTATGTGTTAGTGATATAAATCTTTATATTAATACGTAAACAAATTGTTTGTACTCCATTTTTAACATACTTTAACCGAACGCCCGACAATACTGTAATGTTCCACCTAGGTTCTATAATAAAACTTATTTCCCTTAAATAATAACTTCCACTTATGTATTTACTTCTCAAAATAAACACACTTTATTTCACTTCAAATCGTTTTTATTATTCATTAATCTCAATAGTATGCAATTTAAAATCACTTCCGGATACCTTTAACTTCGAACTTTATACTGGCACTTTCAAAATTAAACTGTGTCTACTCGCTCGAAAACATCTCCTTATATAGGGAATTAAATAGTTCTAGTCTTTACTAGTATCCACTCGAATATTCGAGTATATCTCCTTCTAGTAGTTTCCATTCCAGTCGCTGAGATAGAACACTGGAATTGATATGTCTCAATTTACAATTTTTTGTTAGAATACAATGTTTGCTTTGTTTTAATTGTTGTAAAGTTACATCATTTTGGTATACAAATGTTTTATTATTTATTTCTATAATATATTCACTTTCGTAATCAATTTCAAAATGTTTGTCATTGGGTAAGGGTAAAATTAACTTTTGTTCTACTGTTACATAGTTATTAGGAATCTTAATGGCAATTATAAGAAATTTATTTTTGTATTCTAGTATACCCATTTTAATTAATTTAAGTTTATGCAAATCTATTTCATATTCATTTAGTTCTTCTAATGTTAGTATACTGGGGTGTATTATTTTATATTTTGCTGATACAACGTTATCTTGAATTTGATTTATTTTGTTTTCTATGAACCTTAATTTGGTTATTTGATCTAAAAATAATTTTTGCTGTACAATTTTTGAAATAGAATTTTCTATTTTATTAAAAGTATTAAGTATGTTTTTTCTATCGTTTAGAATTATTGTTTTTAATGTTTCTATTGATTCATTGAATGTTTGTTGATTTTAATTTGTTCATTAATTGTCATTGTCTCAATTGCATTATGACTATTTTCTTCTGATATATTTAAATAATTACAAATTTGTTCCCTATCTTTATTATCCATGGTTCCAAAGAGCCATCTTTTTACGTTTTCTACCATGTTTATTAAACCTCTTCTAGATCTTCTCTGTTCTTTAGGTGTAATTGACTTAATTTTAGCTATAAGTGTTTCTATTTCTTTAAATATCATATTTTTGTTTTCGATTTGTAAGTGTTTTATGTTAGTTTGTATGAGTGTTATTGTGTTAAGAATTTCATCTGGATTTATAATATGTAAAATAGTATTTGTTTGATTAGTAATTTCTAAATCCTTAATTTTTAGTTTTAAGAAACCTGTTTGTTCATTGATTAGAGTTGTTTGAAGTATCCCGTGTGTTGTTTGTGTTACAAATAGTATTAGGAGAATTATTACCTGAAAATTTAAAAGGTCTTTTAATATTGCTAACGTGTACGTTATTAAGATTTTTAATTTTATATCTAGGTTGTTCTTTATTTCGAAGGTTTTTGTAATTTTTTATTGGTCCTATTACTCTTTTTTCTGAGTAAATTTCGCGCTTTTCATTAAGTTTGTTAATTTTTTTAAGTTTCATTTGTTCGATTCTTTCACTAAGTATTAATTCATCGATTTCTTCTTTAGCTATCTTAGGTGCGGTTTTTATTGTGGAATGATATCTGTTGTTATAATTATCTAGAACTAATTGCAATTTCATTTCTATTGATAAATCTTTTTCTTCAATGCCTGTTTTTTTTCTAAAATAGTTGAATGCAATCTTTCAATATCCGCGTTCCCTGTATGGCTATTGGGTTTCGTGAAATGTATTTCGACCTCACTTCTATTAAGAAAATCTAAAATATGTTCTGATTTAAATTCGTTATCTGATATTATTTTTTTTGGTTTCCCGAATTTCGAGAAATGTTCTATTATAATTGCTTTTTTACTTCTCCAATTCCTATCAGTGATTACATACCCTACTGCAAATTTTGTAAGTTTGTCAATTATAGTTAGGAATGCTTTTTTCTCAATATGAAGTATATCTAAATGTATTATTTCATTTTTATGTTTTGGGGTTTCCGTTTAGTGAGTGAAGGTAAAACAAAGTACATGGTGGCGTCGAATGCGAGAGGAACAGTTGGTCAAACAATCAAGGTAGCGGAGCACGAATTTGAAGTGGTGCAATCCTTTAAATACCTTGGGTCAATAGTAGCAGCCGATAACAATATAGAAGAAGAAATACGCGGGCGGCTTCTCAAATCCAACAGAGCCTACTATAGTCTGTCAAAGCTCTTCAAATCCAGAAATCTCACCATAACTTCAACACTGCTGCTGTACAGGACCATGGTCCTGCCAGTACTCACATATGGATCCGAGACTTGGGTGCTTAGCAAAACGCACTCCGACCTCTTAGCCGCGTTCGAGAGAAAAGTCTTAAGGAGAATTGTTGGCCCCATATGTGAGGAAGGACGATTCCGGAGACGGTACAATCATGAATTGTACGCAATCTACCTTGAAGCAGATATCGTGACAAAAATTAAGCTCGGTAGACTCCGGTGGGCAGGGCACCGAGCTCGCATGAGCGAAGAGGAACCTGCTCGGAAAGTTCTTTGTGGTACATTCTATGGTAGACGACAGCGTGGTAGACCATGCTTGCGCTGGAGAGATGGCGTAGACCAGGACGCCCGGAGCCTTGGGGTGCGCAACTGGATGGCGGCGGCTCGAGACCGGGATGGGTGGAGAGACTTGTTGAAGGAGGCCAGGACCGGACCCCGGTTGTCGAGCCGACGATGATGATGATGATGTTTCCGTTTAGTTATACTTTGGTTTAATGGGATTCCTATCGTATTTTATTTCCTGACACTTTTTACAATTGTGAATTACTAATTGTATTTGTTCCTGAAGTTTGGGGAAAAAAATTTTATCTTTCAGTGTGTAGTATGTTTCGTTTATTCTACTGTGCATGGATTCTTTTGTTTGGTAAAGCGAAATCTGTTTATGAATCTCCTCCTCGGTTTTGACCTCGGCTGCCCTAATAGTACATTTTATGAATTTTATTTTGTCATCCATGGATAATAATGGCATTATCACTTGTTGAACTTTATTATAGTCATGATCTTCTACCTCCGAATATATACCTCTTGTTCCTTTTCTAGTTACTCTAATTAGAGGGATCGAGTGGTTTTCCCGACAATCAGTATCCCGAGTAACGTTTGCCCGCCGATGATGAGCTTCTACTTTTTCGATGGCGGGATTGCCAATACTTTTATTAATACTTTTTATGGTATTATTTGATATTTTGGAAAAAATATTATATATATGGTTCGACGAAAAGTATTTAACCAGGAGTTGGAAGCCAGGGTAGGGATCTTCAGTTCTTGTCAAAAGTCTGTGGAGGTAGCACCTCGTTGATAAGAGATATTTAACCGAATTTCATTTTAGGTTGTTGGTTGGATCAGTTGATGGCTAAGCGGGCTGACAGTTAGGTGGGGTTAGTTGGTGGTAGGTACGATGGATATAGTGGGCTAGGTGGGTAGTTGGGGGTATGTTAGTTTAGCTATAGGTGGGTCTGGATCTGGACGGAGGTGGGTCTGGATCTGGACAAAGGTGGGTTTGGACGAAGATGAATTTTTTATATTTAAAAAACTTACTTTTTTTTTGAAAAATTAAAAAAAAAACTTTTATTCTGTTTTTTTTTATTATTATTTATTACTTCAAAATAATAATTTGCTTGTTGGAGCCCGACTGCCGAACATACCATAAATAAATTTTTTTTTTAAATTATTACTTGATTTGGACGGCGAATGTTCGTTCTCATTATTCTCATGATTAAGTGTGAGTTCTACAAAATATGTTTTTGTATTGAAAATGAAGCGGTGAACAGCTGGCGATGATGGCAAAAGCGAATTTCAGTGCCGATGAAAGTTAAAATATATAAAATGGATCAAGCATTTTTCTGCCCATCATTTACAAATACCCCAAGCAACACAATTGTCTCTTCAATATATCTTGAAAAGTTATTTTCTGAGAGCTTTCAACTCTTCAAACAATCTTAAAGAGGTCATTAACACCCAAAAGGGCCTAAAGGGGAGGAGCTTATTGTATGGGACGAAGAGTTCTTCATAAAGTGTTTGTAAGAGCTCATAAAGATCTATTTTTTGATTGATCTTTAAAGAGTTGCGGAAATGGTTTTGAAGATGTTTTTTTTCTTGTGAATAGTGTAAACTTAGAGGGAGAAAAAGTATAAAGAATTAATTTCTTTCTCTTTTACACAAATAAAATTTAAATAAAATTTAAATGAAATGGCACTAACTTACAAAAGACATGACGTTTTATTTATTTTCATTTCAACTAGATCTTAATTCATTTTATAAGGGACGTTAAACGCGTTTTATCAGTTTAATGATCGTGTGTTTTGATATGCCAGAAATAATTTACTTCGAAATCGCATATTCTACCCCACTTAAAATAAACGCGCCTTGGAATAGAAACGTGTTTATAAGTTAAATATCGAGAAAAATAATGCAATAATAATAAAATTCTATTGACGATAAAAAAGAAAAGTCTTTTAAATTGTCTCCCAAAACACAAAGGGTTACTATACAATTCACAACGATGATAAATTAGATAAATCTATTTAAAAAATATGTTCCACCATTATTAAATTAAATGAAAATGGCGAAATAATTGTTTTGTGTATGCATCGAAAAATAATCTTACCTAAAGGGTGACTCGTTTTCTGAGTTCTAACAAGTTTTTTTTTTTAGGGGATTTTTATAATATTATCATGCAACAAAACTTAACACATTGAGCGATTTACATTTTAGGGCCAGTTTTACAGTCGACACTTACCGGAATAAGTAGCACTTAAGTTTTTCATATTAGTACATTAGGCTAAGTTTCACAGCCTAAGTCGAACTTACCAACATCACCAACATCGAAGACTTATGTAAGTCAAATTATGAGCGATTTTTTTTTTATATAAGGCGGTGTGTGAATGGGAATAAAATTGCTGTAAGTTGTAATGAGTTGAATCTGTACATGGAAACGTCAAAATTAATTTTGATAAAATATTCATACACGGCATAAATATAAGTAAAATATGCAAAAATTACTTAAAATATACAAAAGAGACTTTCCTATAGGAAAATACGTCAACACAAAAGCGTCAATTTCATTTGTCTTCATTCCTTATCTATGTGTCAAGCGAGTGCTTCCAAACTCTAGATGTGTCAAAATCATTTGTCTCAAACATCTGTTTAGTTTAGTTTAGTTAAAAAAACTTCTGAAAATCCGGAAATGTTCACATTATGAACAAGAATTATGCCCCATTTACACTTATGCTCGGTAAACAGCCAAAAGAATGAATTTTTCCATTCTTCTGACAGATTTTTGACAGTTTACTGCCAGAATACTACCAATTTGTCAGTCGTGTAAATCCAGCATCACACATAAAAATATTCGCTTTGCCATTTTTCATCTGTCAGTTTCATCAAAGTAATGGCTGTCACATTCATTAGTTCCTTTTTTCTATTGATATTTAGACGGACAGACAAAAAAAAGGCTCATGGGCTTACCCAATAGTAGAAATTCTATGTAGATTATCTTCGATTTTGACAATTTCCTCTCTATACTTCCTTCTGCCATGAGTTTAACAGCTACGGTGGAGAATGTATGCAGAACGACTAAAGAAACTCAGTGGATAAGACATAAAAAGCATTTGTTCAGTTAAGCCTCAGTTAAGTCACCAAATTTGATGAGTTAACTTGGGTTTAACTTTAATCTCGCACTGAAAAACTGGACCTAAGACAAAAAAAAAACAGTCGAAAATCGTCATTTACCACGAATAATATTCAATTTGAGATCAAACACGGAATTAACCAAAGGAACCTTCATAAGAGAAATGATTTTATTTAAGTTCGATGAAAACAATAACTTCACTGTCTTTACTGTATATGAGAATTTTAATTACACACACCTTACAATTTAAGTATTATGTGCATTGCAAATATTTATTAAAATATATATATTTAACTAAAACAATAAAACATTATAAAAAAAATTCGTCTGTCTAATAAATTAAATTTCATCTAACATATACGTTTAATAATGTCACCCTTTAAAGAAAACATGTGTATTTTATATAAATAATCTTCCCATTTGATAAACCGATTAAAGAGTTTGTTAAGAAGTCATTAAAACATCTGAGTTGTGTAAGCACTTTTTCTTAAAGTCAGACTCCTCTTAACGACTTCATGATAAGATATCAAAAATGTCAAATGAAAAGGACAGATTGAATAAAGTGTCAACAAAGAGTGAAAGAAAAAATATAACTGTAAACAATTGTGTTCGTTCCTTCACATTGAATTTCAATTTCACTGAATCATTTAGAGTTCTTATCGCGATTAAGAGTGATCACCTACAATAATTGTTAAAATACAATAATTGTTGTGAAGGTCTTTAAGACGTTTGAAAGACTTTTTTGTAATAGTTGATACATGCAACACTTATAAAGAGCAAATTAACTGGTCATAAAGTGGGATGGAATTCAGAAGATTGAACTAACTGCTTGTTAAGAGGTGATAAATTTGTTTGGAATACTCTTTAAGAGTTTATGTGTTGCTTGGGACTACTGAAGCAATATAAAGCCATAAAAGGTTCTTGTAAGGGCTAACAATGTGATTGTTTGGAGATATGAAACTTTCAATAATGGGTATTTTAATGAAGAAAACTGTTAGTATAGGCGCCTGCCAGGCGACTTAACATACCCTAAGCGGAGCGACGGAGTCGCGTGAGCGGGTGTGTCCCCGAAAAAGGGAGTTAAAATCCTTAAGACCCGCGCAGCGGGCCACCCCAGGTAATTTTAATCGAAAATACTGTTTACATTGGTGCCTGCCAGGCGACTTAACATACCCTTAGCGGAGCGACGGAGTCGCGTGAGCGTGTGTTTCCCGTAAAAAGGGAGCTTCCTAGACCCCCCAAAGTTGACAACTTCAAACGTGATTTATGGTTAAACTAGGCATCTAAGAGAATTAAAATTTACATATTTGTGATCTAGGGAGTGCCACCTTTCAATAGACGCAAGCAGGGGTGGTAAGGGGGGGCAGCACGTTTATTGATTGGATATAAAGGAGTTAAAATCCTTAGAACCCGCGCAGCGAGCCACCCAAGGTACTGTTTGGTTTGGGAGAGTAACGAAATCCCGCCACACAGAATCCCGTGTAACGAAATCCCGCCGGAAATTTGCTCCGTAGGGTACTATTTGGCGGGATTTTGAGTACATTTTAAAAAGTATTTTTTTTGAAATAATGGTACTATTTGCCGAGGAAAAGTATTTAAGCAGAAGTGGATGGAAAATAATTTTCAGTTGTTATTAGAATTCCGTAGAGGTAAGACCTCGTCGTAGACAGATATCAACATTGATTAATTTTGGGTAGTTGTGGGTTGGGTTGGATTTGAATGGGTGGTTAGGTAGGATGGGTGTGTAGAGTTGTTAGGTAGGATGGGTGGTTAGGTTGGTTTGGTGGGTTGAGTAGTTTGGTGGGATGGGTGGTATGGTAGGGAGAGTGGTAAGGTGGGATGGGTGATTAGGTTGGATTGGTGGTAAGTTGGGTTGGGCAGTTAGGTGGTATGGTAGGAAGAGTGGTTTGGTGGGATGGTTGGTAAGGTAAAAAGAGTGGTAAGGTAGGAAGAGTGGTAAAGTGGGATGAGTGGTTAGGTGGGTTTGTCAGAGGGTGGGTGTAGGTTGTTTCGAATGGTTGTAGGTTGATTAGTTTGATCGTTTTATAAGGGGTAGGTTGTTGAGAGTGGTGGTATTTGGATGGGTGGTATGTTGTTTTCGGTGGTAAAGGCGGATGTTTTTATGTTTATTATTTTAAGGTGTTTCTTGTGCAGAGTTCTATTAAGAACTGAAATTTATTTCGAAATTATTTTTCCTTTAACTCTCTGTTTGGTCAACGAATTTGTTTCCTTCGTTCTTGTTGATTCTCATGATTTAGTGTGACTTAAACAAAATATATTTTTATTCTGAAAACAGTGCGGTGCACGTGTGGCGATGATGCCGAGGCCAAAATTGGGTGCCAATGACGATGAAAACGTGGGAAATAGGTCGAATGTTTCCCTGTCCATCATCTTTGAACGCTGATGAAGCGAAATACAACTAAAAAAAGTTCTTTTAAGGGCTAAAAAAAATGATTGTATGGAGATATCAATTTATCTATAATAGGTAATTTGATGCAGAAAACTGTTGACATAGGCGCCTGCCTGGCGACTGAAAAAGGGAGTTAAAATCCGTAAGACCCGCAGAGCGGGCCACCCAAGGTACTGTTAAACAAGAAAACTGTTGGTATAGGCGCCTGCCTGGCGACTGAACATACCCTAAGCGGAGCGACGGAGTCGAGTGAGCGGGTGTGTCCCCGAAAAAGGGAGTTAAAATCCTTAAGACCCGCGGAGCGGGCCACCCAAGGTACTGTTAAACAAGAAAACTGTTGGTATAGGCGCCTGCCTGGCGACTGAACATACCCTAAGCGGAGCAACGGAGTTGCGTGAGCGGGTGTGCCCCCGAAAAAGGGAGTTTAATTCCTTTTACCCGCGAAGCGGGCCACCCAAGGTACTGTTAAACAAGAAAACTGTTGGTATAGGCGCCTGCCTGGCGACTGAATGTACCCTAAGCGGGATGAGCCGCCACAATGGCATCATTTCATAACGGAATACAATCTTTTTCTCAAGAACCTTTTAATATGGTAAGTTTTTATCTCTTTTTCAATTTTCGGTCGTCTTAAAAAGGACGGACTTGTCGCCAATGGAAATAATTGGTTTTTGACTGCTTCGTAGTTCATAATAACGTTCTCAGTTACAAAAACTATTAATTTTCTACTATTTTTTGAAAATTTGATCGCATTTTGAAAAATAAAACAATACAAAATGGCGACAAGAACATTTGAAGAAAGTTGCGGAACATTAACCAGACAGTCGTCAATCAATAATAAGGCAGCGTTTTTTTTTATTTAAATCAATCTTAGAAACAAATTTGAAAAAAATTTAAACAATACCAACCTAACCTACCAACCCAGCCACCCACTTACCTACCAACCCCCTTCCCCAGCCACCCGCTAACTATTTCGACCGCATACCTACCATCGAAGACAACCATCCACTAACCAACCAACCCAGACACCCACCCACCTGCCAACGCAGCCAACGCAGCCAACCACCCACCATCCAATCTACCCATCCAACTCTACCAACCCACATAACCACCCACCCACCAATCATCCTACCAACTTCGATACCAATAAAAATATTTTTTTTTTCAAATATTAATTAGGAGGAGAACCTACTTCGCCACTGATGTCTAATAAGAAATGAAAATAATTTCGAACTCACATCTCCTTATATACTTTTTTTGAACGGCGAATTTTTTTTCGTCGTTTTTGTTTTTATTCTTTTATTCTCACAATTTAGAGTGAAATCTTAAATACTCAACGGGGAATGGCCTAAACCTACCACCCACCAACCAACCAACCCACCCACCTACCAACCCAGCTAGCCAACCCCCTATCCCACACACCCTCCAATCAACTATACCGAAAAACCGACCATCCATCGAATCTAACCATCCACCTACCAACCAACCCATCGAATCTAACCATCCACCTACCAACCAACCCATCCACCCACCCACCTACCAAAGCAGCCACCCACCCACCAGCCAAACTACACATCCACACCACATACCAACCCACAGACCCACCCACCAACCATCCAACAAAAATATTTTTTTTTTTAAATATTAATTAGGAAGAGAACCTGCCTCCTCCGATGTGTAATAAGAACTGAAAATAATTTCGAACTGACATTTCCTTATATACTTTTTTCAAAGGGGGAGTGGCCTAGACCAGTGCGGTCTTTTACATATTGTGAAAAAAGTACGAATGTAGGAAACTTCGTTCTCCTTGCTTCTCATGAATTTGAGTCACCTTTTATATGAAAATAAAGATCAATACAGTCCTGTCGATTTAGTACTGAATCGGCGGGATTTCGTTACGCTGGATTTTGTTATGCGGGATTTTGTTATGCGGGATTTTGTTTGGCGGGATTTCGTACCCAACCCGTTTGGTTTCTGTCTCTTTGAATTTTTTTAAAATACCAACCCAACCTACCTGCCAACGCAGCCAACCACCCACCATCCAAGCTATCCATCCCCACCTACCAACCAAACCCACCATCCAAGCTAGCCATCCCCACCTACCAACCAAACCCATTAACTAAAATTCCAAAATATTATTTTAAAAAATTTTATTGTGGTGGAGAATCTACCTGCACTGATTTCTAATAAGAACTGCAAATGATTTCGAACTTACACCTGCTTAAATACTTTTTTTGGACGGCGAATTTGTTTTCGTCGTTTTTATTCATTCTCGTCAGGCTCACGATATAGTGTGAAATCTCACATACTCAAAGGGGGAGTGGCTTAATCCAGGGTGGTCTTCTGTGCAGTGCGAAAAAAATACGATAGTGCGCTGTCGCTAAGTATCAAGAAAAGTAGGATTTGTCGGGCAATCGTTAGTCGGGAAAACGTTACTCGGGCAAACATGCGGCGGGAAAACGTTTGTCGGGAAAACGTAACCAACCCCTAATTAGAACATCTTTTATTTTGTCAACTCCTTCAAGAGGATTAGGATATATAATTCTTCGTTCGTGCAATATTTCTATTTCGTTTGTTATTTTACTGTAAGTTAGGATTAATTGCGTTTTATATTTGCTAACAATTTCTTATTTTATTCCTATATGATCTAAGTGTTGTTCCTCGACTGAATGAATTGTTTCTGTTAGCTCCATATTAGATTCTGAATCATTATCCTCGTTAATATTGGGTGTGTTTTTTATTTGGTTAGTTTCTTCTCTATTACTTAAAGTGTCTACTTCCATAGGTTCTATTCTATTCTGTCTTGATCTATGTTGGTCTGAGTTTTGAATGTTTTGGGGGTTGTTATTATGCCAATTATTTCTAGCTTGGCCTGATGCATTGTTATTTCTCACTTGTCCTGTCGGGCTATTCCCATTAGGTTAGTTTTGATAAGCGTTATTGTTTCTATTAACTTGATTTTGATTCGTATAGTTATTGTTTCTATGAAAAGGGTTTTGGTTAGTGTAATTATTGTTTCTAAAGGGCTTTTGATTAGTGTAATTATTGTTTTTGTTAAAATTCTCTTGATTATTGTAATTGTGTCTGTTATTTTGAAAATTTTGAGAAGTTGTATTTTGGTATTGATTTTTATATTGAGTGTTATGTGTTTTTTTTCTAATCGTAAATTGTATTCATCCTGACCTATATATTTAAACAAAATTGTTCTAATTCTTGACAAATTATATTCATTGCAAATTCCTGCTGTAACATTTTTTTATTTTAGAATTAATGCGCTATTTAGACAATTAGCAATTTCTAAACCATTTTCATTGAACGTTGCACATTCTGTTGTATAATTTATAATATTTTGGACTTTATCTAAAAATTGACTTATACTATATACCTTTATATTATTAATGTATTTCAGAATTGTCCCTTGGTCCTTTGCTGGCCGGAAGTTTATTTTTAGTTTCTGTTTGCATTCCACCCATGATGTTGGGTTCTCAATCGCCAAATAGTTTTTTGCTGCTCCTCCAATTTTCTCATTGTATATGACAGAAAACACTAGATCTTGGTTTATTACGCCGAATTCTTTTATAATTTGCTCCACAGTAGCGATAAAGGATAAACGTGCCTGGTTTTCCCGTAAAGTTTTCGAGATACTTTATTCGTTTTTCTATTATCACTCTTGGATCTTGAGTTGCATTTTGTCTTTCCAGAATTTCTGTTAGGGTTAACAAACACTGTTCTATAGTGGGTTGTTCTATTTTTGCTTTAAAGTCACGATTTATTCACTTGTTTATATTAATTTTTCTTGGGATTTTCGATTTTGCCTGAAGTTATTAGAGGCTTTTTTAAAAAAAGGCCCTTTATTATAACCAAATCAGAATTATGTATATCGATTTCACTTGGATTATTAGATCCTTTAAAAAAAAGTCACTTTATTTTAATCACAATTATGTATATCGATTCGTACTTCGATTATTAGTAATTTTATTTTTTTATTGAAAAGTCACTTTATTATAATCCCGATTATTTCGATTATTAGCTTCTTTCTAAAACAAAACACTTTATTATAATCTTTGATTTTTCGTTTATTCGTATCACTATCCTCTAGTATTAATATAAGAGGACGACCGACTGCGCCATTTATGTTTTTATGTGTCCGAACGAAATAAAAAAAAAACTTTTTCATTCTTATTTCAATTGGGCCACAGGCCTCTTAGGCTTTATTGATAAAAAATATATTTAACAAAATAAAATATTAACTTAAGAACCAGAATAGCCCGCCGTCCAAGCGTCACTGCGACTATTCAGGTTATCCACGTATTATTAGACTTTTTCAGTTTGCAGTGCCTTTGCTTATATAGTTATAAGTTATTAATGCTGCATTTATTGGTTACTGACCCTTTATTGTTGATCGACTCGTGCGTCGATCATCAACAACGAAAAAGAACACACATAGTAGGTACTTGCATATGTCCAGCAACAAAACAAAGGTGCGAGAAAAAGAAATGGCAAAAGACAAGATGAAATAAACATACCATAGCTACACCATAATTATAAAGATGACAATCTTTCGTACGTTTCACCACATATTAGTCACATGAAGATGAGCATCCCCGGCAGCAATTTTAACTTGCCTACAAGCTTGAACTGGCAGTTATAAAGTTATAAAGCTATAACTGCCACAGACCATTTCCTGTGGAGAAAGCCGTCTTTTCTCGATCTTCTGGATGTATTTCTACCTGCCAATAGCCGCTCTCCAAGTCCAAAGTTGAGAATGATTGAGATCCTTCCATTGCATCTAAAGTGTTGCTGATTCTGGGCAGAGGGAAGCTGTCTTTCTTTGTCACGTCGCGTTGATAAGCCTTCTGTAGTCCACACAAAATATAGTGCTTCCATCCTTCTTTTTGACAAGAACCACCGAAGATGCCCAAGGGCTTTTGGAATTTTCGATTAGTCCATCTTTCTTCATGGTCGATATCATCTCTTCAACTTCGGCTTGTTTGGCCAAAGGCCTCCACTGTCAGACTTTTATTGTCTCGTTTAGTTCTGGGGCCGTCGATACCAGAAACCAGCTTCTGCCCCTCGAAGTTGGTTCTTACTTGTTTCCTGACTGGGAAACAAGTCGAGCAGGAGTGTTGGGGTTATTGCTTCTTTGCTCTGGAGTATTATTTCTGCTTCCACAATGTTGACATGCAGCTCTTCTCGGTGTCCGGTCTTATTACAGTTCCAGCAACGAGCAGGTCCATCTCGCTCGTTCCTTTGGAATGCAAATCTTTGACATAAGCATTCTTCAACTTCCACTTCTCTTACTCGATGAACTCCTTGAGAAGCCTGTTCTGCTGCTTCCATAGTCAAAGCGAATGCTAATGAATCAGGAAGCTTCCGTTTTCCAGTTTAAATTGCTTGCTGTAGGTTGATGTCGGATACAGCACGGACAAAGGCTTCTGTTGCGAACTGACTTATAATTTCGTCTCCTGTGGTTCGGTATGCCAAATGAGCCAACCGTTTGATGTCTGCTTGAAGTTGCTACAGATTTTCTACTCTTTTCTGGACTCTGGTATTGAGTTGGACGCGGAAGACTTCTTGCATATGGTCATCTCCAAAACGTTTGTCGATAGCCTGAACAAGAGCACTGAAGTTGCCATTCTTGTCCGCTGGTATGGTTTGCAATAGTTCTGCAGTAGGTCCTCTAAGGGCAAGCGTCGGAGCTATATATTTGTCTTCGTCATCCCAGAAATTTGTTGCTGCGGCTGCCTCAAACTTCTTCTTGTAGATCGACCAAGAAGTTTGTCCATCAAAGGTTGGTGGATGCATTTCATTTTGCTTTGGAAAGTCGCCAGAACTTTCTCCAACCTTCATTTTTCTCTCTTTATCCAATTCATTTGTAATGCTCTGAATTTTATCTTCGATTTTTTCTTGAACTTTCTCGAGCTTTGCGTCTACAGTTAGAAATTGTTTTTCGACACGTTCATATTCAGCATATTCTTTTTCTTGTTTTTCGAGACGATTCTTTTGCCCATTACGTTGTTCTTCGAGAAGATTCTTTTGCTCACTACGTTGTTCATCAAATCTTTGGAGAAGGTTCTTTTGTTCATTCTTTTGCTCTTTTCTTTGCTTTTCAAACTGAGCAAGCAACAAATTCATCATATTGCTCATGTCTAAGCTAGGACTTGCTTGTTCTTCGGGCATTTTAATCTCAAAGAGGAATGTGTCTGGGTTTTCTCCGTGATGTCTTAACTCTTCTTGCAGACGAATAATGAGATCATTTTTCGTTCCAGCAGTAGGAAGACCTTTTTTGTTCAGTTCTGCCTTATTTCAACAAAATTCAATGCATTCACTATTTTACCCACTATCTCTTTTTATACAGAACACTTCGTAATAAAAAAAAACTATCACTGTTATTATTATTATCTTTCAAACACTTTTCACTACAAATATCTGAATGCACAGATGAAATCAGTTTTATTCCACTTTTCTGACACCAATGTAATGTTCTACCTAGGTTCGATAGTAAAACTTATTTCCCTTAAATAATAACTTCCACTTATTTACTTTCCAAAATAAACACACTTATTTCACTTCAAATCGTTTTTATTATTCATTAATCTCAATAGTATGCAATTTAAAATCATTTCCGGATACCTTTAACTTCGAACTTTATACTGGCACTTTCAAAGTTAAACTGTGTCTACTCGCTCGAAAACATCTCCTTATATAGGGAATTAAATAGTTCTAGTCTTCACTAGTATCCACTGGAATATTCGAGTATATCTCCTTCTAGTAGTTTCCATTCCAGTCGCTGAGAGATGGAACACTGGAATTGATACTCAGCTGAATCACAAGATGGCACTGTAAACAGTTGAAGGTTTGATGTTTAGCTTTTCCGAGAGATGGCGCTAAAAACAGTTAGATGGTTTTCTTTTGTTTCAAATTGAATTTAGTTGGGTAATTATTAAATCGTTACAATACAAAATATACTATTTGAAAGCTAATATTAATTAGAAGTGCCATCAGTAGAGATTATGTGAATCCGTCGACTATTTACGTGTAATAATGTTAAATAATGGATTCCCCATACAAAAAGTCTAAAAAAAAAAACAAATGCATGACGACACACACGGCTTTTTGTCAACAGCCGAGCGTAGTGTACCAAATGTTCACTTCCAATGTAGCTTAGACGCAATATTTGATATTTCGTTCCGAATAATGTACTTTACATCTACTTAAAATGAGTAAGGATCAGGGTTAGAACCAGGTTTCATTCTCAAACTTCTATATATTAACACGTTAACAAGTTTGTTTGTACTTCCTTTTTAATATACTTAAGCCGAACGCCCGACAGTAAAAAAAATTGAAAGGTAACATTAAAGAGATTAAGTGAATCCCTCGACTACTTGCATTGCATGTAAACATAGATATATGTGAAATCATGGATTCCCCATTACCCACTTTTAAAATAACAAATACACGATACACAAGGCTGTTTGTCAACACCCGAGCATTGTGTACCAAAAGTTCACTTACAACGAAGTTCACTTCCAACGTTTTATGCACAGATTATCCACAGGAAGATGAGAATGTTTCGTGCGTTTCACCCTCCAAAACCTATTTGTTTACATTGTTGTATTTGTAATTTCTTCCCGCGTCGATGAATAGATGTGAATTGCAACAACAATTTAACCATGTGTCTGAAGATCCCTACTGTCTATGTGTGAGGTTTTTATACACACATTCTCATTTTTTATCTGATATCTGACAGTACAAGCTTGTAGGCAAATTAAAATGTCTGCCGGGGATTCTCATCTTCATGTGGCTAATCTGTGGTTTAATGTAGCTTAGACGCAATATTTGTTGTTTCGTTCCGAACAGAGTACATCTACTTACAACGAGTAGGGAAACTACGCACAGATGCAACAAACACTAAAAGCTGCAAAAAAAATGCAATCAGTGGAAACAGGTAAACAATATTGATGCTACCCCTTTGGTGCAATCCCTTCTGAAAGATCAAATTAAGCCAGCACTATCGCATGCACCTACCTACATACGATATATAAATGTGAATTTCCCATATAATAATTCTTAAAATAGTTCTCTGTTTCTTCTGTCTCTTCTTAACCTTAACGCTTCTTAATGTCGTGTATGTACTTCTCGTGTAGGTGAGACATAGCGGTACTCCAAATTGAATAAAAATGAAACACATGGACAGAGAAATGTGAATCGAACGAAACGATTCCATTTCGTAGACAATTACTGATTAAATATATATAATATATAATTACAGGAGATACTACTATTTATTATTTTATTAGAACATGTGTAGCCACCTACATTTTTTTGTTTTAAAATTTAAATTGAATTTCTGTTTTTATAATGCAAATTAAATACAATTTAATGATTTTTTGTACAAAACTAAAATATATTTATGGTTTACAATTTTTTTATTGCACTTTCTTAATTTTGTTATTAACTTTTGTTGGCTACATTTTTGATTACATTTTGTAATTCTTGTATACGCTTATCTTCTCATAGGTAAAATGTTCGATTATCTCCGAGAATATTGACCTGGAGCCCCTGGTGGAAATTCAATATTACTAAATGCATCAATTTTTTGTACGAAGATCTTTCATAAAAGTGCCATCATTCCTTTCGAAACCTTGTTTATGAGATTCAGGCTTATTTTTTTGAGAATTCTTCACAAGGGACTGCTTTAGATGAATCAAAATTTGCTCGTTTAGTAATTTGTTGGCGTAACTGAACACCGTGAGCCTTTTCCATTCACCTAAATCTCATTAACAGTCCTCGAGAGCTTTTAAACTATTGTTGCTGCAACCCAACTATCAAAGTTATTATGATAAGACACTTACCAAACCTCTTGTTTTGGTTTCAATTCACGCGCGGTTTTGTTTTCGTTATTCTTTTCAACTTTGAATGATTTTTGTTTCGGCTTTGAACTAATATTTTCTGAACTTTTCTAATCCAAGGTAGGTAAAATGAAGTTCGTGGTTTATATTTAAAAATATTTTGGCTGGGTGATAAATTAGCGGACATAGGTACTGGAAATATTACGATTTTGAAATAAAATTTTTTCAATTTTAAACTTTACTGAAATGCTTTTGCTTTGTGAATGCTTCTCTACTAACTCATATTTTAATACTGACTTAACAGTTTCAAAATTTTGTACTGCCAGGCCATTAGAAGCTGGATGGTAATTTGGAGAAGTGTTAAACTTTATATATTATTTGCTTCTTAAACCTTAAAAGTTTTTTTGAAGTTGTAGTATTTGTACACTGTCCATAACATATTTCGTAGTACTTTGTATATTTAGATAGTCGACAATGAATAAATATTCAGGATTGATTTTTAATAAAGGATCATTCGAAGTAAATATATAGCAGTCAAAAAGGAAAGTTGTTTTCTTACGTTAAACTATATTGAAAGGAGTGTTAATAGATATACCAATAAAAAAAGATTCTGCTCCTGTAGTCCAACCGTATCGAAGAATCCCAGTGGCATTAGAGAATGCAGTTGACACAAACATTGATGGGCTTCTTGCGCAAGATTTCATCGAAAAAGTGAATGGACCAGCAAAGTGGATTTCTCCAGTCTTGATTATATCAAAATAGAATGATATTCGTCTGTGCATCAATATGCGACGCGCGAATGTACCCATTGAGCGAGGAAACTACCCCCTTCCAACAATAGAAGATTTCTTACCACACCCAGTGATGTTACATAAACGTAGGGAAAATTCCCTACATATAAAGATTTTCTATGTGAAAATGACCCCGTAGGTAAAAAAGACAGACTTTTATTTTTTAGAATTTTGGCCTGAAGTGTAGGGGTTTTTATTTCATAGTCAATTTTTTCCAATTATTGCAACCGAACCCTTATTAATTATGTCTCCAAACCTCACAATTGTTTCTTAACCTGAACTTGTATGGCAGTTGACAGTATGTTTTTCTCTTTCTTGCATGGTGTAAGTATGACGACAAAAAAAAACCGTAAAACGGTGCTTTATACGTTTTGACTCGACGCAGCTGGTGTTTGTGTGCAATTATATAAAATTAACTTAAATGAACAAATTAATTTCGAAGAACTAAAGGTAAGTAAATTTATTCTTTTTGATGACTATTATATTTATATTTCCGTATTTTTGTAGAATCTTTTGTCCATAATGAGCTTATCAGAAAATTCATTTACTGCTGGTGGAAGCAGAAAAAAAAAAAAAACAAAAAACAAAAACGCAATAACTATCGAAAGCAAAAATTTAATTATGCTTGGCTCGAAGAAGCTACCTTCAAAGGGTGGCTATCCAAAATTAAAGAAGACTTAAATAAATCCAAATGCGAAGCTTGCGGAAAAATTTTAACTTGCAGGAAATCAGAACTTATGAAACATGCGACAACGACAAAGCTCCACCAAAAAAATGTTGCATCTATTAAAATTTCGCAAAAGCTAAATAATTACCTTAAAAAAAATGTTGATAAAGCGGTGCAAGCTTTCGAAATCAAGTTGAGTATGTTTTTCGCTGAACAAAATGTTGCTTTTCAAGTCGTGGAACATTAAGTTTCATTGCTAAGAAAAATAGTTTCAGACTCAAAAATTATTAAAAAGTCGCAGCTCAGAATGCAAAAATTTACGAGCATTATTAAAAATGTCTTAGCTCAACAAGAAACAGTCGCTAAATTAAAAAAAATAAAAATTTTCTGTGATGGGATGGTTGATGAAAGCACCGACATAGGAATGAATAAATCAATGTGTTTGCTGGTCAGATATGTTGATGAAGAAGAGGAACGAATAGTTAGGTTGCTTGGCCTAATCAAAGTTGGATCCAACTTTTATAAGAGGTTTAAGGACTGTATTTTGAAAAACGAGATTCCTTTTAAAAATATTATCGGTAAGTATAATTTAACATTTCTTGCTACTAATATTTGCAAATTTGATAACACCTTTTTATCAAAGGTATGTGCAGCGATGGAGCGAGTGTTATGGTGGGCCAAAATAATTAATTTTCGTCAAGATTAACTACTGAAAATCCGAAGGCTATCGTAATCAAGTGCATTTGTCATTCAGCATCAATAGTTGCAAATAAAGCTTGTCTTTCATTGCCTAGAGCACCAGAAGAATTGCTTCGACAAATTGGCAATTATATCTCTGGAAGTTCAAAGCGATGTATTCAATTGGAAGAGTTTCAAGAACTTCCGAATGAGAAAAAACGAAAAATTCTAAGAACATCTGCAACTAGATGGCTGTCTCACCAAAAATGCATTGAACGTATTTTTAGAAAACTGGGTTGTTCTCTTCGAATATTTGAAGTTTGCGGTAAGTTCAGACAAATTAAAATCAGCTGAGTTAATTTATAACGAACTTACAAATGAATGTACCAAAGCATATTTACTATTTCTCAAATATGTTCTGTTTTTTTAATACTTTGAACGCTCTCTTCCAATCAAAGAAAACTCTTATACACGAGCTTTATACTGAATCTGTTAAACTTTTTCTTCAAATGTTACCTTACAAGAAGAAATATAGCTACCTTGGACCAGAATGTAACGATATTTTAAAGAATATTCCAAAAAGTGCAGTACAAAAAATTAAACGTCATTGTTTAAATTTTTATATTATTGCTTTGGAGGAAATTCAACAAAGATTACTTATAGGAAAGAAAAGATTACTTATAGGAGATTTTTAAAGAATTAGGGTTTTTGAATCCAAAAACTGTTGTGGGCATTAACTCAAACAGATCTGAATTCAATTTTGAGAAACATTGCATCAAACTGTCTTTAGATAAAAACAAAATTTTGTAAGAGTGGTGACAAATCGAATTTAGTTTTCTTGGATCTGAGAAGAGCAATTTGGGTGAACTTGATATCATAAAATTTTGGCTGAAAATAGACAATACTAAGAATTTTAACAAATTCAAGTGGCCTAGCAAAGCATTTGTTGGCACAGCCTCATGCAAATGCTGAAGCGGAAAGAATATTTTCCGTTGTAAATGATGTTCGAACAAAAAAAAGAAACAAGTTAAGATATGAAAATGAAAACCTTAATTCAGTCTGTATAATTAGTTTAGCTTTACAAGATAAAAGCTCTAATTGCGTAGTGTTCGAAACCAAAGAAAAACATTTTAAAAAAATGAATTTAAAAACCGTTTATGATCACCATGTTTGAAACAATTTTTTCAGTTTCAATAATATGTTACAATTTTCTATGTATACCTATGTATGTATTTTATCTGTTTCAACTATCGATACAAAACAAAAAGTATAAAATGTAAACTTTTGTCGTTTCGAAAAATAAAAAAAAATCAATAAATAAAAAAAAAAAAAAACATTATTTATTTCAATAAAGGTTGGTGAAAACTTTGTTTTGAGATGCGTAGAGATTTTATCCGCCGGTAGGGTTTTTTTTTTTGTGAAGTAGGGATTTCTTTTTTTTTTCTTGTAACATCACTGACCACACCTAAGAAAAGGAAAAGTTTTCTCTTAACTCGATGTTAAGAACGCATTTAAAGGGTGTTTTTTTTTCAGATGTGTGGTTTTCAATCTGGCACTACTTTTTTCGGAGTTGGTCTTTTTGACAGCTGTCACTTGATTTATGCTCAGTTTGGTTTGCTATTTCATAGTGAATAGACTTACTCCTGAACAACGTTTGCAAATCGTGCAAATTTATTACCAAAATAATGGAAGATTTTGCGGAAGGATCTTGGATTGCGGACTTACAAAATCCAACTCGTGCAAGAATTGAAGCCGAACGACCATCAAGCGCGTCGCACGTTCGGTGAATGGTCCCAAAACGAGATGCCCACCAATCCCGATTTTCAGAAGAAAATTTTGTTTGGCGATGAAGCTCATTTTTGGTTGAATGGGTAAGTTAATAAGCAAAATTGTCGTATTTGAAGTGATCATAATCCACAAGCCATTGTTGACACGCCGTTACATCCTCAAAAAGTCAGTGTTTGGTGTGGCAGAGGGAATCATTCTTCCATATTTCTTCAAAAATGAAGCCGCCCATAATGTTACAGTCAATGGGGAACGCTATAGAGCCATGATTAATGACTTGTTTGTGCCTGAATTGGAGGATGTTGATGTGGACGACCTTTGGTTCCAAAAAAACGGCGCTACATGCCATACAGCCAAGCAATCAACTTATTGAAGGCAATTTTTGGTGAGCGCATTATCTCGCGTCGTGGCCCTGTGGCGTGGCCCCCAAGATCGTTGGATATAACACCGCTGGACTATTTTTTGTGGGGTTATGTAAACTCGCTTGTCTACGCGGATAAGCCCGAGACGATTGACGCCTTGGAAGAGAATATTCGGCGCGTTATTGCTGACATACGGCCCCAATTGTTGCAAAAAAAGGTCGAAAATTGGGCCTCTCGGCTGGAATTTATTCGAGCCAGCCGCGGCGGCCACTTGCCCAAAATCATTTTTAAAACATAATGGCAAACCCTTATCTTTATAATAAAGCTAAATTCTTGGCCATACGTTTTATTTCTTCTTGAAAACCACACGTTTATTTATTTATTTATTTGATCAACTGCAGACGTACATATTATTTATGTCTAAGTTGTTTAAGTATGGCTGTACATTAATAAAAAATAACAAAATAAATAAGAACAAAATTAAGTAGGTACATTGCAATCGAGGTAATTTACAATAATTAAAGTAGAAATACAGGATAAAATACAATTTGAAATTTGTTAGGAAGACAATCTTTAGACAAATTAAAATCAATGTTATGATAAAAACAATTAAAATGTTTACACATTACCAGTGGCGTGGCGTCCATATAACACGATTCCTACCGTCTTCCCTTTTAAAAATCCACCAAAAGTAAGCACTATCTGCCAAATAGATATATGAAAAATGAAACCCGTCCCTTATTTTAATTATAAAATAAAATCTACACACTCACACATAAGCTATCGAATAAGTTTAATATTTTCATTCTACCTCTCGTCTGTATCTTCATACTTCATTCAAGAATCAAGATTCAACCACATTCCACAATCCACAAATCACAAACAACAAACCAACGAAGAGTCACAAAAATACTCTTAGTAAAATGTTTTCAACTACCGCTGCTCTCTATAATAGAATAAAAAATATTTTTCCGTCTTATTTACTTGTTTTATATCCCTTTCTTCTACAAGCATTGCGGTTCCGATCCTCTTTGTTCAACACCCGCTTTTATATTCAAAGAAAAAGACGCTACATTTCGTCTTATAAACCAAATCTCACGCTGAATACTTGGAATTGTTTCATTTCATTCTCCCTTTTGCTATTAGCATTGCGTTTCAATCGGAAGATATCAACATGTTGCAGGAATGCAGGTGCTACGTTTGACTCGTTTTTTTTTGCAACATTGTGTCTAATAACACGGTTACTACGTTTACATGAGCGGATTCACGGATCGGATTCAATCTGAATCGAAATTTCGATCCAGGTATATGACGATTCCGGATCGAAAGATAGAATTGAAATGGAATCGAAGTGACAGTCTTGCTTTTATGTGTGCGTGCGGTGTTGTGTGGACGACTAAATATGGCTACGAAAAGAGAAAAAATTATTTGCTTTTATTTTGCAAATTATGTGAATTCGATGCAAAATTTAATTGTGCAACGTATGCAATTGTATAGAAAACGAGTTTATGAGAGAAGGCAATGGTTTATAAAAAAACAAAAGAACCAATTTCTTCAGAATTGTAGCAGACATAAGAATCGAATGAGGAACATGGTCAACAATTATATTAAAAATATTCCACAAAAGAAAAAACGCAAAATTTGGATGAAAAAAAGAAGCAAACATTGGTGGAATAATATCTTCAACAGTGACAATTTTGATGATCAAATGGTTGATAATTTTAGAATGGACAAAGAGTGTTTTAAATACATTTGTGAAAAAGTTTCTCCAGCACTATCACCAGCTCCATTCTGTGTGCGCGAGGCTCTTTCATTGGAAATGAAAGTGGCTATAGCTATATATAAATTAGCATCATGTGGAGAATACAGAGTAGTTGCGAATCAGTTCGGTGTTCATAAATCTACTGTAAAAAATTGCGTCTATGAATTTTGCCGAGCAATCGTCGACACAGTACTAAAAGAAGAAATAAAACTTCCAAATGAAAGTGAATCCCTCTCTATAGTTAAGGGGTTTCAAGAGAAAAGCGGTGTTCCTCAAATATTGGGAGCAATTGATGGTACTCATATACCAATCAAACCACCCTTGGATGGAAATGCTGACTATATCAACCGGAAAGGATGGCCATCGATGGTCTTACAAGGACTCGTTGATTGCAACTATTTGTAAGTATTGTTTACCCACATTTATGGATCCATACTAAAACTTTCTTTGATAGGTTTTTGGATATTTGTTGCAAACATCCCGGATCAGTCCACGATGCCACGGTTTTAAAAGATTCCTACTTGAGCATCAACATTGACAACATGAAATTCGTGAGAACATTTATTTCTTTAAAATGTTAATTCTATTTACATAAAATTTGTTCATAGCCCAAAGAAACAATCAATGGTGTCGATATACCAGCGTTCTTTATCGGAGATCCAGCATACCCACTGCTACCCTGGCTTATAAAAGGATACACTGGCACTCTAGATCCAGAAGAAGACTCATTCAACGCCTATTTGAATAAGGCCAGAATAGTAGTGGAGAATGCGTTCGGCCGATTAAAGGGAAGATGGAGAATTTTACAAAAACGTATAGACATCGACGTTAATTTTGTTCCTCATATTGTTGCTACTTGCTGTGTGCTACATAATATTCTAGAAAAAAGAAAATGTCCATATAGGGTAGGTTGGAATGTGGACACCGTTACTTCCAATCATATATTTCCACAGCCAGTTTCAATGACTACGACATCAAGTCTCCAGGGTGATGAAGTACGAAATCAATTGAAAATGTATATGGTTCAGAATTTTCCAATAATTCGAAGCATAAAATCAAAAATTTGAAAACAAAACTCATTTGAATTGTAATTTTAAAATCAAATAAACTTATTTTTTTATTTACTAAAACTAAAAACAAACATTTTTCATTTTCAAAATAAAGAAAAAGGAAATGGTTTATGAAGGTATGAAACATTAACATATATGTACTAAAAAACATAAAAGGTATGAAACATTAACATATATTTACTAAAAAACATTAAAAAAAAATCATAGCAATAAAAATTAGATAAAAAGTTTACTCATCATCGACGGAAAAATTCAATATAAAGTCTTGTATATTCGAACTTTGAATCTCGGGTGTCGATGCCATAGGAAATGTTGAAGTTTCGGGTAAGGGAGCGTAAGTGGAAGCTGAGAATGTGGAAAATTTAGAGGAGGTGTTTACTATGGGATTAAGGATTTCGTTTAAGCTCCTTAAAAACTTTTCAGTGTTTTCTTCTAAAATTTTTTTCGTCGAAGCCTCATATTTTTCTTCAAATATCTTTTCGTGTTCATTCCAACCCTCAAACTCAATATCCATAAACTCCTTTTGAGTTTTGAAAAATTGGGCATCCAGTGACTCTTCAGTCTTTTTTATATTCTGTCCTAATTTTTCCATGCAGTAAGCATAACTTCCTGCAGTTTTTTTTTTACTTTGAACTGCAAAAAACGTAAAAAAATATATGTTATTATAGAGGATAAAAACGAATGTTATTATTTATTTTGCACCTCTGGAAATTGATGCAGGAAGCATGTATGGATCAGACTCCTCTGTAATTAAAGAATCTTCAATGTTTTCGTCTGCCGGTTGGTTTTGCGTTGCATCAACTGAAATGTTTTTTTAAAATGTTATTAACACATTGATTAAAAAACGACAATTGATACTTACGCCTTGAAGTGTCAATGCCGCTGCTAATTGCATTTACATTTGGTCGAGATGCGAGCAACCGATCCAACTCTTCATAGTAGATACAAAGTTCCCTTTGATGTCCACTTTTGTTGTTTTTTTTTTTTGTTGCTATATACAACCTCTTAAGGTTCTTCCACCTTATTTCTATTTGTTTGTGGTCCTTTGTGTCATATCCTCTTTTTTTCATCTCACCTTCGATTTTTTTATAAATTTCCACATTTCTGTAGATTTTTGAATCGAAATATGTTAGAACGTTAAGTTCTTCTATTATTTTCAACATAACTGTTGTCTCCTCATTTTCCCAACAATTTCGTTTAGACATTAATATAAGTTAAGTAATACAAAATTAACTACGATACATTCAACGCAAAGAAGCAAGCTGCCATGTACCGCAATCAATTTGGAAACAAAATGCACAATAGCACACACACACCAACAAGCCGCTGTAAACTCGATTCTTCAATTCTTCGATCTAGGTATACATTTATATTTTCGATTCGATCCAGCTCGCGGAGCTGGATCGGATCGAGTAATCCCGTTTCGATTCGATCCAGGTTTACAAATACCTAAATCCTGATTCGATTCGGATTCAATTCTCCATGTAAACGTAGTAGGTGTTCTTTGACTTATTTCTTTTTTCTTATGACATAATATCTGAATTTGTTATGTGGGTTGATTCTTGATTTTGAATTCGATGTTGATATTGATATGCGTGTTGATGTAAGAAGTTGAGTTTTCATTTTTCTCTCTTGCGATAGTTAATGCTTCGATGTTTTTACAAATGTATTGTTATACTTTTGTCTTATGAAATAAAATATGGTAGAATATTATGGCAATTTGTCAGCAGAGTAAATTCAGCATATCGCTTAAGAGAAGTTAATGTCAAATAAAATACCTACACTTGTTTTTTTTTTAGCAGGAATTCAAATTTTAATTTAGAATCAGTTGGAATTTATTGACAGACTGCGTTGCACAAGTGCAATAACTTGAAAAAATCTAGTGTTTTGTAAAGCCAATTTGATAAAATCTTAAATTAAAATAGTGAAAAGTTAGATGTGAAAGTGAAAGTGAAGGTTAATGTGTAATTTTTTAGTTTCTTTTATTACCAACTTACTGATAAAAACATTTTAGCTTCTTAATTTTAGTGCAGTTTTAGATTTTTTTTTGGAAATGTCTTTGATTAGTGTAGATTGCTGTTTAACTGATTTCCTCCTGGAGGATTCAAATAGTTTTAGTAAGCTATCTTTTCTTGATAAAAAAAAAAGTTATAGACGTAGGGCGCTCTATGCCTTTTATAAATATTAATTACCAAAGGAAGGATGGTTTTGTGACACATTTTAATGTTTCCTTATACCAAAAATATAAGTAGCTAACTGGGAGTTGCAAGCTTAATAAAATGTTTTGTTTTCCTTGTCTTCTTTTTTTCAAACTCCGCCAGTGTTTGGAGCCGAACGGGTTTCACTGATATAAATAATTTAGTTAATTCTTCGCAAAAACATATTAAGACAGAAAAACATATTCGTTGTTGTTTATCCCTACACGAATTTGGCACGAATCGCATTGAAACTTCTTTAGGAAATTCTTTCGTTGTTCATAATAAAAAAGTAGATAAAAATCGGAAACTAATGGAACGTTTTATTGACATGGTAATTTTATTAGGCAGACAGGAGTTAGCATTTCGCGGTCATGATGAAAGGTCTAGTTCAGATAATCGTGGCAATTATTTCGAAGCGGTTTATTTTTTATCTAAATATGACACTTTAATGGAATCGCATTTAGAGCAGTTTTCAAGTACACACAATCCAATTTTTTCAGGTTTATCCAACGATATTCAAAACGATTTGATACATAGTATCGCGGCGGTTATTAAATCCGAAATTAAAACGGAAATCAAGGATGCTCGGTTCGTGTCGATTATGATCGACGAAACACCAGATTTGAGTCATAGGGAACAACTGAGTGCCGTATTTCGGTACTTGTCAGAGGATGGTATACAAGAAAGATTTCTTGGATTTTTTGACGTTAGCGCAAGTCGTAATGCAAATGAGTTATCCCATCATATATCTAAAATTCTTGAAACATACGACTGCAAGGAAAAGTTAATAGGACGATCCTACGATGGTGCCGCAGTTATGTCCGGCGAGGGGGGTGGGGTTTAAAAGAAGGTCCTTGATGAATGTCCGATGGCAAATTTTATTCCTTGCTATGCACATGTTTTAAATTTAGTACTATCCCGATCTCTAGAAAACATAGCAGAACTTAAACTATTTTTTGGCTATACTAATAGCATCGTTCGATTTTTTAATAAATCCACAAAGCGGTCCAATCTTTTAAAACAAATTTCCAATCGACGCATGCCAGGAGTATCGGAAACTCGATGGCATTATCATTCAAGAATAATAAACGTAATCTTTAACTGTAGAATAGATATAATTGAAACTTTTAGTAAAATAATTAATGACTCTAAGGAATGGGATACTGACACACTTTCGATGGCAGAAAGTTTATTAAATAAATTAGAGAGCAAGGAATTTTGTTTTTTGCTTCATACCCTTTCTGAAATATTTGCTAAGACCGATGTATTATTTAATTTAATTCAAAAAAAACAAACAGACGTTGGTTATGCCAAGCAAGAAATCGAACTTTTTGAGTCATGGATAAGCTCTGACTTTTTAATTATGTTTGAAGTTATTTATAACAGCGTAAATGATTGCATCGAACCTCCACGTAAACGCAGGTTGCTTGACTTCGATTTGAAGACGAATTATAAGCGCCTTTTTGTTGAAATTAAAGACAATATAGTTAGCCAAATAAATGCCAGATATAAATCATTTAGTAATCTTACATTTTTGGATTTACTAAATAATTTGAAGTATGACACTTTTTCTCGTTCCAGTCCAGATGTAAAAATATCTTCCCTAATTAAGTTTTTTCCTAGAATTTTTGACTTCACGGCATTAAAAAATGAACTTAATGTTTTATATTCTTCGTCGTCACTTCGGCAGTTTGAGGTTCTCGACCTTCACAACCATTTGAATAGTGAAGCATTGAAAGAAGTGTTCCCTCAAGTCCTAAACTTAAGTAGTTTATTTTTAACACTTCCCATTTCCGTCGCCTCCGTTGAGAGGTCTTTTTCTGCTTTAAAAAGAATTCATACTTATTTAAGAAACTCACAGGGCGAGGATAGGCTCTCTGATTTAGCCCTCATATCGATAGAAAGAAGACTTCTTCTTAAAATTAAAAATAGACCAAACTTCTATGAAAGGGTATTGGAAGACTTTATCAAAAAAGATCGTAGAATAGCATTAGAATACAAATAATTATAAAGAACTAATATTTTAACAAAACTTTTCACTTTTTTTTTTTAAGTGTGTGAATTTTAGCTGTTTTTAATTTTGATTTATTTTTATTGCTGACATTATTATTTGTATCGTTTTTATATTTTAACAAATATAAAGAATTATCCATATAATTCTTCTGAATTTTCTTATTTTAAAATTACTATCCACATTATGCTGAATTTTTTTTAAGTTATTGTATCATGCGTCTGTCAAGACCGGCTTCTTTTGAAGCCACTTTTGTTATGCTTTAAGCTCATTGTTGATTGAAATATTAATGTCTTGAAGTATAAAAAATGTGGCTAGAATATTTTTGCTAAGTCAATGTGGAATGCATATTATGTAGATACAATATCCCCATTAAAAATTATTTTATTTCAGGTTTTTAAGATTTTTATTTTTATAGGTGACTAAATTTTTCAACGTCTTCCCTTTTAAAATTATCCACGCCACGCCACTGCACATTTCATTAAAAGGTTCATTTAAATTATAATTAGATGAAGCAAACGATGTATACAAAAATCAGGATCGCGTGTTGACCTAGGTCGAGAGTTTATATTCAGCATACTCAGGATGTGGCGTGGGCAGAAAAAATTAATCCAAATAGAAGTTGAAAGAGGAAAAGGCAATTATTAACTCCTTTCCTTTTCTTAAGCGTTGCGTTGATAGACTTAGTAGGTTCAAATATATTCATAAGGTGGAAGATGTTCATTTGGGTTCCATGAAGCAGATGACGAAGGACGAATAACAAAAACTGTTTTTGTACACTTTCCAATTTATTTTTGGAAACAGTATAGGCAGGACACAACAGAAAGCTACAAAATTCCAAAGTAGTATAGTAGGATTAGTGCACAATAGAGGATTTTTGAAATATGATTAAAATTAAATTCCTAACCGCTTAATTAGTCCAAGGCGGCTTCTAACCTAGCTTATTATAACGTCGATGTGGCAGTTAAATGACAGTTTTTTATTTATTTCACCAGGTTTAGTTTTGCATTCATTTAAAAAAAATTATAATTTATCAATGCATCAGAAATTGTCATAAACTATATATTTATTTAATGCACCAATGGGAAAATGTATATACATTGTTTATATGAATTTGCAAGCGTAGATATTATAAAGTTACTTGTTTTTATTATTTTGTTTGATTTTATTAAGAAAAACGTGAATAAATAAGTTTTATTTTAACACAGCACCTTATTGTTTCACAAAAAAAAAAAACGAAGTCAAATTACAATAAAAAAAAGACTTACATTAAACGCGAATGCATTTAAAACGCTTCTTTGGCGTTTATCATCTGATGAAAGCCAAAGAAGACTTGGTTTTTTTTTTGTGTGAAACAATAAGGTGTTGTGTTAAAGTAAGGTGTTTAAAAATATTTATTCACGTTTTTCTAAATGTTATATGTTTCCACGTCGTTCAGTAAAATATGTCTGTTATGGCGAACGATATTGATTATGTTTCATTTCAGATTGAAATATCAGAGAATTCAAGAGAAATTACTACATTTATAACTCGGAAAGGGATATTTCGTTATAAACGATTGATGAATATTATGGAACAAATATTAAGCGGATGCGATGGATGTTTCGTTTTTATTGATGACATATGTATTAGTATACGGAAAGGATAAACAGGAACATAACGTTAGATTAGACATTGTTCTTAAAACGATAAAAACAAATTGTGTATCACTTAATCAAGAAACGTGCGTTTTCAAGGCCGAAGAATAAGTTTTCTTAGGCCCATGATTGACAAAAACGGCACGAGTATGATAACTTTGGAGCCAAAATTTGATAACGGTTTTTTGTAGAGGGCTCAAAAACAACCATTTTTTTTACTATTTAAATAGGGGTCTATCTTGCCCCGTTTAGGAGGTAGGGGTAATTTTAGAAAAAAATTACTTTAAATGAAAAAAAAATATTAAAAACCGACGGCAACACTTACAATATACCGGTTTTGAAAGCCAGAAATCTGTTTTTTTAATCATAAATTTAAATAAAGTTATTTATATCAATAGTTTTTGAAAAATTCGTATGCAAACTCAAAATTTTGATAAACAAAATGAAAAAAGAAGTTTAGACCGATTTATTTCAAAATTGTGAAATGAAGGAGTATGTGAAATTAGCTCCCCTTTTTTTGAGTATGTTATTTTTAAAAGTTGTTCCCGGTTGCATTGCTCCAAATTTTTGTTTGAAAATATTCAAAAATTGGTGGTTTAGACCAAAAAAACGGTTTTAAACCTAGCCCCCCTTTTTCGAAAATCGAATTTTTAAAAATTGTTCTAGTTGTTCTGAACATTGTTCCAAGTTCTTGGACCTCTATAGTAAAAATTTCAAAAGTTATGGCCAAAATTCGAAAAAAATTCTAGCCCCCCTTTTTTAGAAAATCGAACTTTTTAATTTTTATTTAGGTGTCAAAAAGTGTTCTAAACATTGTTCCAAAAAATTGAAGCTGTCAAAGGCCTATTTTTAAAGATTAGGCCTTCAAAACTTTTTTTTCAAAAACGCGAAAATTGCCTCTCGAATTTTTTTATTTTTTTTAACAAAAACCTTTGATTCTTATTTATTGATCATACTACATGTATGTACAATGTATGTATGTATACATTCATTGTTTTTGTTTTTCTTTTTCTTTTTTTTCTAATATATTCTTGATAATTGTCGAAGCGAAACATTAAAAATTTTCCTCAACTATGCAGGTTCTGTAACGAAGAGCGTTCAAAGAGTAGTCATAAAGAAGATCCCAACCTCGTTCTCCATTCAAAATGCTGATCGTTTCCTCTAAATTAAGAATCGCTACTCCGAAAAAAGGCTTTCGAAATTCTTTAAGTATTTGGCAAATTCCCAGGAAATGGAACACATCTTCACGTTCTTTACGATTGCATAAATCGCACAATATGTAGCTCTATTCTATGGGGAATGTAATTTAACCCGACGAGTTTACCTCTTACTTTAAATAACAAGCCTATTTTTTCAAAGGTATTTTCTGCTAAGAAGTAGGTCTTGTGGTTCAAGAAGTGATTCATATTACTGTAGTATACTCTGTAAATAGACGATTCCGCTTCATTCAAAAACTTATCATACATATAAGCGAATCAGTACTTTCGTCGGTTGATATTGTCACTGTAGATGAACATTCTATTGCCAGTTTGTTCCACTCTTTTACACACGTTCCTCCGGAATTCACAACATGTGTAAGTACTAGTCTAGGAATCCTTTCTTCATCCATCGCCATAACTCTTGCCACGTAATTTAAATGTAATTTAAGTGTGCCTAAGAAGAGCGGTGCTATTCCTGTTTCAAGATGTAGCATACAGTTTGGTGTTATACTTGGCAGCCTGAAAGTACTTTTAATAAAAAAAACGGAGGAATTTGTCCACAGCCTCAAACGAACGATATCCCCAGACTTGTGCTCTATAAAACAGAATTGCTATTGCAGTAGCTCGGAAGACTTTATATTTAGCTATGTGAGAAATATTATTCTTAAGAATGCAAATTCTCATCACAGAACACAATAAATAGATCAAGACTCCCAGATACTTATACTCTTCCACTATTTCTATCGGCTCGTCTTCAAATGTCTACTTCTTCCTCCTGGAGTATCTCCCGCTACCTTTTCTGAATATCATCATTTTTGACTTAGCAAAATTTACCGATAGATTCCACGTTTTTTAATAAAGTTGAAGCCTATTTATCATCAGCTGCATCCCTTCTATAGTTTCAGCTAGAAAAACTATATCGTCTGCGAACATCAGTCCTGGGATATTCTTTCCTCTTATAGAAATACCACCTTTCACCGAATCATTTATGTCATTTATGTATAAAATGAAGAGAAAGGTACTTAACAAGCAGCCTTGTTTAACACCCATTAACTTCTCAAACTCATCCGAAAGTGATTTTCCGTCCCATACTCGTGCAATATTATCTTTGTACCTTGCTATAATGACAGATATTACTTTAGTTGTAATTCCATATTTATAGAGCTTGTAAAAAAGTGCTTCCCGTAGAATTGAATTAAACACTGCCCGAAGATCTACAAAAAAGTATAAAGCTTTTTTCCTTTGTTTTTTTTTTTTAAATATCAACAATGTTCGTTAACGAAAAAATTTGATCAACTGTCGAGTGGCTTTTCCAGAAACCCGCTTGAAATTTGTTAGATATTTGCTCGGATTCGACCCTCAAACGGTATTCTATCTTCCCCCGGTGCTTTATCTTTTTTTTGCATTTTTAATTACCGTTTCTACCTCAGTTTGGGAAATGGGAGCATCCAGATAATCATTAATTATTAAAGGTGGTGCATACTGAAACGATGGTGATATTTGAGTTGTGTTAACCAAATTCGTAAAATGGATTTTTAGTTGTTCGATGTGCAGAGTTGTAGCCGGTAAAAATCTTTTTCCACTAACAAGTCTAATTGCTTTCCAGAACTCCATTAAGTTTTTCGCTTTGTTTATTATTTTAATGTTACCTTGCTTAAAATTTCGTTTTTTTACATTACAAACGTTTTTGAAGTTTTTGTTTGCCGCTGCATAGAGGGTTCTAAAGTTGATGTTGTAAGTCGTTCTGACCAATTTCAAGTATCCAAAAGATAAGTTTCTAGCTGTCATGCATTCACTCCCGAACCACTTTTGATTGTTTTCCAAAACCTTCCTTCAAAGTTAACTTAATTACAGCCTCTTTAAGATGTTTTTATATCCAACAAATATGTTAGTTTTGACAGATGATATGCATTCTATTTCGTAGCTCATAAAAATATTCTTAAAACTAGTTTCATCGTAATCTACAATATATGTCTCAAATAAAATAAATACATCAAATTGCTTAATACAATTAAAAAACTCTGTAAATAAACTTTTGTTTTTAAGCCCAGTCATATTATAACTTCACATTTTAAGCGTTGCAAAATTAACGTTCGCCTGGCAGACGGGTTCTTTTCAATTAGATGCTGTTACGTGTCTCTATCTTCCATTGTGATTGCACCTCTAACACTTTGTAGTTTGACATTTTTATCGGTCACTGATGTTGACATTTCGTTATCGTTGTTTATATTTTCTGATTGTAATTTATTTAATAATATTACTTATGAATGCGGAATCTCACCGATGAATTGTTTTATTATGGATAAACTGTCCTTATTGCTTCTATTCTTAAGTCCCTGCGTCCCTGCGATGAATCCCATGTAAAGACAGCGGCTTCCACGTACAGCCTATCATCTCTCACGAAGATTTTCATTTCAGGTTTCGCCTCGCGGAGCACCTTCATTATAGAAACCAACTTGCTTGTTCTTTGGCGCGCACCATTGGACAGATCTTTGTTAATGCTTATATTAGTTCTTTTAAGTTTCTTCCCGTTTCGTAAAATATTTAAAGCAGTTGTTCGGGACTTTAATTTGACGATAATTACTGCCTCGGGTGAATTTTTGTGATTTACTCTGTCAGTGTTATTTTCATTTGAGTCGGGCAGTCCAGCGCATACGGTTTTAGCTTTCTCATCTGGATCGATGTGATGATCGGGTGGCAAATGTACTACCATGTTATCTTCCACATTTTTTTGTATAAGTCGGTCAATTTGTGCCTCCAGTATCTTGTTTCGGTTTTCTAAGAAAACAGCTTTAGCAGATATCTCGTCTTGCTTTGTTTTTAGGGTAAACAGATCGGCATAAAGCAATTGGAAGTCGTCTTTTGTAACAAGTTCTGAGACAAGCCTTGAATTCTTTTCCGCTAGGATTATCCTCATTTGGTCTGCACTGATTCCGGATGATGTCATTTTGACTAGAACTTTTGAAAAGCCTCCTTTTGGATTATTATAGTGGACAGGGGAAGTTTCTTCAAGTCCTCTTTTTGATGTGTAAACATCTATGCTGGCGGTAGAGTGAAAAAAAAACGTGAACGTTCGTGTGCAACGTTACGTCGTGCACTTTACGTTGTAGCACGTTACGTTACGAAATCTGATTTGCCCCGACCAAAACAAATTGATTTTAACGCGACCGACAATTAGTTTATAATTTATCGCGACCACTCATTTATATTGTTTTTGCCAACGACGAAAGCAAATTGTTTTTAACGCGACCGACGATTTTATCATTTTAACACTTATATTTTTATATGTTTTTCTTTAATTTTTAATTATTCCCCGAACAAAATGGACGCGACACTAGTAATTAAAAAGAAAACAAAATCAAAACAAAAATAATAATAGTCAGCTGTAGGGATTGACAATTGACTGTAGGTATGGTAGATCAATGGCTGTAGGTATGGTAGGATATCGGGTGCGTTCAGTGATACAAATCTGAACTTAAATTCTACGTTTACATTATACTGCTTTTAAACGATACAATTTCTTCTTGCAATTTTTATAGGCACGTAGGCAAGGGACGTAGGTGTCTGGGATATACAAAATAGCTGAGATTGAACAAATTGCAGAGTTATCGGCTACCTTTGTACTTGCACAAAGTAAACATTCATTAAAAATCACAGCGTCCAATTCCATAGGCGATTGATGGTGTCAATCGATTGAAACTGCGATTTTAGTGATTTCCACTGACAACAACTGCAACTAAATATTCTAAAAACTCAAGATATATAAGCCGTGTTTTTTTTGCAAGTCCATATGGATTTGTCGAAAAAAACGACATCGGGACTAATAGTTTTACACGTAAATACAACAACAACTTAAATCCATATGGACTTAGCTAAGTCCAGATAATTATCGGGACTTACGTACTAAGTCCCGATGTCGTTTTTTTCGACAAATCCATATGGACTTGCAAATAAACACGCCGGCTATCTCATAGTGACATTCATTTGAGGTTCGTTCAGTATAAAATTAAGATTGAAGTTTTTGTAAGTTTTACTCGATGGAAAGATGGAGTTTCATAAGGGTTGCAAGTTCGTTGACAGTTCTAACTGGATATTTTAATTCGGCCCCTGTCAGTCAAACAACTAAGTTCCTTTGGAATTTGGGTACGGTGTCATTTAATTGATGGGTACGGTGTCATTTGATTTTAGTGCTCTCCGCTGACAGTTGTTGTTTGTCGATGCTCAGAGAGTGATTGATTACCATAAACAATAACCATGCGTAATGTGAAGTCATCTTAAAGTTGAGAGTGAACTACGAAGCAGAACCTTTCAGTACCGAACCTTCACCGTACGTTGGACACTTCACCACCAGCCTTTTAGTGCTTGGAAATTTCGTTACAGCGGTTCCCCCACTGGGTAATTCACTGCCGTTCTTTCAACACTAAGCTTTTTAAGCACTGCCTACAGATAGGTAATGTAGTGTTAATTATTCAATGTTTCTTTTGATGACGTTCAGTAACAAAAATCAGGCACTTGGACAAACGTTGATGTTTACACATATTTAACCGTAAGTCCCGGCACTCACATATTTTTTTTTCATAAGTTAGGTTATATTTGGCGGAACCTTAATTTTTAATTTTAGGTGTCTTAAATGCTATGACTTACAGATATTTCACCCCACAAATGTTAATATTGCTTTTATTTTAAGTTTTCCACAGGGATTTTTAGGTTTCTTTTTGAATATATCGACTTTTTTATTTTTTGTACAGAACTTTTCTTAGACAAACCACTGCAAAAACTGTCAGACTCTTAATCAGCCAAATTACTTACAAGAATTGGAAAACTGACTTCAATGAATATTTGCTTATGTACCGTTCGACACCAAACTTAACCACACAGAAAACACCATCACAAATGCTTTTCGGTCGTAACATTAGAGATAAGCTGCCAAGCATTCATCAGCCAATGGAAGATGATAAGGAACCGCTGACGAAAAAAAAGAGAAAGGAAAACTATATGCGGATACACGAAGACGGGCAAGAGAAAATAGCATTGGAGAAAGAGATGAAGTCCCTGTGAAAATAATGATAAAAACGAACAAATTAGCGTCTATCTTTGAACCAGAATCATTCAAAGCAGCAGACCCCTCTTTACCACTGGGCCCACTGGGCCCGGGCCCAGGGCCCCGCAATCACAAGGGGCCTCCAAATTGCTGAAACATCACTTAACCTCTATCGGTCTATTTTCAAGAAAAAAAAATATTTCGATACGATTTTAGATGCATAAAGAATGATCAGAATTCGTACTTTCTTTGCTGAACAACAACCTTTGCTGTACATTTTAAATCACATTCCCTGCGAAATTATATTCAAATTAAAACAGAAATATGAAGCACCTATGTATAAACAATGCTCCGCTTTGAATAACTAACTGAGTGGCAATGCAGTTTGCTTTCTGACAGAAACAAAAAAAACACACACACATTTTGAATATCACTGTATCTGTATGGAAAAATAAAGACAATGGTGTTTCTATATTTGCAACGCGCATAAAAGTTTGCATCAACGCAGTAACTCATACATAGGCGATTTAACTATCCGTGGGATGAACGGCTTTCAATTTTTTAAGATTGGTAGGAGTGCATGTCGCTGTCTGTGGTCCAAAAAAAGTTTTGAAAAGTCTTTCTCAAACAAGATGGTCGGCGGCGGTGATGCACTAAGCGCCTTATATAAAGGTCATCAAGAAATTGAAGAAGCTTTTATGTATATCGCCAACGATTAAGGACAGGCACGAGAGGCCAGAGAGGAAGCACTTAGTCTTTGCAAAAAAAGTCCAAGCTTGAATTTACTATACTTACAGAACTTTGGAACTCTGTATTGCAAAGAATTAATAAAACAAGTACTTTACTTCAAAAACAAAATATTACCCTGGATGTTGCAATAAATTTGCTGAGTTCAATCGATGAATTTGTAATTGGGCTCAGGGAAAATTTTGATAACTTTGATTCATCAGCCAGACAAAAAAAAAACCGGATTCCGAATATAAGGACCTTTCTGAAAGGACGAGGTGTAGAAGCTCACGCCAGACTTTTTGTGACGGCTCTGGACCCTCAGTAATTCTGACTGGGAAAGAAAGATTCAAAATTCAAACCTTTATTCCCATTGTCGACACTCTAATCGTTCATTTGAAACAGCGACTAGGTTCGTATACGAAGATTGGCCAACGTTTTGACTTTTTTTTCGATTAAAAAATCTGAATTCAGAAGACTTAAAAGAAAACTGCAAATCTTTTGCTAAATTTTACACCGAAGATGTGAACGGAGATGAACTACATGCTGAACGCCTGAATTTAAAAGACTACTTGAAAATTAGCCGACACGAAAATGAAAAAACTGACAATATTCTAGAACTTTATAATTTTTTAAAAACAAATAAAATTGAAGATGAATTTCCAAATGTTGAAATTGCACTAAGAATGTTCTTAAGTATGATGGTGGCCAATTGCAGTGGGGAACGTTCCTTCTCTAAGTTAAAAAGAATCAACACGAACTCAGAACTACAATGATTCAAAAAAGATTGACAAGTTTGTCGCTGATGACAATCGAAAGCGACATCCTCAGAGGCATCGATTTTGAAGATTTGATCAATGATTTTGCTAATCTCAAATCAAGAAAAAGACTCCTTCAATAAAAATTTCTATCTTTTACCTACAAAAATATAGTCTGTGTCACTTTTTGCATATTATTATATTGTTCTTTAAATTACACTCTGAATAACTTATTTAAATTTTTTTTATTTTTGAATTTTTATATGAAATATTTATTTTTTTGTTTTTATATTTACATTGTTTATTGTTTATTGCTTATGTTTATTTTTATGTTTGTGTTTTAAATGCTGCAATAATTATTTATCTTTTTAATGAATTAAAAAATATTATTTATTTAAAAAATTAAAAGAACAAATATTAATTCAAAGTTATGTGATTTTTTCTGTATACCTTTATTACACAACAAAACCTTTTTATAAAATCATACAGGGGCCCCATTTTTGAAAAGTGCTCAGGGCCCCCAAAAGGGTAAAGACCGCCTTGCAAAGCAGGTACTATCGAGAAGAGCTGGTGAAGTTGTCATTTTTTATAATAAATCAGGCAGAACCTAGGGACGAAATGTTACACATTTAAAGAAATTGAACAGAGCCGTGGAACCGATTGTAAGCTCAAGTGATACAAGATACAATTATATAGTATTAAACCAGCAAATAAATCATGAGAGAAGTTTACAGTACAAAAATTCCCAAAACTTCAAAGATCGGCTAGAAGAACCGATCACTAACGAAAATTATTAATGTTAATAATATCTTTAAAAAGAAGAAAGTAAAGGTGTATTGTACACTATCTATAATTTATTTTGTAGTATAAGTAATATTAGTATAGAAAGTATATTTAAATAGTCGACAATAAATAAATATTCAGGATTGATTTTAAATAAATGATTATACATTAGTAGACCGGTTAAAAAGGAAAGTTGTTTTTCTAACGTTATACTATAGAAGTGAACGGTCAGCCATTATCCGAAATGACTTCAACTAGAAGTCCAAAAACACTAAAAATGCGCCTTAAAACCATAATTCATCATCATCATCGTCGGCTCGACAACCGGGGTCCGGTCCTGGCCTCCTTCAACAAGTCTCTCCACCCATCCCGGTCTCGAGCCGCCGCCATCCAGTTGCAGTTGCATAATTACATCTAATTAATTTGTTTGTTTCATGATAAAAACATCCCACCATTTTGAATAGTCATCGAGGAATAAAAACAAACATTCGGCCTTATGTAACGTTGGTGGTTCGAGTGATGAACCCATTCGCGTTAGCAGTTAAGCTTAATCGCTTTGACCTGGTAAGCAAAGTATTGCTTAGTTAGCCAGGTATAAGTTTAGAACAGAGAAATGACAACTAGAGTTATTATTGAGCTGAAGAGCCCTTAAATAAAAACACTTAGTTTGGTAGTTCAAAATGGAATACAATTAGTTTTATTTATTGTATAATTTTTATAATATTCAATAATTAAACCCAAATTACTTCAGATACACACTGTCATATCAGCTATTTTTGGATTACTTCATTTAATATACTGACCTAGTAAGAGTCATAAACTGACGCTGCACATTGGCTGGTTGGTAACCTGAATGCCTAACACGATGTGTTATGCTTCGCGAAGGTAGCGACGAGTAACATGAAATATGAATACATTGCGTTTGAGTCATTATGTGTCGTCTGGCGCTATGACGTATGTATTTGGGTTTAAGTATTGAATTAATTTATTTATTTTTGATGACTACTGGTGTGGTCCCTTCACACTTAAATTTCAAATGGGTGTGATATTGGACACCAGGCCACTGAACATCACGATCAAAATTGAGTCACCATACCGAACCTCTGGCAACCGACTTCATCCGCATAATTCCAGTATATCCGGTGTGTAGAATTTTTGAAACTCTCTAAGAACTTCGGGTAATATAACTCCTTGTCAAAACAAAATGCAAATACTCTTTAAACTTAGTTCAAACTTTTCTCTGCTTAATCAAATCAAATCGTTTATTCCATAACTTTTACAGTTAGATTCACTGAAATAGTGCAAGCTTCAATATTTTTAAGTTTTCCACAAGGATTTTTAGGTTTCTTTTGAATATATCGACTTTCTTGTTTTTTGTACAGAACTTTTCTCTCAACTCAACCACACAGAAAACACCATCACAAATGCTTTTCGGTCGTAACATTAGAGATAAGCTGCCAAGCATTCATCAGCCAATGGAAGATGATAAGGAACCGCTGACGAAAAAAAAGAGAAAGGAAAAGTATATGCGGTTACACGAAGACGGGCAAGAGGAAATAGCATTGGAGAAAGAGATGAAGTCCCTTTTTTTTTTTTTTTTTTTTTTATTTGCGCGCACTCAAGGGGTTATGACTACCCTTATAATGATAAACATAGTGCGAGCGTTTAGGAAAACAGGGTAGGGTTTAATAGGAGATACCGATGCACATTGGTTTTGAATTTCTGGATATTATAATGGGAGGGAAAAATAGAGCTAGGCAAAGCATTCCACATTCGAGTTGTGCGGCTAAAGAAAGAATCTCTATACTTGACTGTACGTCCGAAATTGGGCTCACGGGTTAGCTTATGAGCATTCCTAGAAGCGCGAGTATTACGGTGGAATTGTTTAAGGGGAGGAATGCAACTGGCTATTTCGCTAGAACACTGTTTGTAAAAATAGCGATAGAACAAAGATAGACATGAAACACTGCGGCGGTGTTCCAGAGTTGTAATTGTATCTGTTATATTTCTATCACCTATCATTTTTAAAGCTCTGTTTTGAATTCTGTCCAAGAGATTCAAGTGGGTTACAGGAGCACCTGCCCAGATGTGGGAGTTATACTCAAGCTTAGGACGGATAAAGGCTTTGTAGATTATAGCCAGATCAGAAGGAGAGAAAAATTTCTTGCATCGCCGAAGAAAGCCTAAACACTTCGCAGCGTTTTTGGCAACGTTAAATATGTGGTCATTCCACAAGAGGTGGTCTGTGATGTACATTCCCAGAACTGAAAGCTGTTTAGTTTCTTCAATACAAGTACCGCTCATGGATAGCGGCATGGAGGGTGGGTTTCGCTTCAACGACAGGAGACAGCATTGAGTTTTTGAAGCATTAAATTCTACGCGGTTTTTGATTCCCCATTGGACAATGCTATCAAGATCAGAATTTAATGAGCTTATCATACGCTGCCGCTCTAGTTCCACATCCGAAGGACAAGGATGTGAATCTAGAAACGAATATGAAAAGCTGAGGGTACTTTCGTCAGCAAAACAATTTAATGGATTAGAAGTTTCAGACAGAAGATCATTGATGAACATGAGAAAGAGAGTCGGAGACAAAACGGAGCACTGGGGGACACCAGCGTTTATTTTATGAATATCAGACTTAAAACCATCCAATACGACTTGTATTGAGCGGTCCGAAAGGTAATTTCTAATCCAACGAAGAAGAGATTCATCGATACCAAATGCACGCATTTTCGATAAGAGAGCTTGATGCCAAACTCTATCAAACGCTTTTGAAATATCAAGTGCAATAATCTTACTTTCGCCAAAACGATGTAAAGATTTGTTCCACTGTTCGGTGAGATAAACCATCAGATCAGCAGTGGACCTATTGCAACGAAAGCCATACTGCCGGTCATTTATAAGCTTTCGTTCTTCAAGATATTTCTTAAGCTGATGATTAATCAGCGTTTCCATGACCTTGGAAAGAAGGGACGTAAGTGCAATTGGACGATAGTTAGAGGGTGAAGAAGATTCGCCTTTTTTAGGGACAGGCTGGAGAAATGCTGTTTTCCATCCACTCGGAGCGAGACCAGTAGAGTATGACAGATGGAAAAGCTTACGCAGTGGTTTTGCCAGCGTTGAAGAACACCTCTTCAGAACAATAGGAGGGATACGATCCGGGCCAGCGGATTTGTGCACATCAAGGTCCTTGAGAACTCTTGCAACTGCACGAGTGCGAAAGAAGATTCGTCCCATGAAATCGTTAGCGCTCTCAAGTACAGGAGGAGTCATAACACTTACTGGCAACGTCGAATTAACAGCAAACTGTGCTGCAAGCAAATTGGCTTTCTCTAACGAGCTAACAGCAGGGGTGTCATTGAAAACGAGCGTTGGAACCGAAGACGAGGTAGTATTTCGTATTTTTTTTGCAAATGACCAAAAATTTTTACTACCTTTGGGACATTGTAGTATTTTTTGCCTTAATTTTTGGTCGTGCAAGAATTTGGTTCGTCGAATATGGGCGTTACAGGTCTTTCTAGCTTGTTTGAACTTATTCCGGTTTTCCTTAGTGGGGTTGGCCTTATAACTTCGGAAACTTACTTCTCTAACCCGGATAACCTCTTTACAGCTCGAATCAAACCATGAGTTTTCTTTTGGTTTGATAGATTTTTCCCTATTCGGGATAAAATTTCTCATTCCCAAAAGAATTAAATTTGTTATCATATCTGTACTGGAGTCTACGTCACTACCGAGGAAGCATAGTGACCAGTTAAAGTTTTTGAAGAAATCGTTGAGGCCGTCCCAGTTGGCTTTCTCGAATTACCAAACGGTTCTCTTGGGAGATTTTTCTTTAACTGGATTTATTTGGCACGAGAAATTTGCAGATATGACACAATGGTCTGACGTGCCTAGAGGCGATAATACACTACCAGGGTCAGAGGTAAGAAACAAGTCTAGAGTGTTGGCGGTTTGACCTGCAACGTCAGGTATTCGAGTTGGCTCGTCAACAAGCTGAGTCAGTTGGTTTAACTCAGCAAAGACCTCGACGTACCTCCCTTCGGGTATTGTCTGGCCTGAAAAGCGAAGCCAACTAGAATTGTGTACATTGAAATCGCCCGTAATGACGATTTCAGTGTGAGGGTAATGGGAAACAATTCTTTGGATGGAGTCAGACAGAGCATCAAATTCGTTAGAAGTTGAATTTCGATCCAGATTTGGACTTCGATAAATGAAGCAGGTATGTATGATGCGCTTATTAACCGAAAATTTAAACCACATAAAGTTGAAATTTGTGTTCACACAGGGACCGTATTGTGGTTGAAGTTGGTACGCAACATCATTCCTAATATAAATCGCGAGACCGTGATGGGAGAAGAATAATGGCACTAAGTTATACCCATGCAGGTTAAATTCCGAGTTATCGGTGTTTTCGCCTATCTGAGTTTCACTCAGCGCCAAAACAGCTGGCCTGTTAACTACAGTATAGACGTACACGGCACAGAAATTCGCTCTCAGCCCCCGAATGTTAGAATAATCAACTCTAAAATTACCCACCATTGTAAAAAACAAAATTTTAAAAACCAAAGCAGACAATTAATCTAAATTAATTATTGATCTAAACACCAAAAAACTTTTCGACACATATTACCACTAGTGTTATGCCTTAGTGACAACATAACGATCCGCCCCTGGATATTCAGAACAATATTTAATCATCCATCCGCCGTTATCATAGCTTGAACATTACATGCTGTGAGCGAGAATTCCCACACAGTGCATGCAATGGTCAACTATACACAACTGTGAGTAGTGAAGGGGAAAGGAAGTTTAGGATATAACTGTTCGCTATATTATGTTTTTATATTTGTGATTTTTTTATTTTTGTTATTTTTGTTATAGGAATTTTGTTGTTGTATTTTTAGGCGGTGGCACTGCACTAGTTTTGTATATGATTGAATTTGATTTGATTTGTTTTTTTTTTTTTTTTTTTTATTTGCGCGGCGCGATTGGTGTTTGTATATTTGTTGTGAAACTGACTTTTGGTTAATTAAAGGGTTGGGGTGAACTTATTTTTGTTTGTTTTATGTTATTTTTATAAAGTTAAATTAAACAGAGAAGAACAGAGCACAAAACACAATAAACGGGGATTTTAACTTCACTTTTACGAACCACACACAGGTGTGCACTAGATGAGATGCAGATCGGTACTCAGTACCCTGTGAAAATAATGATAAAAACGAACAAATTAGCGTCTATCTTTGAACCAAAATCATTCAAAGCAGGTACTATCGAGAAGAGGTGGTGAAGTTGTCATTTTTTATAATAAATCAGGCAGAACCTAGGGACGAAATGTTACACATTTAAAGAAATTGAACAGAGCCGTGGAACCGATTGTAAGCTCAAGTGATACAAGATACAATTATATAGTATTAAACCAGCAAATAAATCATGAGAGAAGTTTACAGTACAAAAATTCCCAAAACTTCAAAGATCGGCTAGAAGAACCGATCACTAACGAAAATTATTAATGTTAATAATATCTTTAAAAAGAAGAAAGTAAAGGTGTATTGTACACTATCTATAATTTATTTTGTAGTATAAGTAATATTAGTATAGAAAGTATATTTAAATAGTCGACAATAAATAAATATTCAGGATTGATTTTCAATAAATGATTATACATTAGTAGACCGGTTAAAAAGGAAAGTTGTTTTTCTAACGTTATACTATAGAAGTGAACGGTCAGCCATTATCCGAAATGACTTCAACTAGAAGTCCAAAAACACAAAAATGCGCCTTAAAACCATAATTACATCTAATTAATTTGTTTGTTTCATGATAAAAACATCCCACCATTTTGAATAGTCATCGAGGAATAAAAACAAACATTCGGCCTTATGTAACGTTGGTGGTTCGGGTGATTCCAGGAACCCATTCGCGTTAGCAGTTAAGCTTAATCGCTTTGACCTGGTAAGAAAAGTATTGCTTAGTTAGCCAGGTATAGGTTTAGAACAGAGAAATGACAACTAGAGTTATTATTGAGCTGAAGAGCCCTTAAATAAAAACACTTAGTTTGGTAGTTCAAAATGGAATACAATTAGTTTTATTTATTGTTCCGTATTTATACCTAAACGATCAATTACAATTTTTACAATATTCAATAATTAAAACCAAATTACTTCAGATACATACTGTCGTATCAGCTATTTTTGGATTACTTCATTTAATATACTGACCTAGTAAGAGTCATAAACTGACGCTGCACATTGGCTGGTTGGTAACCTGAATGCCTAACACGATGTGTTATGCTTCGCGAAGGTAGCGACGAGTAACATGAAATATGAATACATTTGTAGCGTGATATGCATTTATAAAAACACGCAATGAAAAACACTTTGAAATTAAATCGCGTTCGCGAGTCGCAGATAAATATCTGTCGTTAGATTGTTTGTGTGAACGCGGTCCGAACCCTTGTATTGAGTAACTTTCGGAACAAATCTTAAAAATATAGAATCGCTACTAACTTCGGCTACATTCAAAATTAGTTTCTTCTGTCTTTCAATTTCTTCAATCATTCTTTACTTGTCATTTTGTGCTGATGCTAAAGAGCTCCAAAATTAAAATTGTAAATCTAAAGTAAAATAATAAGTTTAAATAAAATTGTTTAGTTCTTTTTTGCAAAAGAAGATTCTTTTAATTCCGCGTCATTGGTGGGCTGCAAAGGATAACCAGCACGGAATATATTGGTTATATTGGTGACCCCGAGACAACATTTTTTTTCTTCCCTCACCACGACGTGACGCCGTCATTACCACACAGTTGGAGTGCCGTTAAATTTTGTTGGCGGTATAACGCCACATAAAGCGCAGTTGATTTTTTTTTCTTGCTGCAACGGATTTAACACGCTACAACCAACTAACGGCACCAACGGCGTGCAATTTAACAGGATTTTCACCAACACACCACTTGCGATTAAGATTTCTTATATAGAAACATATAGTCGTTTACTATATTGGAAGCAACGGCGGAAGAAAAAAATTTTTCGCTGTGACCGACACGGCATAACACACTGCTCAATTGTTCGCCAACGCCCATTATCGTTGTTGCTTTTCCCGTCGTTTCTGCTACCCGTTGTTGCTACTGCTTGCTGTTGTTACTGCAGTTTGTCGCTATTGCTCGTTGTTGCTGCCTCCAAGGCTTTTACAACTAGTGCCACCTTCGTTGCCGTTCAGATAGATCCACCGCCATCACGATCACTATCTAGACGAAGTACAAGAAAGCCACGATTACCACAATTCGCTTTCGCCACCGCCATTGCTCCGCCAGTTTCGCCTCCGCCATTGCTCCGCCAGTTTCGCCACCACCATTGCTCGATTTCACCACCACATCGACCTAATTCAATAATCGCCGATCGCTCCTTTCACATCTAAACAAAAAGGACGCTCAATCCAAACAATTTTCGTTGACTTTAATTCACATCACCACAAGAAAAGAGTGACTCAAGTTGTATATACGATTTCATGGTAAAGTTTTTGGCAGCGAGACAGTGGCCAACTTCTGTAACTCGCATTGGCACGTGCGAACTATACTTTTTCAACATTTTGTGCAAAGTACAATAAGAATTTGCTCCTGCTTACAACAACTACAAGCTGCATCATCGCCATCAGCGCAAATTCCTGAAATTCATCAGCGCCCAACCAGAAGACCAGTTAAAATTTTCAACAAGCAGCAACATCGTGAAAACCAGTCAAAATCTTTTTCAACGCATGCCGGTATCCTGATTTTTAAAGCTGAATGAAATATTTTAAATTGTATAAAAATTATACAGGTGAGAGTATCTTTATGTAATAGTATCAGCACAAATTTCAATATATATTCAAATTTCAATAAATTTAGATTATTTCATATAACATTTAACATATAATTGAAATTCGGCATTTTCTTGCGTTTGGATAACATTTTTTTTTTTTTAACTACAATAAAATTTTTATAATCAAAATTTCGTCTGTCAAATAACAAAATTTTTGATAATAGGGAATCAAAGTAAAACGTTCACACCAGCAAATTTATTACGCGATACTTTCTCTACCGTTTGCATCCGAAAAGGATTTTTCATATTATTCGCGATTCAGTTTCAAAATTTGCTTTTAAATTCTACATTCATTTCAAGTTGTTTTCAATCACTTAATGACTGAGACTAAGACTGAGATGAATAACGAAAATACTCAATCGGGACTTGATCAAAATGGATCAAATGGATTGAATACAGATCCGACTACACATTTACAGTCGAGTCTCCCTCAAGGGAATTTGGATTCGATTCGCGTTCGCCTTCCAACATTTTGGAATTCCAATCCGGTCACCTGGTTTATTCAAGCAGAAGCGCAATTTTCGGTGTACAGAATAACCAGTTCTGAAACGAAGTACTGCCTCACAGTTGGTTCACTACAACCAGAAACTTGCGATTCGGTAATCGACATTCTTTCAAATCCACCTTCTACCGACAAATATCTCACTTTAAAGTCAGCTTTAATCGAACGCCATTCTGTTTCCGAAATCAAACGTCTGGAAACTCTCATCGACAAAGCAGACATCGGTGATCGAAAACCGTCGGAAGTCTTGCGGTCAATGAAGATGCTATCTGGAACTTCCTTTAGTGATGATATTATCAAAAATTTGTGGATGCGTCGATTACCACAACCCATTAACATCGCGTTGTTATCGGTTGGCTCAAAAACACTCGAAGAATTGGCCACTCTTGCAGATAGGATCTATGAGGCATCACAAGGTGCAAACATTCATAGCGTTTCAACTTCACAACAAAACAACAATTCTGTTAATGGTAGTAATGAGCTTGAGCAAAGACTTGCTAGAATCGAATCAGTGATTGAGGCTTTTTCCTTTAACAATTCACGCTCTCGAAGCAAAAACAGATCTTTTCAGCATTTCAGAAATAGAAGTTCACACAGCCGTGCAAATTCGAGATCAGGGGCAGGTATTTGCTGGTATCACAGGCGTTTTAGAAAAAATGCAAAGAAATGTGACAAGCCTTGCAATTTTGATAAAAGCAAAAACCAAAATCGCACGAATAACCCAAACTAGTTAAACCTGCTGTTGCAGCGGCAAACATGCAGTGTCCCTTGAGTCGCCGCTTATTCATTAAGGATAGAAATTCTAACTTCACTTTTCTGGTCGATACAGGAGCGGATCTGTCAGTTCTTCCTCATAGCAATAAAAAGGGATCAAAATCCCAAGATCCTTTGTTTTTACTCTCAGCTGCTAACGGTACTTCAATTTCAACTTTCGGTTCAAAATTATTGAACATTGATATTGGCCTAAGGCGTAATTTTGTTCATTCCTTCATATTAGCCTCAGTAAATAGACCAATATTAGGAGCCGATTTCTTAGCAAAGTTCAGTCTATTAGTAGATACCAAAAACAAGAGATTAATTGACCCTCTCACTAAGTTGCACACTTATGCAACAGCTATTAGAACTGACGATCCGACCCCTAAACATTTCCAAATCACAAGCGAATACAATGAAGTTTTAAGAAAGTTTCCAAGTTTAACTCAAGAGCCCAATTATTTTGCACCAATCAAACACACAATAGTTCATCATATTGTTACAAAAGGTCAACTTCCAGTTTCAAGGCCTAGACGGCTTGACGCATCTAGGCATAAAGCAGCAAAAACCGAGTTCGAGCACATGATGCAACTGGGAATTTGTCAACCTTCATCTTCGAGCACATGTTCACCTCTTCACATGGTTAAAAAGAAAAACAACCAAGATTGGAGGCCTTGTGGTGATTACCGCAGATTGAACGCTGCCACGGTACCGGATTGTCATCCGATCCACCACATACAAGATTTCTCTATGAATGTTCACGGTTGCAAAGTTTTTTCGAAGTTAGACATTGTGAGAGCATACCACTTAATCCCAGTTGCATCAGAAGACGTCCATAAAACCGCACTAACAACACCTTTCGGTCTTTTTGAATGGCTCCGAATGCCATTCGGACTACGAAACGCAGCACAAACGTTCCAGCGTTTCATGAACGAGGTTTGTTTCGGGCTTGATTTCGTTTTCACGTACATTGATGATCTTCTTATTGCCAGTAAAAACGAAGAGCAACACAAAGAACATCTACAGCTACTTTTCAAAAGATTAGAAGAATACGGTGTAAACATCAATCTTTCAAAATGCGTTTTCGGTGTTTCCACTTTGGAATTTTTAAGTCACACGATTAACGCTGAAGGAATTTCTCCTTCAAAAGATCGCGTTAATGCAATTTTAAACTTTCCAACACCAACTTCAATCAAGCAAATTCAACGTTTCATAGGAATGATAAACTATTATCATCGCTTTATTCCTAAACTAGCTCAAAAAGTCGCTCCACTTCACACACACTTAGCCTTGCTGACAAATCAAAAGAAATCCAAAAAAGTTTTTTCTTGGCCAGAAAATCTCAACAACGTTTTCCATAATGCAAAAGAAGCTCTTTCGAAAGTAACTCTTCTGGTTCACCCCATACACAACGGCACTTTCAGCATCGCAACGGACGCTTCTGATGTAGCCGTGGGTGCAGTTCTTCAACAGAAGATTTCACATTCTTGGCAACCCTTAGCATTCTTTTCTAAGAAACTCAAAGACTCAGAAGTAAAATACTCAGCTTTCGATCGCGAACTACTAGCTATATATTTGGCAATCAAGCATTTCCGATTTTTCATCGAAGGGCGAGAATTCACAGTCTTCACAGATCACAAACCACTTTCGTTCGCATTAACGAGTAAAACAGAGAGAAGTCCACGTCAAACACGTCATCTAGACTTCATTTCTCAATTTACTTCTGATATTCAGCACATTAATGGCAAAGACAATGTCGTCGCTGACGCCCTCTCTCGTATCCACGAAATCGCCGCTATTAAAAATCACGAATTGGACTTAGAAACGATCGCCCAACTTCAATCCAACGATAAAGAGCTACAGGAACTTCTTCAAAATAAAAACTCAAAAAAATTTTCAAATTTCTTATTGAGAGAGTTTAAATTTCCCAATGTGAGCATTTACTGTGAAACTTCAACCAATAGAAATCGTCCTTTCATTCCTTCCGCTCTACGTTTAAAAGTTTTCACCATTCTTCATGGAATTTCCCATCCAAGCATACGTTCAACTCGAAAACTCATCTCAGAACGATACTTCTGGCCGAGCATGAACAAAGACATTAACAATTGGACGCGTGCGTGCACAGGATGTCAAAAAGCCAAAGTCCAAAGACACACTAGGTCAGAACATGGAAGATTCGAAATACCAACAGGTCGATTTGACCATATTCACATAGACTTAGTAGGTCCACTCCCTTCGTCTAATGGCTTTTCTTACATCCTCACGGCCGTAGACCGATTCACCCGCTGGCCAGAAGCCTATCCTCTAGTTGATATAACAGCCAGCTCTGTAGCAAAAGCATTTGTCGAAAACTTCATTTCACGTTTTGGTACTCCTTTAAAAATCACTACGGACCAAGGAAGTCAATTCGAGTCAAAGCTTTTTAGCGAACTTTCTAGACTGTTGGGTATACATAAAATTCATACTACGCCATATCACCCACAAGCCAATGGCATGGTTGAGCGTTTTCACAGGCAACTCAAATGCTCATTAAAAGCTAGATGCAATACCATCAATTGGAGCTCAGAACTTCCAATTATCCTTTTAGGGATCCGTTGTGCAGTAAAAGAAGACTTAAATTCTTCTGCAGCAGAAATGGTATATGGGCAAAATTTGAGATTACCTGGAGAAATTTTCATTGGCAACGAAAATAAAGAAAACTCTCCAGACGCCTTGATAGAAAAGCTCCGCAACGTAATGAGAAACATGATACCAACAGAAACTAGACAAGCTAACCAAGATATTTTCATACCAAAACATCTAAATGAATGCAAACAGGTTTTCGTTAGGATAGACAAAGTAAAAACAGGTCTTATGCCTTCATACGAGGGCCCATACAAAGTTGTTCGACGACTGAGAAAACACTTCGTGATCCAAATAAAAAACAAAAGTATATCGATTTCGATCGATCGTCTCAAACCAGCACATTGTATCTAGTGTTTCAATTTGAATTAACCAGAGTTTTAAACCATTGACAAAATTTCTTTAACTCGAAGAGGGGGACTCGACTGAAGGAGGGTGATGTAGCGTGATATGCATTTATAAAAACACGCAATGAAAAACACTTTGAAATTAAATCGCGTTCGCGAGTCGCAGATAAATATCTGTCGTTAGATTGTTTGTGTGAACGCGGTCCGAACCCTTGTATTGAGTAACTTTCGGAACAAATCTTAAAAATATAGAATCGCTACTAACTTCGGCTACATTCAAAATTAGTTTCTTCTGTCTTTCAATTTCTTCAATCATTCTTTACTTGTCATTTTGTGCTGATGCTAAAGAGCTCCAAAATTAAAATTGTAAATCTAAAGTAAAATAATAAGTTTAAATAAAATTGTTTAGTTCTTTTTTGCAAAAGAAGATTCTTTTAATTCCGCGTCATTGGTGGGCTGCAAAGGATAACCAGCACGGAATATATTGGTTATACATTGCGTTTGAGTCATTATGTGTCGTCTGGCGCTATGACGTATGTATTTGGGTTTAAGTATTGAATTAATTTATTTATTTTTGATGACTACTGGTGTGGTCCCTTCACACTTAAATTTCAAATGGGTGTGATATTGGGCACCAGGACCCATGTTCTGTAACTATCGAATCGATAAAAATAGTCGAGAAGTGATGAGAATTGAAACAAAACTCACTTTATCGCACTTTCGGGTTTCTATAACTTTGACAGACGATAACTTTATCGAGTGGAACACGTGGAATAGAAATACTGGAAGAATGTGATAAAATGGGTTTCTGTATCTTTGAGAATCGATAAATTTTTCATTTTAAACGTCAAAATTTATCACCTACCCAGAAGCAGGCGATAATAAATAGATTATTTAAAAGAATAGCAAACGAGAGGGAAATAAACAAATTTTATTATACTGAAAACGAAATTGGATATTTATTTTTGTGTTTTTAGTTTTATTTTTGTATGCATTTTGCTTGAACTTAAGAACCGATCGAATATTTTAAACTTATTGCTCTTGTTGCAGAGTTTCTTCTTTCGCCTACGCTCATATGTTTGTTCGTGTGTTTTTGTCACTGTATGTGCTACTGCTACTTCTTATAGCAGTAGAATTAACATTTTTGTGGGTCTGATAATCGGATTTTGAACTTCTGGAGCAGTTATCTACAGTCATCATTGAAATGTTCTTAGCCGAAGCAGCCTTTTGTTTTGTTGACTTTTAAGTTTTTACTGCATAACTTGAATTAACATCTCACATCACAACCTATTAAAGCATCAAATTCTTTTAATTATAAATAAAAATAAATCAAAAATTCACAAAACAATTTGTAATTATAACATAAATTCACTTTCCTTTTATTTTTTTTTTTTTTTTAATTTCAATATGACACTTCAGCTTATCGCCTTCCAATGAAATTCCAGTCACAATAGATTGAAAATTGAACTTATCGCATCGACTTACAGAAACCCATATTTTTCCAGATGCGATAAGTGTGGAATGAATCGTTTAATTTTTTAACGATTCGAAAAGATATCGCCTGAGTTACAGAACATGGGTCCAGGCCACTGAACATCACGATCAAAATTGAGTCACCATACCGAACCTCTGGCAACCGACTTCATCCGCATAATTCCAGTATATCCGGTGTGTAGAATTTTTGAAACGCTTTCTCTAAGAACTTCGGGTGATATAACTCCTTGTCAAAACAAAATGCAAATACTCTTTAAACTTAGTTCAAACTTTTCTCTGCTTAATCAAATCAAATAGTTTATTCCATAACTTTTACAGTTAGATTCACTGAAATAGTGCAAGCTTCAATAAGAGTTCTATTACATATTTAAGTGAAATGTGTTGCTTTAAAAACGTAACGAATTAGAAAGATTTCTTAACAAAAACCTAAATTTAGTAAAGAAAAAAAAATAATTGCTATACATAGACAATACATTATATAAGGAAGGGCAGGATTTACCATAGAGTTGGAAAATAGGTAAAAGAGAAGGAGAGAAATGGAGGGAAGGGAAAATGAGAAATCTTAATAATATGAAGTCATCATCGAGGTACTTCTAGCCTAGGTATTGATTTAGCTTAACTTTGAACAGGATTGGGCCCGTATTACGAATAACGATTATCGTTCTTAATCCGTCGTTATAGTTATTTTGCGATTACGATTTACGATAGCCGTTTTTTTTTAAATCGACACTCGTTTTTGTTTACGACTGCTTTTGGCGGTCGTTATTATAGTTTTGGATCGTGACTATTTATGTTGTTGTCACTTATATTTATTATGTTTGTTTAGTTCTGCTGCTTTGTTTATTTTATCTGGTATTATTTTCAGGCATCCATTCTCGTAAATCATAATCGGCTTATGTCATGACTATCGTATTCTTGGGTATCGTTTTTTTGCCTTTTCTTTTCGTATTTCGTAATATGGGCCCTGTGCTATTTATAAGTCTAATGGCTGGGGGAAACGAATTCCATAGACGTATTAGTACGGGGCATTTAGCTTTTCCTGAGAAATAATTCCGAGACGCATTTTGACTTTGATATTCAAAAGAGTATCAGTACACGAGCCGAAAAACACATTTTTCACATTCGCACCTAGTGTCATTTGGCCGCCATTTTGTTTTTAAAGGTGATATTGATTTTCACACGTTACTTGCGTATTTTTGATCCTAGAAAAAACAATTGTAGCACAAACTTGTAGTAAATTGAATTTAATACAAAAAATGTTAAGAAACTTTTTTCAAAATTCACTCATGCTAAAAAGTTACAGTGCATTTTGTTTAAAAAAGTAAGGGTGGATTTTATTATATCCGTCATATCTTTTTTTTTTGTCACCCGGTCGCTGCTGTCGCATAAAAAAATATGCCAGGTTTGTGAATTCAATAAAATAAACTTCCTTAATAATTATTTTCAATTATGTATGTATTTGAATAGGAATTTTTCACTATTACTATGGAAACGAATGTTTTGTTCTATTTTGTATTTTTAATTTTTTTTTGCATTTCTATGGAAACGGATGTGACATTGTAAAGTCTGAAATTTTTAATTTTTATTGGATTATTTATGTATGTATGTATGTATGTTTTCATTTATTAATGAGGATGCAAATCATTTTCGTTATGATTTCAATTCTTTACTGAAATCAAAATAGGAACTAACAACCTACATATGTATGTATGTACATTTATATTGATTTTCATTCAAATCTGCATTCCTTAGCTATACTCGTATAACTTGATATCTACTGATCTGAGCTTTAAGGTAAAGGTCTCAAAATGCAAGAAATATAACTAGATACATTTTGGTAGGTAAGACAATATTTTGTGGGTCAGTATATGAGGGAAAGGGAGAGGTTGGGTAACCATAATTTGCAAACGCCGAGGGCTGAAAGAAACTACCTACTTTAAAACTTTTTGATAAGTTCATAAACCAAGAACCAAGGCATAGTGACTTGCAAATATGCATATATTAATTATGTGCGTGTCTACCATATCATTGATAAATATGAAGGTACTTTACAGATCTTCAAGTTCAAAGTCTCAAAACACTACGGTGGTTAACGAATTAGTATTTTTTAAAAAGAAAAAAGCTACAAACTATATAGACAAAATGCAATGACATGTTTTCAGTTTACATGGTAAATGCATTTTGAAAAATAAAGGGACGAAATCTTATTTTTAAAGCTAAATAAAATATATGTAATTTACTTAATGCAAAATGAATCGCAAAAGATTCGTCAAAAATATGAAGTGTGTTTACCGACAGGGAAAATACTATATGGAGTAATGCGATTTTTTTCCGTTTGCTAAAAAACACATTTTCCAAAATGCTTTTTAAATTAAGAGTATTTTTCACAAAAGTTTTTAGTACAAGAAGCCTGTTATTAAAATTGCATTTTCAATAAAATTTGTAGACAGCAGTTGTAGAGAGAACAATACAAAAAAAATTTTATTCCTGTCAATTTTTCCAAACTGTTTTCGAAGCTTCGGTATGTATTTCTTATTAGTTTTTTTTATAATGAACGTACTAGTAATACACAAAAATTCATTAAAAAGTTTACGGAAAAAACCCACTGATTTTAAATTAACAGGGAAAATCTGCTTCAGTTTAAGTAAGAAAACAAGGGTTTTAATGTTTAAGGCTCCAAAAGTTATGAATAAAAATGATTAGGAAACACTCTGTACATAAAAAGCGTTAACCTCGACCCTAAACGTGAAATCAATGCTTAAAGAAATGTATTTTATCTCAAAGGGTCCCAACTTGCTGAAATTCTGCAGAACACCATGGAATTGTTGATAAAAGAAGACATGGACATTGTGTGCATTTCTTGCTACTAAGGAGCTCCCAACAGAATGGCATACAAGAAGCTGGGTGTTACCACTGACAAACCGTACTACATTTATATACATAACTTATTTTATTTTTAATAATAATATATTTATTTTTGTGGGCTATAGGTACTATATTGTATTAGAGCGGAAAATATTTTATATCTATGATATTGTACATCTTTTCAAAAGTCTCCGAAACAATATTAGCGCTGCAGATAAAGTCGTTGATGGGGAGGTGGTTTCTTGGACGATATTAAAAAAAACTTTATTATTCTGAAAATAGTTTAATACGATATATGCACAAGCTGACAAGAGCGCATATTGAACCTGATAGTTTTCAAAAAAATGAGTGCCAAATTGACGACACAGGTTTTTAGTCATCATGTGTCCTCAGCTCTTTTTGCTGCTTCATTTACTAATCTGATACTTTATCTGATAGCCACATGGATATAATCTAAAATATGAAAGATGCAGTGAAATGGATTGAGATGTGAAAGCGGCAGAAAAAGGGCAATATCTTTTGCTTCAAAGGCTTATTTTTGACTATAAATGGAATGTTGGAACTGTGGGACCGCATAAAAATAATGAGCAACAATTTTTAGTAACATCACATCTTAGTACTGATTGTCTTGAAAATATAATTTCTGTTATCAGAAATAACATTAGAGGATATACAGGGTGTCCCGTAAGTCAACGTCAAGCGGGTACTGGGTGATAGGGTAGCTTGTACCTGTACTGGGAAAAATAATAAAAAAAATCTATCTCGCTTGGTTAAGTAATAATAGCAATATTTAGAAAAATAATGAAAATCGTTACCCTAGGCCACATTTTTAGGTACTGTGGTCACAATTTTCCAAATTATACCCGCTTGACGTTGACTTACGGGACACCCTGTATAATATGGAGTGCTTGATTTTATTCGAATGCGAACCTATCATAGGGGTCGCTGTTCCAGTTTCGGTCACTGAGTTTTCTGCACATTGGAGAAAAAAACTAAAAAAGAAGATATTGAAATCTTTAAAATAATAAACAAACACTTAATAATTTCAAGAATCACTTCAAATTAGAACAATTTAGAGAGAAAATAAGCAACTTATGACTTACAATTGATGGATTGATAGCAGCTGTACGATATCTTCTAAGACTTTAACTAAACCGAAAGTGAAATAGCGCCCCCTATCATGGCCCCAGGCACTACAATGCATTGGGGATAGAAACGACCACTCCTTATTATTTATCCTCTAAGACAATAACAGAGGTAGCTACGAAAAAAATCCCTCTTCTTTTCGGCTGTATAAAAACATAAAGCAAATGAGCTTCTACAATATAATGGCTCCAGACACCTCAAATTATGAAACTTCTGATTCTTCTATTATTTTGAATATTGCAGATGTAGAAATTATGTTAAAGTAACTATCTGACAAAATTTTTAATCCAATTTAGTTTTGATATGATCAAAGGTTTTTGGATCTTGAGGAAAAGACAAACTTCTTTGAAAATAATGAGAAATCAGAAAATAGTATTCCGACTAATATCATCACTTTATCTGCAAGTACGCAAACATTTTTCATTATACTAATTCAATCATGTTTTTTAAGACAGTTTTCCTTTAATATTTATTTATAATTATTTTTTGTTAAGGTTTTGTAGGAAACTCTTCTGATATCGATACAAGTATCGAAGATGATGAAGAAAATAATGCCCGTAAACCTTATGATTCTGATTCAGAAGAAGAGTCACTTCAAAATATATCAGCAATGGCAACAACTTATTTCAGTGAATATATCGCAAAAGCAATACTTAAAAAATAGAATGTAATAATTGCAAACATTTTATGGTTGTAAAAAATAATCAAAGTAAAACGTACAAAATTAATGAAGAACTAATAAAATTTCGGGAATATGAAAACACAACAAACGGAGGCGGAGATGATAGAAAATATTATGAGAGGTTTTGAAAACAATTTTGATGTCATGTGTCTGCTTTCAAAAATATATATCAAGTTTATGCTATGAAATATGCCAGGGTTCCATGTTCTTCAGTTGAACATGAGAAACTTTTCATACAATACACAATGTGAATACTGCTACGTTAGAAAATTTAAATAATTAATTCGAGAGCCAAGTGCTACAAAAAAAATGAAAAAAATATATATACGTATTGAGAGATATATAAAATCATGTTCAAAACAAATTTCACTTTTTTGGCAGGTAAGATGTCTTATACGGCTAATATAACTTTAATTTGTTTTTTTTTTCTTATGATAAAAGAGGGAAAACATTTTCTTAACGAATAAAATTCCTTGACAAATAATCCATGCAGTAGGTCTACAAGGGATACCATGTACAAAAAACGTGCCATACATTCTACCTCAAAGTTGGTGTGAAAATAAATGCACCCTATGCCAATATTGCCAAACTTTTCTTAAAGAATTGCTCAGTTTACTATGCATGAACGATTTGTTGGTGTAACTACTTTTTTTCTGAAAATATGTTTTAAACTTTGTACATAATTAATATTTAAAATAATGTTTCAAAACTAGTTCAATAAACTAGTTTTATATAAGTTTTTAGTCTCAAATTTAGCATGGTCTTTTGAATTTAGAGTTTCTCTACTATTTAGGAATAAATTTCAAATTTTAAAATATGTAAGAATTAATATCAAAATACTGTTTTTTCTAAAAAACTATGTTTTATGCATACAATTATTTTTAAAATACTAAATCCACTAAACATAAATACAAGTACTGCGACTCAGTCATTTATTTTATACCGGTTTTCATCTTTAAATTATCTACTATTATGTACATAATTATTTTTACTATTTTTTTTTTCTTATACAGATGCATTTTTGCAGTCAATATATCTAAAAACAAAATAAATTTACCTCTACTTCTTGCACACTTGTACATATGTAAGTTTTTGTTAATACCTATTACTTTTCCTCAATACATCACGTAAGAAGAACACACCATAAACATACAAAAAATATTTAAAAAAGAGAACATAATCTAAAGATTCAGGTAGATAAATGTAACTTTCTTAGTAGAAATACAGAATACCTCGGACATATTCTCACAACGGATGGTATTAAGTCGAATATGAGTAAAATTGAAAATATTCAAAAGCTTAAATTACCTGAAACCCAAAAGCAGATAACGTCATTCCTTGGAATGACCGGCTATTATAGAAAGTTCGTTAGGGACAATGCCTAAGTAGCTTACGGTATGACTAAGTACTTAAAAAAGAATACTAACACAAATAAATCAGATCCTCAATACATAGATTCATTTCAGAAACTCAAAAGATTTCTTATTGATGCACCAATTTTAAGATACCCTGATTTTAATAAGAGATTCAAACTTATAACGGACGCCAGCGATTTTGCTTTACTCGCAGTCCTCACACAGGACGATCATCCCCTAAGTTATGCAAGTAGGACTCTTAACGACCACGAAATAAAAATATTCTACAACGAAAAGGAGCTCCTTGGCATCGTTTGGGCCGTGAACTATTTTCGCCTGTATATTTATGGTAGAACTTTTGATCTTCTTACTGATCACCAGCCTCTCAAATGGCTCCAAACCAAACACAAAGGCAAAGATATTAATCACAGGTTACAGCGTTGGTTACTTACGGCCATATTATTCACTCGATTCATCCAGATTAAAAATTTAAATCCAGATGTAAGGCATACAAATTCAACGTAAATACATCTGGATTTCAGTTTGAATCTGGATGTATCTACTTAATAATATGGCGATTAGACTTCGAGAGTATGATATAAATATTGAATATATCAAAGGGTCGAAAAATAAAGTAGCTGATTTTTTATCAAGGATAAACTCAGAAACAGAAGAAATAAATGCTTTAGATACAGAACAAGCCAACGATAACTTAAGTACAGACGCAACAATTCACTCACAAGAGGAAGAAAGAAATGATCACTTCCCAATTTTAGACACTGCTGATAAAAGATTTCTCACACATTTTAACAAAAAATAAAACAAAAGAAATTGAAGTCATTTGGAATAAGCGAAAGATATACATTAGTAAAGATGACATTGAAAATAATTTCATGACGGACATATTTCGAAGATTTTTGAAATCAGGTAAAATAGGAATTTTTTCTGAATTTTCTGACCACGAATATAATAAATTCCAACAAAAGCCGATAGAATTGTTTAATACTAGTTTAAAATTTTATAAATGTACCCACTATGCAAAAGATATGGCAAATGAGGACGAAACATTCAGATACATTGGAAAATATAACAAGAATGAAATAGGACATGCAGGAATGAATGAAAACTATGAAGGATTGAAAAAATTGATATACATACTATTAAAATTTAAGAATATATAATAAGAAAAAATTAATAATTGTGACACATGCAACAAAGCAAAATATGATAGAAACCCTATCACGCCGAAACTCCAGATAACTGAAACTCCAAGTGACATAAATAAAATTATTCATTTATATGTCTATATAAATAAAAAACATAGTTTTTTAACCTTCATTGACAAGTTCTCAAAACATGCATCATCATCATCGGCTCGACAACCGGGGTCCGGCCCTGGCCTCCTTCAACAAGTCTCTCCACCAATCCCGGTCTCGAGCCGCCGCCATCCGGTTGCGCACCCCAAGGCTCCGGGCGTCCTGGTCTACGCCATCTCTCTTGCGCAAGCATGGTCTACCACGCTGTCGTCTTACATACAATGCACCACAAAGAACTTTCCGAGCAGGTTCCTCTTCTCTCATGCGAGCTAGGTGCCCTGCCCAACGGAGTCTACCGAGCTTAATTTTTGTCACGATATCTGCTTCAAGGTAGATTGCGTACAATTCATGATTGTACCGTCTCCGGAATCGTCCTTCCTCACATATGGGACCAACAATTCTCCCTAAGACTTTTCTCTCGAACGCGGCTAAAAGGTCGGAGTGCCCTTTGCTAAGCACCCAAGTCTCGGGTCCATATGTGAGTACTGGCAGGACCATGGTCCTGTACAGCAGCAGTTTTGAAGTTATAGTTCTGGATTTGAAGAGCTTTGACAGACTATAGTAGGCTCTGTTGGATTTGAGAAGCCGCCCGCGTATTTCTTCTTCTATATTGTTATCGGCTACCACTATTAACCCAAGGTATTTAAAGGATTACACCACTTCAAATTCGTGCTCCGCTACCTTGATTGTTTGACCAACTGTTCCTCTCGCATTCGACGCCACCATTTACTTTGTTTTACCTTCACTAATGTGCAGCCCCAGATTTTGTGTCGCCTGCTCAATCTGGATGAAGGAATCATGTACAGCTTGCTCAGTTCTTCCGATGATGTCGATGTCGTCTGCGTAAGCCAGTATCTGGCTGGACCTGTTGACGATGGTCCCTCTTGACGATGGTCCCTCTTGTTGCCGTGCCAGAGTCACGGATTGCTTTCTCAAAACATGCAGTTGTTCTTTATTTAGAAGATAGGAATAGAGTCACAATCGTGGGAAAAATATGATTATATTTTTCCATCAAAGGAAAACCAAATTTAGTTGTTTTATATAATTATTTTAATTCTGTAACTGTTAAGGAATTTTTAAGACAAGAAGGAGTAGAAATTCGTTTTACAAAGCCTAACAGTCACATAGGCAATGCAGACATAGAAAGGTTCCATAGTATAGTAGGAGAAAAACTTAGAGTTTTAGAAACAGAAAAGTAAAATTTTCCAATACAAGAAAGAGTTTTTAAATGCGTAGAATGGTATAATAAGTCCATTCATTCTGTTATAAAAACCAAACCTATAGATGTAATAGAGGGAAAAGTTGATAAGAATCATATAGAAAAAATATTAAAAGAACACAAAGAAAAAGTTATTAACAAACGGGAAGACTACACTCAAAATCAAGAAGAAGGTTATGTTAAAAATTATAAGGCACTAAGACACAAAGACGAACCTAAATATAGAAAACTAAAATTAGAAAACATTCATCCTTCCAATATTAAACGACGTACAAAATTTTCAGGTAGACTGGACAGCACTATTTATGATGCTGACAATAATGACACATCTACCCGCAACGAAAGGAACTCTGATAGCAAAATCTCTGATGATGATAAAATCGACAACAATAACGGATACGCTGAAGTTAACATTGAAGAAGTTCCAATCATTCATAATTGCAACATAATCTTACGTATAATAAAACCCCAGCAAATATCATATATATTAGATACATTTGAAAATAATATAAAACAATTAGGAGAAATAGATAACAAAAACCTTTTACTTCACGAACTTAGCTTACTCAGAACAAAAGTTAAAACCTTAATACCACATAGACATAAGAGGGCATTAATCAATTTTGTAGGAGCAGGGCTTAAATGGCTCTTCGGTTCAATGGATGAAAATGATAGAGTAGATATAGAAGAACATTTAGGAACAATTGATGAAAATAATCATAACATAATTAATAATTTGAACAAAAATATCGAAATTAATAACCATTTTAACGATACTTTTCATAAAATTAAAGAAACAATAGAAGCAGATAGAAGCAGATAGGGATACGATTCTAGAAAAATTAAATGATATCAAAACAAATAATGAAAAAATTTATAAAGAGCTAATTTATATAGATATACTACCATCTAGATATAATACTCGGAGATAACATACAACATATATACAAAATAATAAAGGGTTTTCCAATAAGAGGTGTTATTTTGATATTCAAAGAAAAATGGCATTTTTTGAGATAAATGATCGGATGTTTATTTCATTATAAAGAGGAAGGTATGCCGTTAGTAATGGAACACAACAATCAGCCAAATGGCCGCCACGACCACGCTTACAGGACCATATCCTTTTCATGAAATTTTCCATAACCAAATCGCAAAGTGGCTGCCCTATGTCCTCGATAGCCTCACGAATTCCATCTTTGAGGTCTTGAATCGACGCTGGGCTGTTGGCGTAGACCTTATCTTTCACGTGGCCCCAAAGGAAGAAGTCGCAAGGTGTTAAATCACAAGATCTCGGTGGCCAATTGTGATCACCTCTTCGAGAGATAACACGGTCCGGAAACTTTTCCCGTAAAAGATCGATGGTTTCATTGCTTGTGTGGCACGTAGCGCCGTCTTGTTGAAAGCAAACGTTGTCCAGATCAATACCATCCAATTCCGGCCATAAAATATCATTAATCATCTCTCGATAGCGCAATCCATTGACCGTAACTGTTGCTCCAGCCTCATTTTCGAAAAAGTAAGGTCCAATGACCCCGCCGGACCATAAACCGCACCAAACAGTCACGCGTTGAGGATGGAGAGGCTTTTCAACAATAACTCTTGGGTTTTCCAAGCCCCAGATGCGACAGTTTTGCTTGTTGACGTAGCGTCCGAGGTGGAAATGGGCCTCATCAGTCAAGATGATTTTTCGATGAAATTCTGGATCATTTTTATGCATTTCAAGGACCCAATCAGCAAAGACACGACGTTGTTGATGATCAGCCGGCTTGAGTTCTTGTGTTAACTGAACTTTATAAGCCTTAAACCCAAGTCTTTATGCAAAATACGGTGTAATGACGTTTGTGGAATGCCTAATTCCAAAGAACGACGAGGAATGGACAAACCTGGGTTTTCTTCAACACTTTGGGCTACAACAGCAATATTCTCAGTTGTTCTTGAGCGACGTGCACGGGTTTTATTCTTCACATCACTAACTTATCCCAACAGCTCGAATTTGTCCACCAATTTCTGTATTGCGGTCCGACAAGGTGCTTCACGACGACCCAAAAATGTTTTAGTTTAACGAACCGTCTCTGCCAAATTTTCACCATTTTTATAGTGAATTTTAATAATTTCAATGCGTTGTTGAAGCGTGTATCGTTCCATTTTTATTAATGGCGTAGTTTCTACTTGTCAAATGTCAAAAAATGACAGCTACCGAAATAGCGGGCTATTCAAAATAACACCTCTTATTGGAAAACCCTTTATTATATCATCAAGAATGAATCTTATGAGCAGCAATATCTTGACAGAAGATGAAATCAGAAAATGTGACATAGATTTATATAAATTACAAAACATTAGACTAGGTACCGCAGAATATAAAAAAAAAACAACTAATATTTGCAATAAAAATTCCTAAAGATGTATTTAAAGTTAAGCGTTCTATTGTTACACCAATTACCAATAATAAATTTGAAGAATTTGAGTTTAAAATTAAAGAAATTGTAATTTTAATGTAAATGTAAATGAAAAATCTTTAAAAGAATCTAAGCTTTGTATTTACCAACATAATTGCTTTAAAATAAAGATCACAAAATCTGAAAGTATAGAAATTAACTCAAATTCAATATTGCTGAAAACCAAAATAGAACAACACTGGCAAGTTCATGTGATGAGAGAATTATTACCCTTAATGGGAATTACTTCATAAATTTTCATAACTGTAACATACAAATAAGAAATAAACTTATTATGAAAAAAAGGTAGAATTTACACAAAATTTTATAATAAAAAACAATGGCGCAAAATTTTAGACGATTTGGTAAAGTAATAAATCATTTTTAATATGATACTGGGGATTTTGGTAGTTTTATACGAGTTTAACATGATACTGTCTCTTAACATTTTACTAAAGTTAAAATCGCCAGATTGTTGTTTTATCTTTTTAATAATTGTTACTTTTTTATATGTGACCTTTGTTTTCAAACTTATTAGTGTCTAATTTAAGCGGGCTGTAGGTCAATTAAAAGATGTTAAGTTACTGCGACGTTTCGAACATGTATATGTTCTTCATCAGGCCTTTATTTTTGATAAAATATAAAAACATTGAAAATATATATATAAATTAATTCACTATAACAATGTGAAAAAGTCAAGTTAACTTACAAATTCAAAAAAGAAAACAACTTAAGTTTTGCAACAAAATCACATTCCGGAAGAATTTAAAAATTTTTTTTTTAAATTATTGCAACTGAAAAACACAAATTAAGTTAAATTGACAAATGCAGATCTTCTAATACAATTACTTTTTGCAACAGAATCAAACGGAGAAAATACACAAAGAAGCGAAAATAAAAACAATATCGTCATCATCCACCATCAAAACTTATTTAATCAGCCAACATTGGTTGATCTTTTTATCAGCTGACTGTATGCGCTGCTCAAGTTGTCACAGTCCGATCGTCTATTTACAGTGTTCTCAGTGTTTATTATGTGCAGCATCTCAATTAAAAGTCTCTTCGCATGGTGTTTCTCTGTTTCTAAAATTTTTACTTTTTCCAAATCTGGTTTATGTTTCTCTTTTAAACAATGAAGTGCAAGAGCTGTTTTCTGTTCCCCCCGCTGTTTATGTCTGACCTATGGCCAGAGAGACGTTTTTTCAACTTTTGTTTTGAAGTGCCCACATAAACAGAAGAACAAGTTGTTCCATTTCCACCCAGGCAATTTATTTGGTACACCACATTTGATTTCTCCATGTCATCTATTCTTCCTTTTGTGTTATTAAACAGATGGGTACGGAGAGGTTTTGCTGATTTGAAAGCTATTTTTGTTTTTTGTTTATCCCTAATAGGTGCGGATATCATGCGATTAGAGAGAAGGGGGATGTAAAAAGAGCTTTTATATAGCACCGGTTGTGCATTGTCTGCACTTGTTTTTTCTCTTCCATGTGGTCTTTCTTTTCCATAATTTAATATCAGCTTTTTGATTAACGCAACTGGGAAAGAGTTCGAATACAGGGTGTTCCGAATAATGTTAATATTTTTTTCCCGAAAAATTGTGTTGCTTGTACTAAGTACGCGATTTATAAAATTTTGTGCTGTATTCAAAATAACTCCCTTTGGTTGTTTTGAGTTAAAGTTGATGAGCCGGCCCGAAGAGGTTGGTTTTTTGTACCAATCGAAAATAATATGACTACTTTGTCTTATCACCTTTATATCCAAATATGGAAGCTGACCATCTTTTTCAACTTCAACCGTGAATTTCAACTTAGAGTTGAACGAGTTAAGTGCTACTAAAATATCGTTCACCTCAGACAATTTTACCACAGCAAATAAGTCATCCACATATTTGGTCAAGATTTTTGGTTTGTGAGTGAGTTTTCCTATAACATCATCCAATAATGCCTCCATCACTATATCAGCGAGGACAGGTGATGCTGGACTGCCCATGGGCACACCTTGTTTCTGCTGGTATACCGACCCGTTGAATTGGACATAATTATTATCAATGATACAGAAACGAAGCATCTCTAAGAACATGGACTTTTTAATTTTTGTATTTTCCTTGATGAGACTCCACTTTTTCTCAACTGTTGTCAAAACCAAGTGTATAGGAATGCTGGTGAACAATGAAACGACACAAGAATGTCATCTTCATCCAAACGAATTGGAGAGACAACTTGTATAAAATCACTCGAATTTCTTACATTATAAGCGGAGTTTTCAGTGATTTTCTGCAGTAGCTTGACCATAAATCTAGACAATTCGTAGCATGGAACCCTAGTAGAAGCACAAATTGGTCTCAGTGGCATGCCATCTTTGTGGATCTTCGGTAAACCATAAATCATGGGACTATTTGCTGTATAGGTAGTCATGCGTTTCTTCTCAAACTCTGTTATGATGGCATTCTGAAGAAGTTGTTTCGCAAAATCGTTGTTCTTCGTTTGTAATGTAGACGTAGGATCCACTCTTAAGACACGGTATACACCTCTGTCAGCCATTAGTTCCTCCATTTTGTTTATGTAATCAGCCTTATATATTGCGACTGTCACATTTCCCTTGTCCGCCTTTATCTTTTTAACCAGTTGTTATCTTTTAAGTTTTAAGTGTGTGACCAGTTGAAATTTTTATAGTTCACGCTTCTCGTGTTCCACTTTTTATATTTGCCTTTCAATCAGGCTTGGAATTTTTATTGCATAGTTGCACTTAAATCTCTCTTTGTAAGCAAAGACTTATCAGATAAATTGGGCAAAATTGTCCTTGATTTCAATGGCCGTATACAAGAAGTCACAAACAGCTTATCTGCGATGACAATCAGAGTTGATGAACTTGAAAAACAAATCGAAAACCAAAAATCGACAAAAATAATTGAAACAACACAAAAAAACGCTGAGTTATCTGAACTGCAAGGAGCGCTTGATCGTATGCATCGTCAACAAATTGCAGCTGATGCCTTTTTATACGGAGTACCTCAATTTGCAGACGAAAATGTGGCCAATATTTTCAATGCATTGTGCACCTCTATCAATTGCCCTCAAATATCAGCTCCTTAACAGATTTTCCGAATAAAACCAAAAAACAACTCAAAAGACACGGCTATAGTTATAAAATTCACTTCGGTTGATGATAAAATTACTTTGTTTAAATCAGTAAATGAAATGTATAAACAATCAAAACAATCAATTTGTCTCCGCCATCTGGGAATGAATTCTGACAGCCGTATTTATCTAAATGAGAGCCTCACTTCATATAACCGCAAAATTCTCCAAAAAGCTTTTCAACTGAAGAGACAATACCCAAATAAGCTTTCTTCTGTTTTCACCCGCAATGGTTGTATACATGTTCGTTTATTACCTAATGGAAAAGCTTTTCGTATTAATCACCAAATTGACCTGGACCAGCTAGTTGCGACGACGGCAAGAAATGATGACAACAACTTTCAATCAACGTAAGCTGTTCTTGCTTTGGGCATTCTAAGTTCATCCCATCATAGTTTATATAAAATTATTATTGTTTTATCTATTTTTTTTTATAAAATTATTATTGTTTTATCTATTTTTTGTACCTTTAACTTTAATTATGTGATCATTTTATTGCATTACTCCCTGTTGCCTATTTCTGTTGCTTGTCAGTTTTTAAATGGATTATTATGCTTTTTGTTTCATTCAAAGTCGGTTGCCTTAGAGGATATTTTTATGTTTATTTTTCATATTAAAGCATTAAAGCATTTTTTTCATGAGTCAAAGTTCTGTGAGTAGCGATGGTGTAAATACAAATTTGCGTACCTTATAGAGCTGTGTCAATCGTGATTGATTCGGTCTTTGCGACCCGTTCACCAAAAAGAACGATTGATTGCAATCACAGTAAACCGAAACAATCAATCCCAGTATCAATCATTTCAGTTTTCAAATAAACGAGGCGACATGAAACGCGAAGTATGTTTCGTTCATTCCAATCGTTCTCAATCAATTCATACAAAGAAAGAAAAACACAAAAAAAAGCAAGCGCATCAAAAGGTAGAGAAACTAATATCTAAATGAATAAAACAAAACCCAACACAGACAGACAGATACATGCAATTATTTGTTCTTAGTTCAACCCTGCTTTGATTGGGGCGGGGCTTATCATTCTCATGTATGCATTTGTGTTTCTCGTTTCTTGTGTTTCTTTCTCATTGGATTCGGTCAATGTTCAGTGTCTGTCTTGTGCGTTGTATCTATCATTTTTGATTGAGAATGACTTGAACGAACGAAAAATATATCGTTCATATGAAATGAACGATTGAAATAAATTGGGATACATTGGTGTTCGGCACGGGTCACAATCAAAAAGACCGAATCAATATGATTGACAAAGTGAACGATGCGATCTTTGTGCATTAAAAAGCGCGTGCGTTGCCAATTGGTATTATTTTTTAAATCAGTTTAAAGTAAATCAAAAAGTAAGACAAAAAGAACATTATGCTTTTTGTAGAAAGATTTTTAATTCTGGCCTCTCTTAAATATGGATACAAAAAAATTGTGAGTGCTGGGACTCACGGTTAAGATGTGTAAACATCAACGTTTGCTCAAGCGCCTAATTTTTGTTACTAAATGTACTCAATATACATAACAACATACATGCTACATCGTTGCAAAGAATAAAGTGCACGTTTTCATTTCACTCTACCGCCGGCATTGATGTTTACACATCAAAAACTACAATCGTATATTGGTGCCTTTTCAATTGTTATGTCGACGTGTTTGGCTTTTTATTGCCTTCCCAGATTTCCGGTGGCACCTCCGCGGATACTAATAAATTTTTGACAATGGACGCATTTTGCCTTTTTCTCAGTTGCTCAGAAAAAACGATGGAAAGAAATGATATTTCCCCATTTTATTCGCAACAAAAAGGAAACAGAAACCAAAATGATTGGAAAAATGAACGATTGAAAAGAACGAATCATTGAACTGAACGACAAATGAACGATTGAATCTTTTAAAATGAACGATTGACACACCTCTAGTACCTTAATTAATATCTTTTGTAAACAATGCGATGGACTACGCGTACGTCATATTAATGCACAGAGCTTGTTCTGCAAAATAGATGAATTTAGAAAGCTGTTTGTCGATTCTGATGTAGACGTGGTGTGTGTCTCAGAAACCTGGTTTAAACCTGATGTTCAGAATGTTATCTATGATATGAGTGGTTTTAGGCTTTTCCGTGATGATAGATATAATAGGATAGGTTCTGGTACTGCAATATACGTTCGTTCAAGTATCAAGTGTAAATTAGTTTTATCTTCCCCACCGGACAGCTTGACGCAGTTTTGCTTTATATCGATTATTGGTGATAAAAGTAAAACCCTCTTGGGAGTATATTATCGGCCAAACAATCAAATAGATATATCACCCTTATACTCATTGCTCGAAAATATATCAACTTCCTTTTCCGATGTAATTGTTTGTGGTGATTTTAATTGCAATATTTTAAATACAGAAAATGCTAATTCGTTTGTAAATAACATGAAATCACTTAGTCTTAATCTAATAAATTCATTGGTTCCAACTCATTTCACTAACTCAAGTAGTTCATTAATAGATTTATTTTTCTCGAACACCAGTGGTAACGTTTTCTCAAGCTTCGGCTCCCATGTTTTCCAAGCATGACCTATTGTTTGCAACTTTCAAAATTTCATTCCACATTGCCCCTCGGTCTATCTCGTTTAGAAATTTTAAATCTATTAATACTAATTTACTTCAAGCTGATCTTGATAGTTTGAATTGGCAATGTTTGTATGATAACCCTTCATCTGATATAAAATCAGATATGTTTAACAATGCTGTTCTTAACTTGTATAACGCACATGTCCCCATTTGCACTAAATTTGTAAAAATATCTGGTATATCTTGGTTCACTTCGGAGATCGTAGAGCTCACAAATAGACGAGACTTGGCATTTAAGAGATGGAAACGATTTAGGTTGCCAGAGATCTATGATAATTTTCGGGTATTAAGGAATGTTGTTAACCTCAAAATACGTAAGGCTAAGCGCGATTTCTATAAAAAGCACCTTGGTAGTAATTTACCGTTAAAGACCCTGTGGAAAAATATTCGAGGTATTGAAATTGGCAGTCAAGACGAATTTGATTTTTCTGGTGTTGATTTGAATGAACTCAACAATAAATTTGTGCAATGTCCTACAACATCATCTCTAAACTCTGGTTTTGAATTTCATCGGGTGGATCAGACAGATGTTGTTAAGGCTGTCTTAAATACTAAATCTAAAGCTGCAGGTCTTGATGAAATACATCCTTTATTTATTGAAATAATTCTACCCAGTATTCTTCCAGTACTAACCCATCTGTTCAATACTGTTCTTATGACATCTTGTTTCCCTAGTGCCTGGAAAACCGCTAAAATAATACCTATACCAAAGAATAAGGAAACTTCAACAACACCTCCAGAATTTCGTCCCATCGCGATATTACCCTTTCTGTCAAAAATCTTTAAGAAAATTGTTCATGTTCAAATATCTTCTCATCTACAACAGCATGCCTTACTGTGTAAACATCAATCTGGGTTCCGAAAACAACACAGTTGTACTTCAGCGCTGTTAAAAGTAACTGATGATTTAAGAATATCAATTCATAAAGATCAAATCTCGCTGTTAGCTCTTTTGGATTTCTCCAAGGCTTTTGACATGGTAAATCATTCAAAACTAGTGTCCAAACTTCTGAAGCAATTTAATTTCTCCTCTTCAGCAGCCTTATTGATTAAATCTTACCTATCTAGTAGAAATCAATGCATAAAGATAAATGAAGCTATGTCAAATTTCAATTATACATACATGGGAGTTCCCCAGGGATCTATTTTGGGCCCTCTGTTATTCTTTATTTTCATAAATGACCTTCCTGGCAGCATAAAGTATTCCTCTGTCCATATGTACGCTGATGATGTGCAATTGTATCTTAGTTGTAAAACAGGTCTTATCGAGGATGCTTTACTTAAAATAAACTATGATCTTGAAAGTATCTTACAGTGGTCCAAACGAAATGAGCTTTTCCTGAACTCTAAAAAATCGCAATGTATGCTTATATCTAAAAATTATTTAAATTCCAGTGATTTTTCAAATATATATCTTGGAAGTGAGCAGATAGAATTAGTTGATAAGGCTAAGAACTTGGGAATTTGGTTTGATAATAACCTTAGGTGGGATCTTCATACTCGTACTATAGTAGGAAAAATATATGGTTGTCTACGTAACTTATTTATGTCACAGTCCTATACTCCTGTCAAAACAAGATTGATGTTAGTCAAATCTATCATTGTGCCAATCATTACTTACGGTTGTGAAGTTTCTATGTACTGCAATGCTGAGTCTAGAAGAAAACTTAACGTCGCCTTTAATAATGGGACCCGATACGTGTTTGGTTTGAAGCGCCAGGATCATATATCGGCTTATAAAACCAATATATTGGGTTTGTCTTTAGATAAATACTTAGATTACTGTACTATAAAATATCTTAATAAAGTCATAACATCTCGAAAACCGGAATATCACTATGATAAGCTAACTTTTTCAAATTCATCTCGTACTTTTACTATACTTTCACCGCGTACTTCATGCATAACAACCGAGCGACAATTTTTTGTTTACGCTATTCGCTTATGGAACTCTCTTCCTCTTGGCATAAGAAGACTTTGTTTTGCTGATAGTTTTAGTCATTCTCTATTTTCTTACTTGGCGGGCAACTTTGGGTAATAGGGCTTTTAAATGCTTAATTTTATATTTAATATATTTACATTTTAATTTTCATTATTGTTTTATTATTGTACTTTTTGTTTATGTTAAATTTTTCTTTTTTTTTCTTTTATATATATTTATAATCTTTCAATTTAACTTGATTTGAACTTTTAATTTTTCTAATTTCATCAACTTACTAGTAAATACAATTAATTTAACTAAATAATATATATTATCATGATCACATTTACGTCATTTAAGATACTTATTGTAATCTTTGTAAATATTGTTTATTTTACTCAATAAATATCAAAAAATATCAAAAATCTATACTCAGTTAAATCTATATTTTTATTAGAAAAATAAAGTCAGTTCTGTTAAAACCTTCGAACCAGTGCGTCGTCTAATTCAATAATTTTTGGGAAATTATCATTGGCGACCGTGACAGGACGTCGTCTAATTCAATCATTTTTGGGAAATTGTCATTGGCGAACACATTAAAAAGAGGACAGGACACATTAAAAAGAGTTTTAGTGGCCTGCAGTAATTTATCAAGAACAAAAAATCATTTAAAGTGCTAACAGTACAAAGACTTTTAGTGGCCTGCAGTAATTTATCAAGAATAAAAAATCATGTAAAGTGCTAACAGTACAAAGACTTTTAGTGGTCTGCAGTAATTTGTTAAGAATCTTTCTGGTGGCCTGCCGTGGTTTAATAACATCGTGAAAGTGAAATAATTTATCATTGCGTTTACAATGGCTAGCTTGAATGATGATCAATCGATTGAAGAGATCGCCGCTCAGCAAGAGCAATTTGTACCATGGTTCGGAATTACAACAAAGATAGTTCCACTAGGAAGACTCTAGATTACCTGAACAAGAAAAAAGGGCAATTGGAGCTTTTGTGGGAAGAATTTGACCAGAATAACTCGATTTTGCGAGAGAGATTCTCGGACCACATGGACCATCCTTACTTCCAAAAGGACTATTTTGAACTGGTACGAAAGGCAGCAGAGCTCATGACTATCAATTTACATAGACGAATCGCAGAATTAACAAAACCACATGATGTCAAAAACTCAGATGATCTTCAGAAGCAGTTTCAAGAAAGAAGCAAAAATGCAGAAAAGGCCGAAACATTCAAGGAAAAGCCTGCAGAGGATATCCATAGATTTGGTATTCAAACAGGTACGCAACAAGGTGCAGTACCTAAAACCAGAAAGGGAATTTTTGCAAATACAGAAGATGAGTCAATCATACTCGGATCGCAAATGAACAACAAGGAAAGGTATCATTTGTTGATAAACATCCTAAAGAGATCGTTAAACAAGATCCTTGAACAATCATTTTGCAAAAAAAGTGAACAATTCTCCCAAATTAAAGCAAGAAGTTTGGAGCAGAATTGGGATGAAGTTACATGCTTATATCGTAAGTTGGACCAGCATGTGAATGCAGAGGAAGTTCAAGAGTACTTTAATCTGCAAGAGAGGGCAGAGGAGACTTTACTGAAGCTATTTACGGACATTACGACATCTCAAGAAAGGGGAAGTGAACAAAAACCTGTAAGCGTAATGATGAAGCTTCCGAAAATCGAGCTCCCTAAGTTCGATGGAGAATACTTGAACTGGTTACAATTTCATGACTTGTTCAAGCAAATGATTCCACAGCAACAAGTGCCAGCTTAAAAAGACTCCATGATAATACGAAGGAATGTTTGCAAGTTATCACCAACCTGAACATTGACATCGCAAGCTGGGATCCAATCGTAGTACATCTTTTCTTGCAAAAATTGGACCGAGAGAGCCGTGAAAAATTTGAGTTCGTGATAAAGGATCCGAGAAGCAGTCCCACCATTGAAGAATTCCTGAAGTTCATAGAGTCAAGGTTTCAGACTCTAGAAGCAATCAACATCCAAGATGACAAGAAGAAGTTCCAGAGCCTGGAAGCCACTACTAGCTGTGATAATGGAAAGAAGTCAATCGTGGCCATAGCCCCCAAGATGGATCAGGATATAGCACTAATTTGCCATTTTTGCAATTCAAGTAAGCATGGTATTTACAACTGCAGTAAATTTTTGTCTCTTTCAGGTGTGGACCGAGGAAAAGCTGTTTACAGGCTGATGTTGTGCAGGAATTGTTTGAAGAAAGGCCATTTCACCCAATCATGCTCATCCCGAAAATGCCAAAAATGCAACATGACCCACAACACACTACTTCACCAGCAGAACCGACAGCAAAAATTACATCAGCCTCAAGAAAACGGCAACAAATCACCAACTACACATAAATGGGGTGAGAAAGGTGTTATAAACAAGGCTCCACAGCCAATTCATCAAGCGGTTAATGCAGCAGCAGATACACATTACAAGAAGCGTCATGTTTACCTAGCAACGGCGGTGGTCAATGTGAGGTCATCGTATGGTGTGAGCATCCCGTGCAGAGCTCTTCTTGACTCTGGATCCCAGTTGAATTTTGTCACAATATCGTTCCTACAGCAGTTAGGAATCAAGAAGCATCGCAAGGATACTTCAATCAGCGGAATAGGTGTTCAAGAGTGCAGGTCTGATTTCGTGGCCTCAATAACATTTGAATCCAGAACATCGACTTATGAAGCAACAATTGAAGCGAACCTCATGTCTAATATAAGTGACTACCAGTGCAGTCAAGAAATCGACATTTCCCTGTGGAACATTCCAACTCACATCCAGCTGGCAGATCCTTCTTTCTGCAAGACTAATCAAATCGACATGCTGTTGGGAGCTGAACTTTTCTTTGACCTGTTTTTACCAGGAGAATACAGGATTTCAAATGATCTACCAATATTACGTAAATCAGTGTTAGGTTGGATCGTAGCCGGAAGTGCTCCAGTTTCAAATTCAAGTGCTCATTGTCATCGATGACATCGTTGGACAAACTTGTTCGCTCCTTCTGGGAATCCCAAAGCCATGACATTCCCATTAATACTCAGAGCGAGGAAGAACTTCAGTGTGAAGTACATTTCAAGAAGAATACAACTAGAAATTCTGAAGGGAAATTTGTTGTTAAATTATCATTTAAAGAGGATCCTTCCATATTTTTAGGTGACTCTCTTCAAGTAGCAAGAAAAAGATTTCTTTCATTAGAAAATAAGTTGAGTAAGGATGATGAGCTAAAAAAAATCTTACACCAGCTTCATGGAAGAACATATAACATTGGGTCACATGACACCAATTAACAAGGATAATGTTCCAGAGAGACATTACATCATACCTCATCATTGCGTCATGAAACCCGAGAGTTCATCAACAAAACTTCGAGTGGTTTTTGATGCTTCAGCCAAGACAACCTCTGGCCACTCCCTAAATCGTATACTCATGGTGGGTCCGACAGTTCAACCAGATCTATTTTCAATAGTTCTGAAATTCAGTGGCCTATTTCACCAACTTACAAATTGTAATTTACATGCGATTTCTTACAAATTTTGTTAAAAAATCAATTTATTCTGTTTCACAAAATGTTTGTAATACAAAATTGTAGTTGTAATTATCAAAGGGAAATTTGTTTGAATATCTCTATTTTCGTTTCACCAAGTGTAATTTTTGTTTGTAGTTACTTTACAAGTACAAATTTGTAAAAATTCAGGTGTTTTTATAAGTTTCTGTTTCACCAAATAAAAGAATTTTACAAATTTGTGAAGATTTAGAAAAATTCTTACAAAAGAAAGTTCATGTGAAATTTTATTTACAATTTGTAATTTTTCAATAGAAATATCTTTCCGAACCTAAAAAGCGAAGGCATAGTAGTATTACAAGTGAATATTTTGCGATAAAAAGCTCAAGAATCTATCGGTCGCGTATTTGCAGATTCATTTGCTTTCAAGGAATAGTTTTACATAAACCGTATAAGAATAGATTAAATAATAAGAATAATTGAATCACGATTGGTAATGCGCCTGAAAAAATGTTTTTAATAACACAAATTGGAAATGTTGACATTTTATCATGAGTTCTCAGACATGCATGCCCATTGTAATTGTGAAGTCGTTTTTGATGTATTCTATGAAAATATTGAAGGCTATAAAGTAGGGTGGATCGTTTTAGTATGAAAAAATATATTTTTCGGAAAATCGAGTTCGGCCGCCGTCCCTAATTTACCTTTATGCCACTTGTGGGTTATAGGTTCATTGCCTGGTTAAAGAAATGAAAAAGAACACAATTTCACCGAAACTTTGAAATCTAAACAAATTCAAATCAGCTCTATTAAAATTAGTTTAAATACAACTTAATTTAAGAATTGGCAATATTAATGGCCAGTATCAAGTATTGTGCAGTAATATTTACAGTGTAAGAGCTGTATTGCTTCATGATTGCGGATAGTGCAAGATATTGAAGGATATATAAAAAAATATAATTTATGTTGCAGCTTCTAATATTATATTTCTTCACGTGATAAACAAATACAAAATAAATAGGCAGAAAGGTTATAATCTCGGAGAATAATATTGCACAGTGTAACGACGCACGGCCAATTTTTACTCAATTTTTTTTGGGTAGTATTTTGGGTATTAATATGGCTTTGTATAAAGGCCGCATTATAAGTACATAGTTTGAAAAAAATAGTGCAAACATCAATTTGAAAAACACATTCTCTCTGTAACATCCTTTTAAGCCTGCTTAAATGGGCTGATGGATGGCTCAAAAGTCCACAGGAATTTTATGAGGACTTTTGACCAACCACAATGGTTGATTTGTGGATTTATTAGCCACCTGACCTCTGGACCTATGACGCTACGTCTTGTGCTTTGACTACGAAAACTTATCTTTTATATATAGTGAAACTTTTGTCAATGGAGGACCTAAAGCCTAAGGGAAGTGCGATACGATCGATACTATGAACAAAAAATTCCAAGTCCAATACAGAAGCTCGTCTCACAATTACGCATTACACTTTTAAGGGCACAAGGAAAAAAGATTAAGAAGATTTCGAATGTCATCTCCAAGAAGTCTTTGACTCAATAATATAGGCCGTGGACCATAGGGTCATTATTTCACTATGAATGGACCCATAGATGTATATTTTTTTTTTGAATAAAGGTCAGAAGTCCATAACTTTGGCAAACGAATAAGTTTCATGAAACAAAGTCTTGAAGTCAGTTCCACTGGTATTTTAATTGTCCTATTATATATTGATTATAAAAGCAGCTCCGTGAAGCCACGGATCAAAATGTTCTAAACGCTTCATATATAGTAGTTGCTCCTGGCGTAATAATTATGGTAAGGGCGTTCGAATGTGACGACGGAACTGCCTCTCCACCTAAAACCAAAAATGTTTTTGTCATGTCTGCTGTCTCTTAGCGGGAAAAGACAAACAAATTAATTAAGCCATTCGTAACTGAGACCTAAGTCCATAATTTATAATTACATTTATATATGCCTCGTCAATCAAAGATATAAAAAATGAGCCTTTTACTCTATTTTTTCCATATGATTTGTATGAAAAAAAACCATATTTTTACAAATTTTCAAAGGGTTTGGGGCAGTACAAAATGAAATATTTCGAAATGTACCATTTTTAATGTATTTGATAGTGACAATTTTCTGTCAGTAGCCGAAATCGAAATTAAAAAAAAAAAATGTCGATCTACCCTACTATATAGTGCACTTAACGCTTGATACCTACGCAGCAGACTCTCACAAATTTGTGAGAAATTATTGTTTTTTACAAGTCTGGCAAAAAAGTGGTGAAACCGTTTTTTTTTTGAATTTGTAAATCAGCTACAATTTCCTCTACTTTTCTTACTCTTTTTTACAAATTTGTTGGAAATATTTTTGTTGTTTGTGAAACAGAAATTAAGTTTACAAATTTTTAATTGCAGATTACAAGTACAAATTTGTAATTGTAATTGTAATTTGGTTAAATAGGCCACAGGATGCACAGATACGTCTTTACAAATGACATTACAAAGATGCATCGACAGGTGTTAATACAAGAGGAAGACCGAGCTTTTCAACTTATTTTTTGGAGACCGAGAACTGATGAGCCATTACAGCTTTATAAATTAAACACCGTTACTTATGGAACAGCATCGGCTTCTTTCCTAGCAACCAGATATCTTGTTAAACTGGCAGAAGACAATCAAGATAACTTTTATAGAGCTTCCCAAGCCGTTAAAAACAATGTGTACGTGGATGATTGCTTGGCTGGTTCAGAGACCATTGATGACGCTCATGAGTTGCTTAATGAGATAGTTTATCTACTCAAAGCAGGTAATTTTGAATTGAAAAAAATTTGTTTCAATCATCCTATGCTTTTAGAGGGAATTCCTGAAGAAGATAAAGAGAAACTAGTTACGTTTCATCAATCTGAGATAATCAAAACACTAGGACTAATATGGGATCCTTCACAAGATGACTTCAAATTCAGCTTCAATGACGAAAATGTAAATAAAACAATTACCCAGATAACAAAGCGAACAATTTTGGACGATCTTGCAAGACCTTTTGATCCTCTTGGCTAACTTGGGCCTATAATCGTTATTGGCAAGCTATTTTTACAAGAGTTGTGGAAATCAAAACTGTCTTGGGATGACAATCTTCCAACTGAAAAGGCTCAAAAGTGGATGAACTACAATGGCCAATTCTCCCTCATGATACGTTCTTCTTCCTTTTGCTAAGACAATTGAACTTCATGCCTTTTCCGATAGCAGCTTAAGTGCCTTTGGTTCTTGCGTTTACTTAAGATCCATTGATGAAAGGAACCAAAGATTTTGCCAAATTCTTTGCTCAAAATCAAGAGTTGTGCCATTAAAAGCTGTCAGCATAGCCCGCCTGGAACTACAAGCAGCGGTACTTATGGTGGAATTAGTGGATAGGGTAATTCAAATACTTCCAAAGAAAATTGACAAGGTATGCTTTTATACAGATTCTACAACCGTGTTAGCCTGGCTTAAATCACCCTCTTACACCTGGGAAACTTTTGTTGCAAATAGAGTTGCAAAAATTCAATCACTTTCAGAGTTTCATCAATGGCAATTCATCAAGGGCCATTTAAATCCAGCGGACTTGGTGTCGAGAGGATCAAGCTTAGAAAGACTTTTCAAATCATCAATATGGTTCAACGGCCCAGAATTTCTTAGAAATGAGGAAACTATTAAATTTAAGGAATACGAATTTCCTGAAGTAATTCCAGAGTGACGTAAGAAAAAATCGGTGTTGTCGGCAACAATTCAAAACGATCTAAACTTGATCGAAAACATCAATTATAGAAGCTCATTTTTCACATTGAGGAAAATTTTTTCATTCTGTTTTAGATTCTATTATAATTGCAGAAAACCAAACGAACTTAGAAACACAGGCCAGCTGACTGTTGAGGAATTAAGAGAATGAACGCGATGGATTCTTGTTTACACGCAAAGAGTGTCATTCTCAGAAGAATATCGTGATTTAGAAGGAAGGAAGCTTGTAAGTAGAAATTCATCTATAGCATCTCTTACTCCATATTTTGACGAAAGAACAAAACTCATCCGAGTTGGTGGAAGGTTGACAAATGCCAAGATCTCTCCAGATGCTAAGCATCAAATTTTAATTCCCAAAATCAATATAGTAACCAAATTAATTTTAACACATCTTCATTATAAACACATGCACGCTTCACATAGAGCGTTAATTGCCATCTCCCGACAACAGTACTGGATATTAGGTGTTGGACATTTAGCTCGACAAGTAATTAGCATTCAACAACACTTCTGGAAAAGGTGGTCAGATGAGTACTTACATCTTCTGCAGCAAAGAGTAAACTGGAAGACTGAATCAAACAATCTGAAGCCTGACACCTTGGTGCTTATTAAAGAAGAAAATATTCCTCCGATGCGCTGGAAATTAAGACGTGTGATTGAAACTTTCAAGGGAAGTGATGACAAAGTACGCGTGGCTTATGTAAAAACCCAAACTGGAACATACCAAAGAGCAATACATAATCTTTGCCCGCTTCCAACAGAAGAACCAGATAATAAAGAAAAAAATCCAGATTGCTCTATTCTTGAACCCACAAGAAGCACAAGATGTTTAAGGCCAAGAAGGACACAAAAATTGACATTGCTTTCAGTCTTACTTTTGGTACTAGTCATGCCACTCACATCTTTATGTCAGACGGAAACACAGGAGCAAGTAAATACAAAGAAACTTGATGATGGTGTTGGTATGTATTTTGAAGATGTTGGTAGAATTCGCACGATAAATACGTACTGGAAATTTTTTGTATTTTACAATTAGTCAACGTACTGGCAAGAATTCAATGAGCTTAAAGCATATATCAACAGAATGCAAGACGTATGCACAGAAGAAATTGCTAATCAGATGTATTACGAGCCAATAATAGACACACTTCGAAACAGGATCGCAGTTATCGAACATAACAATGAGTTGCTTCACAATTATCATGCACCAAACTATGAACGAACCAGGATAGCATTTCTGGTCCATTCGACATTGTGGGAGCTCTGGCACATAGTTTGTTTGGTATCCTTTACCAAGAAAATGCAGACAAAATTCAAGGTGAAATCAACAATGCCTACAAGAATGAAGATCATTTGGTTGAACTTTTGAGAAAACAAAGTTCAATTGCAGATGCTACTTCGAATACTTTAAAACGTGATCACATTCAAATTCAAGATCAGTTTAAGGCTTTAAATGAACATCTTCAAAAGGCCATTACAATCATTAACGGGAAACAAAAGGCTAACGGGTTAAAACAGAAGCTCGAATCATTGACTTCATATCTGGTTCTTGTCCTCACAAATTTCGAGCATATACAAGAAATGCTTTTAGATGTTCTTTTGGATTTATAACACCCAAACAATTAAGTGAGCAGCTGAAGCTTGTTAAAAGCAATTTACCTTCCTATTTATCGTTGCCAGAAGGTTCAGTTATTGACATGTGTAAAATATCATCAGTGAGAGGTCGGTGCTTAAATGATTCAATTGTGTTTGAAATGTTACTGCCCCTGACGGATGCTGAAGAATTTCAACTTTTTAATCTTTTAACTATTCCTATATTTCACAGAAACAAGACATTTATAGTAGAAACATCTACTGAATATGTAACTGTCTCATTACCCAGAGATAGATATTTCTTATTGAGTGGCCTCGGAGAATGCAAAAGATTACTGTCGACCAACTACATGTGCAACCAAGTACACCCAACTATAATTCAACAAGGAATTTCAGCGATTTGTGAAATGGCTTTGCTTAATCATAAAGAGGAGAGCTTCAGCAAATGCACCTTGAAGGCGACACATTCACAAAGTGTTTGGAAAGGACTCAAATCTTCAAACAGTTGGATTTTTTCGATTCCATCAAAAATATCTGGCCATCTAATCTGCAGCGATAAAAGCATAACCATTAACTTATCTGGAAATGGTGCTCTGGAATTCAAGGAACCTTGTATTCTTCAACTGCCCAACATCGTCATCAAAGGTAAAATTAATTATGAAAGCAAAATAACCTCACCTTTTATTCCTAGTGCCAATGCAAGTTGCTGGAACATAATTCAACAAATAACATCAAAGACAATAGAAACGACCATTGAAACGGATCATATTGACCCAGCCGAGTTTGAGGATCTAAAGTCAAAAATCAGAGATGTAATGGATAAATCCAAGGAACTGCCTGGCCTGCCCCCAGTGATATCAATTCACATGATTACCATCACTATGGAAGCAGTCTATTGTTGTTGGCATGCATGATTGGGATTATCTTCATTCTTTTTCTGTGAACATGAAGACCAACACCCATGCCAAGAACTTTCGAGGTCAACGTATAAAATACGTTAAATTTACAGAGTTAAGAACCCTCAAAACCCTCATTTCTTTTTTTTAATATTCAAATTTCATTTTAAGTTTTTTTGTTTTTAACCATGCGGCCAGTTATATTGTAAGGCCAAATGGATCATTTAATTTCGTAAATCTTTTTTTTTTGCATAGTTGCAACAATAATATTATTATTGACTCAAGTGTGTGACCAGTTTAAATTTTTATAGTTCACGCTTCTCGTGTTCCACTTTTTATTATTTGCCTTTCATCTGTTCTCCCGCTTGGAATTTTTATTGCATAGTTGCACTTAAATTTATACTCAGTTAAATCTATATTTTTATTAAAAAAATAAAGTCAGTTCTGTTAAAACCTTCGAACCAGTGCGTCGTCTAGTTCAATCATTTTTGGGAAATTATCGTTGGCGACCGTGACAGGACGTCGTCTAATTCAATAATTTTTGGGAAATTATCAAAGAACATTTCAATAAAGAGCTTTAAAGTTAGTAAAGTGTTAACTAGTATCATGCTAAGACCTTAACATGAGGTTGTTCAAAATTTTGCGCCAATGATAACCAATTGAAAGAAAATAGTAGTACATTATCATTTGATGACATTGTAATTAATCAAATTGAAAACATGTACATCATGTACAGTTGGATATATAATAGTGATTCTTTTCATACTACTATTTTTGTTTACACTTCATAAATACAAATCAATTATAGTTGTAATTAATAACGAAACACAGGAGAGTTTCGACTTAAAGGGGGAAGGGGTTATGTCAAAGCTTCCAACGCTTCAGACAAAACCTCGAATTCCCATAAACTGGGAATTTCAGCATAAAGTTTGTTTAAGGAGTCATATTACAATAATTTTCCCAGCGGAAGTGCAATGTCCGCAAATATTTACAATATTATTTCGAGACATTTCAATTCCGCTGAAATCAAAAATACTAAAATAATAATATCAAACTGATTTTTTTGCCCAACAAATAAAAGAATCATGTTACAATAAAAAATAATAAAGGGTTTTCCAATAAGAGGTGTTATTTTGATATTCCAAGAAAAATGGCAGTTTTTGAGATAAATGATCGGATGTTTATTTTATTATAAAGAGGAAGGTATGCCGTTAATAATGGAACACAACATCAGCCAAATGGCCGCCACGACCACGCTTACAGGACCATATCCTTTTCATGAAATTTTCCATAACCAAATCGCAAAGTGGCTGCCCTATGTCCTCGATAGCCTCACGAATTCCATCTTTGAGGTCTTGAATCGACGCTGGGCTGTTGGCGTAGACCTTATCTTTCACGTGGCCCCAAAGGAAGAAGTCGCAAGGTGTTAAATCACAAGATCTCGGTGGCCAATTGTGATCACCTCTTCCGAGAGATAACACGGTCCGGAAACTTTTCCCGTAAAATATCGATGGTTTCATTGCTTGTGTGGCACGTAGCGCCGTCTTGTTGAAAGTAAACGTTGTCCAGATCAATACCATCCAATTCCGGCCATAAAAAATCATTAATCATCTCTCGATAGCGCAATCCATTGACTGTAACTGTTGCTCCAGCCTCATTTTCGAAAAAGTAAGGTCCAGTGACCCCGCCGGACCATAAACCTCACCAAACAGTCACGCGTTGAGGATGGAGAGGCTTTTCAACAATAACTCTTGGGTTTTCCGAGCCCCAGATGCGACAGTTTTGCTTGTTGACGTAGCCTCCGAGGTGGAAATGAGCCTCATCAGTCAAGATGATTTTTCGATGAAATTCCGGATCATTTTCATGCATTTCAAGGACCCAATCAGCAAAGACACGACGTTGTTGATGATCAGCCGGCTTGAGTTCTTGTGTTAACTGAACTTTATAAGCCTTAAGACCCAAGTCTTTATGCAAAATACGGTGTAATGACGTTTGTGGAATGCCTAATTCCAAAGATCGACGAGGAATGGACAAACCTGGGTTTTCTTCAACACTTTGGGCTACAACAGCAATATTCTCAGTTGTTCTTGAGCGACGTGCACGGGTTTTATTCTTCACATCACTAACTTATCCCAACAGCTCGAATTTGTGCACCAATTTCTGTATTGCGGTCCAACAAGGTGCTTCACGACGACCCAAAAATGTTTTAGTTTTACGAACCGTCTCTGCCAAATTTTCACCATTTTTATAGTCAATTTTAATAATTTCAATGCGTTGTTGAAGCGTGTATCATTCCATTTTTATAAACGGCGTAGTTTCTACTTGTCAAATGTCAAAAAATGACAGCTTCAAAAGTGACAGCTACCGAAATAGCGGGCTATTCAACATAACACCTCTTATTGGAAAACCCTTTAGAATCAAACTGAATTTTTTGCTCAGCAAATAAAAGAATCATGTTGCAATAATTTTCCCATCGGAAGTGCAATGTACAGAAATATGATATTATTGCGAGACATTGCAATTCCGATGAAATCGAAAATAATAAAATACTTCAGTTGAGATTTATTGAAATTGTATTTTGTATTTTTAGTTCGTAAGATTCTTCAGGTCAATAAAAACGTTAAAAATAATATAAATAGTTTTATTTTATTTTTCAAATGTTAAAGAAACTTAAGTCGCGCGTAGAAATAAAATTCTTTGAAACGAACCCACATGGTACCTTAATCAGGTTAAAAGTCCATAGACGGGTTGTTTTATGTATTTAGTCTCCTCATTTAAAATTACATGTATCTAAGTCTTAGGATTAGTCGATCCAATCACAACACCTCAAATCGTACCTGATTTAAAACAATACCTACGTCTCAGTAAACCTACAGAAAGTATTTTTTTTCTAATTACTTTTCCACACACGTACCTGAGTAATTTCCATGATCACTTCAATTTAAAATTTTATTTTGGAGGCTCACACACAGTGTTGCCATAATGTACCCGATCGGGCCACTTGGCCCACTGTTCTTCATTTGGCTCTTGGCCCCGGGCCAACAAGAAATGGCCCGCAATATCTTGTTTATTTTCTATTTATTTCAAAAAAAAACAAAGTACACATTCCATCACAAAAATCAGCTAGATTTTTCCCCTTTAACAAGTTCACATACTATTTGACGGCTTCAAACAATAAACAAAACTGAATAAAAACAAATGTGATACCATTGAATAAATACAAATAGAAGTAGACACTGAGAAACTCAGTGGTCCGTTCTTTTTCTAACAATAGTTAACTATTGTTAACAATAGTTGACTATTGTCGTTCCTTTAATCAAAAATAGTTACGATTTTTAACTATTTGACACATTAACATCGTTCCTAAATTAATTTTGAAGTGTCAAATAGTTGCGTTTTGTAACTATTTTCAACGCATGTCCATGATATGAATTGAAAGTGTTGATCTGTCAAAGTACACATGTGAGCCCATTTGTTTACAAATCAAATATTTGGTGCTTTTTGTGAAGTTAGAAATACGAACAAGATTAAAATGCATTTTTTCCAATTGAAAATGAGAAAGCAGAATTTACATTGCAAAAAATATGATTTTGTGCCATAAAAATGAAAATATTAATATTATTTTTATTTTTCATTAATATTCGTTTGACAGATCAACAATATCTAACAATATATCGTTCCTAAATGCAATCGTAAAATCCTAACAATGTCTAACAATGACACTTCAACAATTTTTTTTGACATAACAACAATAGTTAACTATTGTTAGAAAAAGAACGTACCACAGCCCTCGCCGATTTGTGATCAAAAACGGTAACATAACTAATTGTTGTTTGGTTCTAACATACGCTGAGCTGTATTTCCCTTTGGGAAATTTATTTACAATCTACATACGGTCGGAGAAGGAAAAGAAGGTATTTTTGTTTTTTTTCTTTTGGAATGAACAACAAAAACGAAAAGAAGGTTTTGGTGTTGACAATGCCATTCAAGGTGTAATGCCCGATTTCATAAAGGACTTTTAAATATTTAAAAGCCCATTTAGAGTTAAAATGGGATGTTTGCGTTTCACCAAGTGCTTTTAAATTTAAAATGATTTTAAATGCCCTTATAAACTAAAAGCCCATTTTCGTCTCAATAAATTTTAAAAGTGCGATTTGTGAAGTCTAATATGTCAGATGTCAGCCGACGAGTAAGAAAATTATAGATGATATTTTGGAGTCACATTTTCATTTAATTTCTTGCAAATATAAATTGTGAATAGGTCGAAACAAAAATATAGTTTGTGTGTAAATAATAATCTCCCAAGCCAACGCGAATACTTCCGAACGACAACAAGACTTTCGCCTTTCTTAATTTATTTACATGGAGATAAATGAGAGCACCCACATTGGCGCGATGTGAATCTTCAAACATTTTTCAGTCATCGCATATTCGTTCCGAATGTTTCGCGTTGGATTCGGAAAGCCTTCATAATTTGTTTGCTTTTAGAATAATTGATTGTTCATCTGAGGATGAAGAGCAACATAAAGTAAGACGTCCAAGAATATTGCGAGTTCATATTGGAATCCGTTCTCCAAATATTTTTTTTTTCGTAGCATTTTTTCCTACATATAATGCTTTTTCACGTGCATTTCGAATGTGAGAGGGAAACAACCTATTTCCATATCCAGGGATGTGAGGAAAACCCAATTTTAACTAAAATTTCCCTAAAATTTCCTTTTTTTAGATGGTGAAACTGGAAATATTTAAAGGTCTGATAAAATTTAAGAGGACTTTAGATAAAAGGAATTTTAGTGTATTTTTATGAAATCGGGCATAAAAGTGGGATTCTTTTACTATTACTTGTCGATGGGCAGGGTATGTAATGCCATAGGTTTTCTGCCAAAAGAGAATGCAAGGGTTTGAACTATTTCGAAGGGCAGGGCATGTAATGCCATAGGTTTTCTGCCATAAGAGAAACACTTAGGCCAGGCGCGCACATGCAACTAAACAGTTTGGTTGCAATTTTGAGCACTATGGGATTATATGAGAGTCCGCCGGTTTATGTGCGCGGAGTGCTTTCGAGTGCTGAAAATCGAAACCAAACAGTTTAGTTGCATGTGCGCGCCTGGCTTAAATGTCGATAATCAAATGAATCTGATTTTATTTATGAAAATGTCTTGCTTTAATACTATTTTCAATCTACTTACATATAGCAACAAATATTTGAATATTTTTATTATTAATATCTAGGTTGTAATTCTATTATTATTATGTCATACGTTGAACTACTTAAGGTTCAATATTACAATGATTGTTAGTCATATTCGTTTTGTTTGTGTAAGCAGTTGTGATTGTGACCAGCGGTCGGTCGTTGTCATCGTGTGGTGGTTTATTTTTTCATTTCTATTTGTTTGTTTATTTTTATTTGTATTTATTTGTTTTTATTTGGGTATCGTTGGGTTGAGGTAGGTTTAATGATGTTACTACACCACACCATCACCCTTAAGCGGAAAATTATTTGAGGAATAATTTTTCAAGACAATTTGAAATTGGAGTGGTCGGAAGTGCTTTACATGTGGTGTGCTTATTTTATTATTGAAGTGCAATTTTATATTTACGTTAATGTCTTTTTTTTGTCAAGTTATTTCATTCTTCTATATTATATTTCTTAAGGCTATTATTGTGTTGTTTTTTATGCTCTCCCTTTATATCTATTACAGAATTAACATTATCTGTGTCAATTATCTTAAATGGTCCATGATAGGGACTCTGTAATTTTTTCTTACTTTCTAATCTTACAAATACTAAGTCTCCTACTTTAAAATTTGAAATATTTGTATTTTTATCGTATTCTAATTTTCTTTTACTTTTTACACTGTCAATAATTAAATGCGTTTTTGTAATTGCATGCTAAAGTCTAGTTTTTAATTCATTACATAGTTTTTCTAAATTATATACTTTTTCATTATTATTTAGTAAATCATTTGGTAGATAGGATAATTTTCCGAATATTAATTCGTATGGCGTATAATTAGTGTCAATTGTGGTGTTGTGTTATATGCAAATGTATAATATGGAATCCAAATGTCCCATTCGTTATCTTCTGTAAAGTTTAAAAGAAATTCATTAAGTACTCTATGGTTTCTTTCTATAGAACCTATGCTTTGATGATGATAAGGTGCCGAATAGATTGACTTTATTCTTAACATATCACAAATGTTTTTCATCAATTAATTTTTAAATTCAGTTCCGTTGTCTGATTTGAGAATTTTAAAACATCCGTATTTTAAAATAAATTGTTCTACTCATGTTTTGGCTATTATTCATGCTACTTTACTTTCGATAGGGTGTGCAACAACATATTTGGTGAGTTCACATTGCATTGTCAATATATATCTGTATCCATTCGATATTCTAAGTGGTCCTACTGTGTCAATCTGTATTGTTTCAAAACTAGTTGTAGGCGCATCTGTTATAGCCATTGTTTCTTTAATGTGCCTCGTTTGTTTGTTTTTGGTACATGGTTCACAAGCGTTTACAAATTTCTGTACCATTTGTCTCATATTTTTCCAAACGTATTTTTGTTTAAGTTTTAATACTTTCTTACGTATGCCTAAATGTCCTCCGTACGGTGTGTTGTGGTAATCTTTTTTTATAATATTCAATTTTTCTTCATTTTTATCTATTCGTTTAGGGGGTTTTTATATGATTATGTTCATAGGCGAGTGTTTTTGATCAGGTTGCAACCTATTATAAATATCTTTTAATTTTTCTTTTTCTATATATTTGAATATTAAATCTTCTTCACTAAGCGCTATTTCTTTTATGGGTACCATTTTTAAATCTGATACAAGCTTCTCCAGGATCGAAACGTGTTTCGCTGGATTATCGCTGCATCTCACAATAACTTTATTTTTATTCATTTCAATACTAGAATCATTCATACAATATCTTTTATTACAACTCGTTATTTCAATTTTTAAATTTTTATATTTCTGACGTCAGTTATGGATGTACAATACCACATGTGAAGGTAGCTAGTCTTCTGCTGAGATGTGTAGTTCTCCTTATTAATATTTTTAGTGGCAATATTCCTTGCCATAGCCCTTGTTATTGCCAAGATTTGCTCCTTGGAGTCAATATCTGTTTGGTTATTATTATTATCGTTATGTAACAACATGGATTTCAAAATATCACTGTCAATTTTTATTCTTGATAGCGCATCGGCATTTGCATTTGCTGTTCCCTTTTTGTAAACTATCTCAAAGTCGTAACCTGATAAATCTATTCTTATTCTCGTTAATTTTGAAGGTGGATTTTTATGGGAAAATAGTGACACTAACGGTCTGTGGTCGGTTACGACTATGAATTTTCTTCCGTATAGATAAGGTCGAACAAAATGTATACCCCAGTAGATAGCTAACAACTCCTTTTCTATTATAGGTTTATTGATGTCATGTTTTTGTAAAGATTTGCTTGCGTATGAAATTGGCATGTCCTATTTCACCTTGTGAGAGAACTGCACCTAATGCAAAGTCTGATGCGTCTCTGGTGAGTATGAAAGGTTTGTCAAAGTTTGGGTACTGTAAAACTGGAGGTTTAATTAGTTTCTGTTTAAGATTTTTGAAAGATGTGTCACATTCGCTAGACCAGATGAAAGGTTGATTTTTCTTTAGAAGGGAATTTAGACTTTTAGCAATTTCTGCAAAATTAGGTATGAACCTTCTGTAGTAGTTGCAAGAAGCTACAAGTCGTATTACTTCATCTGCGTTTTGCGGTATAGGATAGTTTTCTATTGTTTTATATTTAGAGGGATCGGTTTGTATGCCTCTATTTGTTATTAAATGTCCTAAGTATTGACTTCAGATTTAAGGAAATGACATTTGCTAGCATTCAATTTAAGGTTGTATTTTCTTAATCTTTCAAAATCATTTATTAGATTTTGGTTATGGTGTTGTATACTATTTACAACGAAAGATAATTATGTCATCTACATACAGAAATGCTTCTGATTCTAGACCACTTTATGCTACCGTTAACATTCTTTGGAAGCTATTTGAAGATATTTTAAGTCCAAATGGTTGTCTTTTGAACTGATAGTGTCCGTCTGTTGTTGAAAATGCAGTCAGAGGTCGTGATTCTTTCTCTAATGGTATTTGATGAAAAGAACTAGTCATATCCAGCGTTGAAAAATACTTTGCTCTTCCTAATTTGTCGAGAACATCTTCTATTCTTGTCAGTGGGAATTTGTCATTAACTATCTTGTTATTAAGTTTACGAAAATCTACTACTAAACGCAATTTTTTTACATTTTCTTCGGTTTTCTTTGAAACTAAAAGTAAAAGAGAATTGTAAGGGCTAACTGAATTTTCAATTATGTCATTTTCAAAGAGTTCTTTTACTTGTTTTTTAATTTCGAGATTTTGTGTCTGCGGGAGTCTGTTCTTAATGTACACTGGATTTTCATCTGTAATATTTAGTTTTTGAGTGTAGAAATTGTTATTGGTAAGGGGTTCATCTTTAAGCTGAAAAATATCTTCATATTTCTCACATATCTGTTGTACTGTTGTTTTTGTATTTGTATCAGTTTGTTCAATTTTAAGTTCTTTTAGTAATTTTGTTAGTCTTTCGAAATTATATTTAGTCTTCGTTCTTAGTATATTATAATTGTCTAACTTCTCTATCTCTGGTTCCAAGTTGTTAACCGTAACTTCATAGTCGTTTATGTTTAACAATTTTATGTGACATCTACCATTGGCTGGTATTATTGAATTGGCTATGAAAACTCCATTTTCTAATTCTTTGTTTAAAATTACGCTATCTTCTTTTACTCTTAAATTTATAGGATAGATTTGTTCCGTTCTAGGTGGTATTTTAAATGATTTGTAGTTTGAGGTTAAAGTGGGTGTATCTGTATCTCGTAAGAAAATCTCTTCCTAAAATACCATCTGTTGAAATAGGGAAATTGGTTTCAACTATATGAAAAGTATGAGATATTGTATTGTTTGCAAATTTGAGATCTAATTCTTTTGTGCCTAGGGACAAAATTTCTTCTTTTGATATTCCTGTGAGTCTGCATCTTTCATTTGCAAGGTCTGATATGTCTATGTTATCTTCTTTATATATGGATATGTCTGCGCCTGTATCTATGAGGAATGTCTGATTTCGGTTTATTTTAGTTATGTATATAGATACGTAGTTTGTCATGTTGTTTGAAATATTCAAGACTATTCATTTTGGTATCCTGGACAATTGTCTTCTGCAATTTCCGGACCTTCTGCCTTTCCCTGATTGATCAAAACATTAATTTTTCTATTGCTTGTCATTCTGTTGCTATGACCATTCTGGTTTCGCTTTTTATAATTTGGTCTTCATTGTTGGATGTTAAAATTAGTATTTTGGTAGTTACGTTGTTGGTAGTTGTTCTGTAACTATTATCTTGTTGTTGTCTGTTGTTGTTATAATTCGGCTGTTGATAGTTGAATCCATGTGTATAGTTGTTTGTGCGTTCCCTATTGTAGCTAAGCCGGTTGTTGTTTCTTCGTCTCATGAATAATTGGTTTGAACTGTTTTCTGTTTCTAGTTCAAGTGAAAGGTTAATTGCTTCCGATAAAGTTTTCGGTTGAGCGGCAAACAATGTTGGCTTAATATTTTCGTTAATACCATTTTTGAAGACAGTTAGGGCATAACTTTCGTTTATTTTTCCTATGACTTCTTTTTCTGCATTTGTTGCAGTGTCAGGTAATTCTTCTATGTGTAAATTAAATAGATCTGTTATTAAAGAGACTATATTCTATCTTTATAAGAGGTTATGGATTGGTTCCTCTGCGAGATCTGTGCTAGTCTTGTGTGTACTTTGATAGTGTAGTTGTATTTCTGTATTTGTCTTTTAAGCTTTTGGTAAGTGTTTCTAATGTGTCAAACTTTGTTGCAAACCCTAACGCAGTTTTTACGTTCTGTGAGAGTTTTACATGAAAAATGAAACTTAAATATTCAACCTTTGCGGTTTCTTTTAAACTGTTATGTAAGATTTTTATGATTGTAAAAAATGCGTCAAGTTCTTTGAAAATTCCCGTGAAAATTGGGACAATTTTCATGGTCGACTCAATGTTAAAATCCGCCATTTTTGCTTGTGTGCTTATATTCGTTTTTATAATATCTTTTACTATTGTATGTTTGTGTGAATATGTCTAATAGTGAATTGTATCCTGTATTTGGTTTACAACTATCTGTAATATCTAGAACTTCTTTCTTGAGTTTTTTTTTATTTCTTCTTACTTGCTTAACCATGTGTTTTCTTTGTATCCCCTACCTATACTTTTTTTTATATTCGTGTGTATATTTTCTAGAGCTTTGAGTTTTTCTTCCATTTGAATAAATATAAAAATACTTTGTTTTATAAATACCATATTTGTATTATTTCTTGCTATAATTTTTTTTACATAATTTTTGAGATAATTAAGAATTTTAATTACAAAAAATATTATTAATACTATTATTATGATTGTTATTAATATTTGTTCTAAATTCAAACCTTCGTTTATGTTTTCTGCTTTTGGTTTGGTTACTAAAGGCGTTTTCCAATTCATATTTAAAAAATTAAATCAGGCCGTATTTATATAATTAATTCTGATTTTACTTTTAACATAATTTTTTGTAATGCGTATTTATTTTTTTTGCAATATATAACATAATAAGAATAATTGCTGCCGTGTAAACCACTATTTTCATTGGGTCGTCACTATTTATTGTAATTTTTTTCTTTTACATTATTGTTTCCCATTTTTGGTGAATTTAATTACAATATTTTTTAGACTGTCAATTTCCGAAAGGATTTTGTTCGCAGTCTCCCAAGGAAGTGGATTCGTCTCGTGATCCTTTAAAAGATTTCGCAGATATGCCAATCTTTTACGGTCCTTAACTTTTTTACCGCCTCTTTTCTTTATTATTTTTTTTGTGTTCGGTTCTATTATACTTATTGCTGTCCTCTTAATTTCTTGGTTGTTCAACAGTCTCCTTTTGTATTCTTCTATAGTCAGCTTTTTTGGTCCTGCTGTTTGAGGAGTTGGTATGTATTTTGGTGCTCCCACAACCGTATCTGGTGTGTATTCCTCTATTCCAGACATTCGAGTGTGGTTAGGATCGCCATGTAAGAGTGGGATACTTTTACTATTACTTGTCGATGGGCAGGGCATGTAATGCCATAATGCGAATGCAAGGGTTTGAACTATTTCGAAGGGCAGGGCATGTAATGGCATAGGTTTTCTGCCATAAAGAGAAACACTTATGCCCGATTTCATAAAGGACTTTTAAATATTTAAAAGCCCATTTAGAGTTAAAATGGTATTTTTGGGTTTCACCAAGTGCTTTTAAATTGATTTTAAATGCTCTTATAAACTAAAAGCCCATTTTCGTCTCAATAAATTTTAAAAGTGGGATTTGTGAAGTCTAATATGTCAGATGTCAGCCGACGAGTAAGAAAATTATAGATGATATTTTGGAGTCACTTTTTCATTTAATTTCTTGCAAATATAAATTGTGAATAGGTCGAAACAAAATATAGTTTGTGTGTAAATAATAATCTCCCAAGCCAACGCGAATACTTCCGAACGACAACAAGACTTTCGCCTTTCTTAATTTATTTACATGGAGATAAATGAGAGCACCCACATTGGCGCGATGTGAATCTTCAAACATTGTTCAGTCATCGCATATTCGTTCCGAATGTTTCGCGTCGGATTTGGAAAGCCTTCATAAATTGTTTGCTTTTAGAATAATAGATTGTTCATCTGAGGATGAAGAGCAACATAAAGTAAGACGTCCAAGAACATTGCGAGCACAGATTAGCCATATGAAGATGAGAATGTTTCGTACGTTTCACCCTCCAAAACCCATTTGTTTCCATTGTGGTATATGTAAATTTTTCCCGCGTCGATAAATAGATGTGAATTGCAACAACAATTTAACCAGGTCTGTGAAGATCCCTACTGCCTATGTGTGAGATTTTTATACACACATTCTCATTTTGTATCTGATAACTGCCAGTTCAAGCTTGTAGGCAAATTAAAATGGCTGTCGGGGATTCTCATCTTCATGTGGCTAATCTGTGATTGCGAGTTCATAGTGGAATCCGTTCTCCAAATATTTTTTTTTTCGTAGCATTTTTTTCTACATATAATGCTTTTTCACGTGCATTTAGAATGTGAGAGGGAAACAACCTATTTCAATATCCAGGGATGTGAGGAAAACCCAATTGTAACTAAAATTTCCCTAAAATTTCCTTTTTTTAGATGGTGAAACTGGAAATATTTAAAGGTCTGATAAAATTTAAGAGTACTTTAGATAAAAGGAATTTTACTGTATTTGTATGAAATCGGGCATTAATGTCGATAATCAAATGAATCTGATTTTATTTATGAAAATGTCTTGCTTAAATACTATTTTCAATCTACTTACATATAGCAACAAATATTTGAATATTTCTATTATTAATATCTAGGTTGTAATTCTATTATTATTATGTCATACGTTGAACTACTTAAGATTCAATATTACAATGATTGTTAGTCATATTCGTTTTGTTTGTGTCGGCAGTTGTGATTGTGACCAGCGGTCGGTCGTTGTCATCGTGTGGTGGTTTATTATTTCATTTCTATTTGTTTGTTTATTTTTATTTGTATTTATTTGTTTTTATTTGGGTATCGTTGGGTTGAGGCAGGTTTAATGATGTTACTACGCCACAAAGGCCAACGCAGAGCGTTCGGCAGACAAAATTTGTTTTTTTTTTAAGAGGTATCTACGTATGTAGGAAGAAACATAGGTTCATTATGGGTTGTTTTTGTATTTTAGTAGTTTCTTAATTGAGGAAGGTGAATATTGATTGTACAAATTTGTTTTGTATTTGTTTTTGTTTTTTAATGTCATGACACATGTCACATGAGTTTGAAAAGTAAATAAGAATAAGTAGGTACCTACCTATGTACCTACTTATTTTTTTTTTTTAAAGATATAGGTACTTATTCATTTTTGCCTCATTTTAGTATCTTTTAACTATTTAATTTTTATCAACTTTTATAGTTTATTACACGATTTTTTATTAATAAGTTATTGGAGGAATCAAAATTTGTTACTTTAAAGTATTATTATTAAATTCACTCTTCATAAGGTGGGATGGGTTTATTTATATTATCGTATTTAAATAGAATACCTAGGTAGAGAACATACATATTTTGCTTGAAGTAATTTATTACAATTTTGATTAGGTATTTGGTGATGCATTTTTAATGCTTCCTCTACATGTTTTTTAATTGATTTGGTACCTTTTATTATAAAATATAAATACGTATGTATAAAATGTATGGACCTATGTAGGGTGTATAACACAACTGAGAAAACCAAAACTACGAAAGACTTAACTTCCCAGTACAAAACTGCGCAGTACAAAACTAATAATGAACACAACTGTGCAGTACAGAACTTCTAACGACCAAAACTACTCGCGACATAACTACGAAAAAGGCGGATGCTATATTATCGCTTGGTTTTTGGATTGGCAACAGTTGACCGTAGTATGTGTGCGCTAGGTGATGGGTTTTAAAAAGAGGAATATAGCAAGGCTGAACGGGTGTGGAGTTGCGAATATAAAAATAGGGCGTTGGATTTAAAAAAATGGTATCCTCGTCGTTCTTTGAGCGATTTCAATGAAATTGACACAGGTTATAGCTGAGGCAGAATTATGAACAAACAAAATATTTTCAGCACAGGGTGCCTCCAAAAAATGTCACTTTCTTATTCTTTGAGCGATTTCGATGAAATTGACACAGGTTTTAGCTGAGGCAGAATTATGAACTTAAAAAATATTTTCAACACAGGGTGTCTCCAAAAAATGTCACTTTCTTATTTTAAGAGCGATTTCGATGAAATTGACACAGAATATAGCTGAGGCGGAATTATAAACAAAAAAAATATTTTCAGCACAGGGTGCCTCCAAAAAATGTCACTTTCCTATTCTTTGAGCTATTTCGATGAAATTGACACAGGTTATAGCTGAGGCAGAATTATGAACGAAAAAAATATTTTCAGCACAGGGTGCCCCCAAAAAATGTCATTTTCTTATTCTTTGAGCGATTTCGGTGAAATTGACACGTGTTATAGTTGAGGCAGAATTATGAACAAAAAAATATTTTCAGCACAGGGTGTCTCCAAAAAATGTCACTTTCTTATTCTTTGAGCGATTTCGATGAAATTGACACGGGTAATAGCTGAGGCAGAATTATGAACAAAAAAAATATTTTCAGCACAGGGTGTCTCCAAAAAATGTCACTTTCTTATTCTTTGAGCGATTTCGATGAAATTGACACGGGTTATAGCTGAAGCAGAATAATGAACAAAAAAAATATTTTCAGCACAGGGTGCCTCCATAAAATGTCACTTTTTCATTTTATGAGTGATTTCGATGAAATTTATACAGAATATAGCTGAGGCAAAAATATATAAATATTTGAAAGATACAAAAATTGATGAATAAACATATAATGTAAATAACTTTTAAACTAAATCAAATAAATACATATTTGATAAACCAATATTTTTTTGTACAGAAAAGGATTTTTTACGTCATTTAATGGTTTTGTTAGAATACTTTAAACACCTTCAAAAAAAAATTCAAGCCATTGAATATAATAAAATTTCTCAATGCAAGATTCCCCCATCCAATGCTTTCTTTTTTCGACCAAACAACAACCGCAAACAGTTTGAGTGTAAAATCTTAAGAAAAACTCAAAGATTGTAAGTCACAATCGCTTGATTTCGTTAACAAATAATTTGAACGAAGTTTTCCTTTTTTTCGTGTGTAAACTTTGAGTAGGTACATATCGTTCCAAAATCATTTGAACGAGTTGATGGTCAAATGATAATGAGTGGTAATGGGATATTTCTTTTCTAAATTATTTGGGAAGTTTTGCTGCAGGTATTTTTTTGTTTTGGTTTGAATTGAGTGCACAAAAGGGTTGCACGAGTTTTTGGATGTTGGAAAATGAGAAAAAAAAATTGCGGAACTTAATCAAATAAGGAGCAAAGTAAAAATATTTTGTGGGTGGTTAGGTATTAGATTGATGCAGAAATGATAATAATATTATCATAAAGTTGGGCGTTCATGAACGAAATGAACGCCACTGACATACTGCTTTTTAACATGCAAAAGCTGTTAAAATGTGCCTTTTTACCGATATAAATCAATTTTATTAATTTAATTATGTTCTATTTGCGAATATCGATATTATTTACAAGAATTCTTCTTCTGTACGCAGACTTTTGTGGATCACTGTACATTATATCGGGTTTTTCAATAAGAGCGCTACAAAAGTTTTTTTTTAAATAAAACAAAAACGGTTTTGGATATCAATGAAATTCTTTATTCCTGTGAAAGTACGTTTGATGCCATTATATATGGAACTCGATTTCTTTTGCATAGCCACCACGGGCACGCTTACAGACGTCCAGACGCTGAACCCTTTCGACAGTTTTCAAGCATAAATCGGCCGATACTGCTGCGTTCGATATTCGTACGAAGTTCATCAATAGTCGCTGGCTTGTTGGCATATACCATAGACTTGACGTAGCCCCACAGGCAATAGTCTAACTGCGTCAAATCGCACCACCGAGGAGGCCAAGCGACTGGAGCATTTCGTGAGATAACACGTTCTCCAAACTTGGTTTCCAATAAATTGATTGTGACATTCGCTGTGTGGCTTGCGGCACCGTCCTGTTGGAACCACATGTCCTCCAAGTACATATCATCCAATTGGGGCCAAAAATATTCGGTTATCATTGAACGGTATCGATTCCCATTCACAGTAACGCGCCGGTCTTGATCATCACGGAAGAAGTACGGCCCAATGACGCCGCCGGCCCATAAACCACACCAAACCGTAATATTTTCGGGATGCAATGATGACTCATGGAGTACGTGTGGATTGCTACCTGACCAATACCGCATTTTTTGTTTATTGACGAAGCCATTCAGCCAGAAATGACCCTCATCGCTGAAGATGATTTTTCGATGAAAATCCGAATCATTTTCAAGTTGTTGCTCAGCCCAATTCACGAAAATACGACGCTTCTGGTGGTCAAGTGGCTTCAGTTCTTGCGTCAATTCAATCTTGTCAGGATGTAGGCCAAGATCCATTCGCAAAATTCGCCACAATGACGTCACAGAGATGCCCAACGCTTGAAAACGACGTGTGAGAGACACATTTGGGATTTCTGCAACTGAAGCCTCAGAGGCAGCAATATTCCCGACTCTACGGGCACTTCTTTGTCTCACTGGCACGGGAACATTTTGTACTGTGCCTGTGGATTCAAATTTTTCCACTAGACGCTCAATTGTTGATCTGCTAGAACGATTATGACGACCATAAATTGGACGGAGCGCTCTTAACGTTGAGGCCACTGACTCCGAATTTCGGTAGTAAATTTTAATAATTTCGACTCGTTGTTGGCTCGTTTATCTTTCCATCAATGGCAAACTTTACTGAAGAGAAATGTCAAAAGAGCGGCAAGAAATATGGCATCGTTTGCTGTCCCTGTTGCTCTACTTTTGTAGCGTCCCTGTTGAAAAACCCTTTATTTCTAGAAAATTTGAAAAATAAAATTGCATGACAAGTAAGTCCAATTAAAAAAATTAGGTCCTGCTTGCATCCGTTTTACCTGCACATAGAACTTTAACAAGCCTTGTGTACACATATCACTTATTCGGAGGTATATGACCTATTAAAAAAGTGAAAATTTAAAATACTTCAGTTCATAAGTATTTGTTTTTATTTTTTCAGAGCAAACAGCAAACTCCAATCAGAGTCACCGTATTGATTTGAATGCGAAAATTTAAATTATGTACTTACACACATATTGTAAAAAAGATTTGTTTATTGTTTACTCAGAAAAATTAAATAGGAGTGTACATATAATTTAAATTTTCTAATACATAGATACAGTGACTCTAATTAGCGGTTGCTATGATTTAGGTTATATAAATGTGAAATATTTGAAATGGAAACATTTGTTTTTTTTTAGTAGGTTATAGAGTATAGACCTCCGAGCAAGTTGGAATCGGCCCCTCCCCCCGCCCCCTCTCATAAAATATTTTGTCTTGATTTTCGTTTATAATTCTGCCTCAGCTCTATTCTGTGTCAATTTCATCGAAATCGCTCAAAGAATAAGAAAATGACATTTTTTGGGGGCACCCTGTGCTGAAAATATTTTTTTTGTTTATAATTCTGCCTCAGCTATATTCTGTGTCAATTTCATCGAAATCGCTCATAAAATAAGAAAGTGACATTTTTTGGGGGCACCCTGTGCTGAAAATATTGTTTTCGTTTATAATTCTGCCTCAGATATAACCTGTGTCAATTTCATCGAAATCGCACAAAGAATAAGAAAGTGACATTTTTTGGAGACACCCTGTGCTGAAAATATTTTTTGTTCATAATTCTGCCTCAGCTATAACCTGTGTCAATTTCATCGAAATCGCTCAAAGAATAAGAAAGTGACATTTTTTGGAGACACCCTGTGCTGAAAATATTTTTTTTGTTCATAATTCTGCCTCAGCTATAACACGTGTTAATAATTCTGCCTCAGCTATAACCTGTGTCAATTTCATCGAAATCGCTCAAAGAAATAAGAAAGTGACATTTTTTGGAGGCACCCTGTGCTGAAAATATTTTTTTTGTTTATAATTCTGCCTCAGCTATAACCTGTGTCAATTTCATTGAAATCGCTCAAAGAACGACGAGGATACCATTTTTTTAAATCCAACGCCCTATTTTTATATTCGCAACTCCACACCCGTTCAGCCTTGCTATATTCCTCTTTTTAAAGCCCATCGCCTAGCGCACACATACTACGGTGACGGTCAACTGTTGCCAATCCAAAAACCAAGCGATAATATAGCATCCGCCTTTTTCGTAGTTGTGTCGCGAGTAGTTTTCGTCGTTAGAAGTTCTGTACTGCACAGTTGTGTTCATTATTAGTACTGCGCAGTTTTGTACTGGGAAGTTAAGTCTTTCGTAGTTTTTGTTTTCTCAGTTGTGTCAGTCTCCCTGATAATGATAATAATTAATAATTGAATGCAAATAAAACTTGAACAAAGATTCAACCATAACTTATTTAGGGATTTTTGGAGATTTTTTAATTTGATCAATTTACAAATGAAAATAAATTACTTTTAAGAAAACGGGCCAAGGTCGAAGCAAATAAATACAAAAAAGACAAACAAATATTATCAGCGAAAGAGTATTTTGTATGACCATTTATAACATTTTGTACATGTAGGTATGTATGTAGGTAAGCTTTACTTTGTATCAAAACAATCCTTTTATGATTTTACGTTAAGTTAAGTCTCAAAATGTTCTTTTTGCTAAACATTTCAAAACAAATCAGGTATCTTGTGGATTACAACGGTTTTGAATGGAAGAATTATAGTTTTGTCAATAAATTTGGGACAAGTGTTGCTGAATTGAATCTTGGGTAGGTGCATATATGTAATATATGCATATATGTAATATATGCATATATGAGATAGCTGCAAATGTATCATCATCATCGTCGGCTCGACAACCGGGGTCCGGTCCTGGCCTCCTTCAACAAGTCTCTCCACCCATCCCGGTCTCGAGCCGCCGCCATCCAGTTGCGCACCCCAAGGCTCCGGGCGTCCTGGTCTACGCCATCTCTCCAGCGCAAGCATGGTCTACCACGCTGTCGTCTACCATATAATGTACCACAAAGAACTTTCCGAGCAGGTTCCTCTTCGCTCATGCGAGCTAGGTGCCCTGCCCACCGGAGTCTACCGAGATTAATTTTTGTCACGATATCTGCTTCAAGGTAGATTGCGTACAATTCATGATTGTACCGTCTCTGGAATCGTCCCTCATCACATATGGGGCCAACAATTCTCCTTAAGACTTTTCTCTCGAACGCGGCTAAAAGGTCGGAGTGCCTTTTGCTAAGCACCCAAGTCTCGGATCCATATGTGAGTACTGGCAGGACCATGGTCCTGTACAGCAGCAGTTTTGAAGTTATGGTGAGATTTCTGGATTTGAAGAGCTTTGACAGACTATAGTAGGCTCTGTTGGATTTGAGAAGCCGCCCGCGTATTTCTTCTTCTATATTGTTATCGGCTGCTACTATTGACCCAAGGTATTTACAGGATTGCACCACTTCAAATTCGTGCTCCGCTACCTTGATTGTTTGACCAACTGTTCCTCTCGCATTCGACGCCACCATGTACTTTGTTTTACCTTCACTAATGTGCAGCCCCAGATTTTGTGCCGCCTGCTCGATCTGGATGAAGAAATCATGTACAGCATGCTGGGTTCTTCCGATGATGTCGATGTCGTCTGCGTAAGCCAGTATCTGGCTGGACCTGTTGACGATGGTCCCTCTTGTTGCCGTGCCAGAGTCACGGATTGCTTTCTCCAACGCCAGGTTGAAGAGGAGGCAGGCCAAACCATCCCCTTGTCGGAGTCCATTAAAGATGTTGATTGGTTTGGATAGCAATCCGGCTATTTTTACTTGGCTTGTTACGTTGGTCATGGTCAACCTACATAGTCGTGTCAATTTATTTGGGATGCCGAATTCTCTCATGGCTTTGTAAAGTTCTACCCTGGCTATGCTATCGTAGGCGGCCTTAAAGTCTATAAACAGGTGGTATGTTGGGATGTTAAATTCTAGACATTTTTCCATCGCCTGCCTAAGGGTAAAGATCTGATCAGTTGTTAATTTGCCTGGAATGAAACCACACTGATATTGTCCGATGATGGTTTTAGCGTATGGGGTTATCCGGTCTTGTAGGATAGAGGAGAGTATCTTATAGGCGGTACTCAACAACGTGATACCTCTATAATTGCTGCACGTTGTGACATCTCCCTTCTTATGTATGGGGCAAATGATACCTTTTCGCCAGTCTTCTGGAATTTCTTCATGCTCCCACACGTGCACTATAATCTCATGAATTGCTTGACGTAAAGCTGGCCCACCGTGTTGAAATAGTTCGGCTGGTATACCATCGGCTCCCGGGGCTTTGTTTTTCTTTAGCTGGCCTATAGCCTTCTCAACCTCTTCTATGCTTGGTGGCGGCAACATAGGGTACTCTTCTTGAAGTAGTGGAGCCTCCACTTCTGCAATGAGCTGACCATTTAGCAATTCATTGAAGTACACTTCCCATCGCTCCAGTATGCTTTGAGGATCGGTGATCAGATTTCCCTCTCCGTCCTTGCAGTATGTGCAGCGTGGTGTGTACTGCGTCATGTTTCGGACGGATTGGTAGAACTTCCGCGCCTGGTGCGGACCTCGCTCTCGGCTTTTCTCTATTTCACAGATTATGTTCTTCTCCCAGGCTGATTTTTTCTGTCTGTGAAGCCGTTTTTCAATTCTCCTGAGCTCTTTATATTCGTCTTCGCGTGCCCGCGTTCTATGAGATTGTTGCATTGCTCGGTACGCAACATTCTTACGTTCAGTCGCTAGCTGGCATTCATCATCAAACCAGTGGTTCCGATTTCTACGACTGCTGCCTAAGATGGAGTTGGCAGTACTAATGACAGTATTCTTAAGGCGTGTCCACTTCTCATCTACGCCCAGCATACTGGCTCCAGGACTTACTCTACCCAGTTCTAGGGCGAGTCCTAACGCATTACCAAAGGTGTTACTGGTATTTTCATTGCGCAGAGCAGCCGTGTTGATTCGAACCTGATAGGCGGATGCAATACGTCTTCGCAAGGCAATCCGCCCTCGGAAAACCATACCAACAAGATAGTGATCCGAGTCGATATTGCCACCTCGGTACGTTCGTATCGTCATCAAGTTCGAGTAGTGGCGACGGTCTATCAACACGTGGTCAATTTGGATGATACCCAGGTGGCTTTTAAGATATTTTTACGCGAGAACCTGGTACTCGCAACGACCATGTTTTTCGATGCTGCCAATTCTAAGACTCGAAGTCCATTGTCATTAGTGTTCTCATGCAAACTATGGGTGCCTGCGTAATGCCTGAATACCGGCTCCCGACCTATTTTTGCATTCAAATCCCCAAGGATGATTCTTACGTCATACCTTGGACAGGCATTGAGGGCCCTCTCGACTTGTTCGTAGTAAGTCTCTTTTTCTTCGTCTGAGGACTCCTCCGTAGGTCTGTGAACGTTAATTAGGCTGATGTTCTTAAATTTGCCTCGCACGCGAAGGGTGCATAGCCTTTCGCTTATAGCGTTAAAGCCGATGATGGCAGACTTCATTTTTTCGCCGACTAGGAAGCGTACCCCGAGCACATAGTGTTTTGTATGACAGCTGTAATATAAGTCATAATCTTTCTTCTGTAGAACACCATTCCCTGTCCATCTTATTTCTGAGCAGCTTGAGCTCTATAGAGCGATCGTACGTTCCATAAGAAAATTCGTAAATCGTTTTTCCGTTTTCTTTGCGTGGGTTGTCGTCGTGAGATCAGTCCGTTTCCGAGGCTTGTTGTAGGTCTCGCAATTCTTTTAGTTTTACGGAACAGGGAATTAACCTGTTGCCAACCTGTGGAACCAGCCCGATCATATTACCCAAACCTTTTTAAAGGCTTGTTTCTAGCGGCCGCCGCGAAGAGGCTATGATCACACTTCCACCAGTCCCGAAAATGTATGTATGGTGTTAAAGGAAATGGATCAAGTCATCTTTCATAAAAGTATATATGTTTAAGTATAGAATCATCAGATTGCAAAATTATAACAAAATCGGTTTAACCATGACATAGATGTACGTGAATAACCCAAAAATAAAACCATTCTCTCAAAAAAACGTGGAATACCTAATTTCGTTATGTGATTTTTTTTGAAAAAAACCTGAACCGCAGTTTTCTTAAAATTAACTTGGTTATTACAAGTACGAAGTTTAATTCAAATCGTTAGAGCCGTTTTCGAGAAAATTTGATAAAACCAATATGTTTGTATAGCAGCTACCAGTTCTAGGTGAGCTAGAACGAAAATTCGAATTTTCACTCTATTGAATCACATAAAAATTCTCTCTACCAAAATTGAAGAAAATTAGTCAACCCATTGAGGCTCTAGCTCAAAATACAATAGACGCACAGACCGACGGACGGCATGACGAAACTCACTTTTTTGGACTTTTCAATTATCGTAGAGTTAGTTTTGATTAAAAACTCAACACTTGTTTTTACACGAAACCAATAATTGCCCTATACAGCAAGCAAAAATAGTGTTTCTTGAACATAAAGAATAGGATATTTCCAAAATCAGAGCAGTTATGAGGTTGGGATCAAGTTAAGGACATTAAAAAGATTTGGAAAAGCTGGGTTTCGGAAATTAATAAACCTTAAAGTTTGTTGACTTACTGCCATACATAGATATAATGGGTGATTTTTTAAGAGGTTTAGAACTTTTTTTGAAAAAAAAAACACAAAAAATTCGAAAAAAATGAATGAAATATTTATTTGAATCGATAGTTTGAACCTTGCAATTTAATGTTTAAAGATAATTTCATGCAAATGGTGATCGCGGCTGCGTCTCAGGTAGCCCATCCGCTGAGTCCAATTTTGGCATACTCTTTCACACATATCGGCCGGTATCTCACGAATGAATGCATGGATGTTGGCTTCCAGTGCGTCAATCGAAGCGGGCTTGTCCCTATAGACATTAGCCTTGACATACCCCCACAAAAAATAATCTAATGGTGTCAAATCGCACGATCTAGGCGGCCAATTGACCGGCCCGAAACGTGAAATTAACTGTTCACCAAACTCGCCTCGCAATTGCGCCATTGTTTCGCGTGCTGTGTGGCATGTGGCACCGTCTTGTTGAAACCACATATCATGCAAGTCAAGAACTTCCATTTCGGGCAAAAAAAAGTTTGTTATCATCGCTCGGTAGCGTTCACCATTGACAGTAACGCTGCGATTCGCATCATCTTTTAAGAAATAGGCCCAGTAATGCCGCCGGCCCATAAACCGCACCAAACAGTGGCTTTTTGGGGATGCATTGGTAGCTGTTGCAATGCTTCTGGCTGATCTTCACTCCAAATGCGGCAATTTTGCTTATTTACGTACCCATTCAACCAAAAATGAGCCTCATCGCTGAACACAAGCAGCGCGCGATGAATATTTCGAACCGAGCACGAATTTTGATAGTAAAATTCAATAATTTGCAAGCGTTGTTCATTTGTAAGACGATCCATGGTTAAATTGCAAACCAAACTGAAGCTGTTTGACAGTGACACAAGGTACTAAACACACGTCAGCTGTCAAAACCAGTGTTGCCAAAACCAAACCAGCTAAAAAATCACCCGTTATAATGTACCTATATACATGTATGTATGTATATGTTATCACTCATATTATTAAAGTAACTACCGATATTAGAAGATTTGTTTCATTCTTTATAACTTTGTTTTCGCATTACAAATACATAGCTTCACATAAGCCGTTGTTTTTGAAAGTGTAAAAGGTCCATTTTAACACATTTTTCAAATAAAATACAATATAACGGTAGGTATTGTAACAGGCCAAACATAAATTATTATAACTAAGAACAAGAATAACAAACAGAGAAAGAAACTACAGGTGAGCGAAAATCATGTAAAAGTATTCAGTCTTAGATTATACTGCAAGAGAATCGGACGTGATTGTGAATCCGTGAATAAAAATATAATACTTTTTACTACAACCGAGTGTTTTATTTAAATATTAATTAATATCTGTAAGAAAAACGGCCCCTTATAGTATGTCTATATTCTATATTATTTTCTGTATTTTTTTTTTCGAAAAGAAAGAGCTATGGTTAATATTTTAATAACATCATACGTTTTTTTTAAGAGACTTAGCTCTCCCACTTTCATATATTTTCATTTTGAGTTCTGAACCTTATATGTCTTAAGAACTAAAATAAAATCACACTCATGTTCTGTTTTGATATTCGCAACGGAATAAGAATTTCATCTTAGAAAAATCATCTCTTGAATAGGTATATAAATAGTTGTATATAGTAGGTATTAACAAAATCTTGAACCAAACGTTGCAAAACGTTTTGAAGACATGTTTGATGAATTCTGAAATCTCTTACAATCCTTATATACCTACATTATTTGTAATGAAAAAGAAAATTATCGCTGTTCGTCCGCTGAACACAAATCATGTTTTACTAATACTAATAAAAACTTAAATTAAAATTGTTACCGCTAACGCTGTGTTCAAAAAATTAACTTAAAAAATTAACTTAAAACAAAAAAAAAACAAATTTACCATTTTTGTGAGCTTTGTTAAACAAGCTAGCCGTTAAGTGGGCTTTAGTGACTTACTTATTTTATTCCTATTACTAGATATAACTTTATGTCAAAACGTATTTTTTTTTTTTGTATGTATGCATGTATTTATGAACTATACAGTTTCTCTCCGACCAAAAACAATCAAAATATAGTAGTAGTAGTAAAAGTGTGATTTTATTGAACAAAAGAATTAAAAATCATGTTTACAAATTTCACAACATATAGCATTGGCTTTTGCCATCAGCCAGCAATCAAATATATAACATACATATAATGTCTAGAGGTACCTTACCAAATAAAATCGTGAAAAACAATAAAATACAAAATATGATGGATCTATTATTAAAAAATTCACTGCATTCAGAAAAAAATGTGCATTGGTAACTACCTATCTGCACCATGATTATCTACAATAAGAAATTTTAAATCTTAAAAATCGCATATAAAATAAACCATTAATTCAAATTTAAATTTATTTCTTCTTCAGTGAAATCGTGTTACATGGTAGAATATTTTTAACATATAGAGATTAGAATACAATGATTCTTAGCAACTAAAGATTTTATAATACAGAAAGTTCTTATGAAAGTGGAGATTAGTATGAGAGAAATTGCGAAAAAAAAACTCAATGGATGCAAAAAGCTTAAACCTATGAATAAAATAATCTTAAAATCTAACTTAATAATAACTTAAACTAAATTAGTATTTTTAAACAAGTGAATTAATTAATACATTTTCGTGACTCAAACATTTATTCTCAAATTTATTTGAAAGAATTGTAATTTTAGACTTGATTGTTGGAATTTTAGTGATATCATGCAGTGCTAGTGTGGAAAAATGCCAGGGAAGATGCATAATCATTTTTAAACTTTTGTTTTGACAAATTTGAAGTTTTTTTAGGTGACATTCAGCACATTTATACCAACAAGGAGAAGCATATACTAATGAAGGTAGTATGACGACTTTATAAAGAAGAAGCTTATTATCTATGCTTAGATAAGAATTTTTATTTAAAAGTGGAAATAGAATTTTTGTTAAAACATTTACTTTTTTTATAGAGGTAGTAATATGATTTGAGAATGTTAGCGTCTTATCGAGAGTGATACCAAGATATTTTATTGTTGTTGTCCATTCGATTGGAGTGTTGCAGATCGACAGATTATATTGAGGTAGGTTTGGGGCTTTTCTCTTTCGTGAGAAAAATATTGCTTGAGATTTCGATGGGTTTATTTTAATTTTCCACCTGTGAAAAAACTTTTCAATATTAAATAAAGCATTTTGTAAATTCGTTAATATACTTGGACAATCATTAGAACTACAGAATATAGCTGTATCATCAGCAAAGAAGGCATTTTCACAGTATAAATCTTTTGGAAAATCGGCAATATACAAGTTATATAAAAGGGGCGATAGAGTTGAACCTTGAGGAACGCCCGCTTTAATGGGAAACAGAGGAGATGAATCAGAAAATATTTTGACATAAAAAAGCCTATCTGTTAGAAAGCTTTGAATAATTTTAAGTATGTAAGTAGGAAAATTTTGAGTAAATAGTTTGTGAAGCAGGCCGTCGTGCCAAACACTGTCAAAGGCTTTTCGAATGTCAAACGAAACCATACCTAAGGATTTTTTGTTTGAAAGTGATTCTCTTACCATATATGTGATCCTCTTCAGTTGGTGAGTCGTCGAATGTTCCCTCCTAAAACCAAACTGTTCGATTGGAACAAGACTGTTTGATTCTACAAAGTCATTCATCTAAAAAGAGATAATTTTTTCAAAAAGTTTGCCTAAACAGCTGAGTAAGCTTATTGGGCGATAACTAGATGCCTGAGTCAATGGATGAGTAGGTTTAGCTATGGGAATTATCTCAGCAATCTTCCATCTTCTTGGAAAATATCCGTGTCGCAGACAACTTTCAAATAGAGATGTTAAGTACTGAATAGCATTTTTTGGTAAGTTTTGAATGACCCTGTTTGAAATTTTATCATTACCAGCTGCTTTTTTTATGCGAATAGAAGAAATAGTGTCTTTAACAAGAGATACTGGAATATGTATATTATTTATTTCTATTGCAGAGAGATTAATAGAGTTAATACTGTTTTGTACTGTTTGTTTGGTTTGAATGTCACTAAAGCCATCTGTTATTGAATGACTAGAAAGAAAATATTTACCGAATTCAGTGGCCTTCTCTTCATTTGTATGAAGAATTTGGCCATTACATTCAAGATATGGGATTCTATTGTTTTTTTTCTTAAAAATCTTCGAAAGTTTCCATATTTTTTGGTCATGTTTGTCAATTTGGGATAACATTCGATTCTAGGCTTTATTACGTATTTCCTGCATTTTTTTTATAACTAGTTTGTTAAGCAAATTCAATTGAAATTTCAGGAATGAGTCTCTTGATCTTTGATAACGTCTACGAATTAAGTTCCTAAATGTTATCGTCCTTCGTACGTCATTTGTAAGCAATGAAATTTCGCTATTGTTTTTATGGGAGGCAGAGAGCAAAGGGACCGCCGCCTTAACCCCCTCATTAATGGAACATTGCAATGCATTAACTTTATCATCAATTTCCTCTAACGTAAAGGTAGAGGGTTGAGAAAAGTCAGGAAGAGAATCGTTTACGCAACGTTTAAATTTTTTCCAACTAGCCCGGTTGAAATTATAATTTTCAGCTGGAGCTGCAGAGGTGAATGATTCATTAAGATAGAAAACAACAGGTTTGTGGTCAGATGAAAGATCGTTTATAACAGTTGGGCGAGAAGTATTGTCAATTGTATTTGAAAGTACCAGATCTAAGGTTGAGGGATGACCTCTACCATTGGAAGGGTAATAAGTTGGCTCAGATGGAAAAGCAATATCAAAATCTTCGAAGACCTTGAGGTCTGACAAAATTGTTCCCCAAGCGTTTGCGCGAACACAACCCCATGAGGAATGACGACGTTAAAGTCTCCGCATAGGAGAAAATTTTCATTCGTTCTTATAAACTTCAAGATGTCAGACTTAAATTTTTGTTTTTTTTCATTAGTTCCTCTACTGCCACCAGGAAAATAGGCAGCCATAATTTTGAATACTTTTGTGGGACTACATTCAACTTCAATTGATAATGTTTCTATCAAATAAGTTTTAGTAATTGGAACTAATTTATGTTTCACAGACTTGTTTACGAAAATGCATACACCTCCACCCTTCTCCGTTAATCTGTCCAATCTGTAACAATAGTAATTTTTGTTATGTATACTAATATTTGGCTTAAGCCAGGTCTCGGTAATCACTGCGATATCAATTTTGTTTTCAATTAAAAAATTAAAGTATTCATTTTCTTTGTTTTTTTATACTTTTAGCATTCCACAAAAGCATTTTTAATTCATTGGCCATTGTTAGTATAAATATATTTAATGCTAAGATCAGCTATGACGTTAAATTGATCTTGTCTACTTTTACATAAAGATAATTTACTTAACATTTCATTTTTTAAGAGAAATAAGTTCATCAAAACTAAATAAATTGTTGTTTTGGTTTGGCGGTCGTGGAGCTGTTGTCAACTGTAAACTGCTACTGGTGGGTGTTGCTGGCAGACTTCGCGGTGCAGACACGGAACGAATGTTGTTCGAATGTTGTTGTTTTTTCTGAACTAAGCGAGGAAAGTCAGAGGTGTTGAGGTTAAAGCTGGTGTTTTTGCATGGAAGTGGATCATGAATGACATGTTCCGATCTAAATCGTCTTCTCCGATTCCTGGATTTAAGTCGGTTTTGTATTTCAATGAATTCTAACCTCTTCTTACATGAGGCATCGGTGGCTGTGTGTTGTTCACCGCAGTTAACACATTTAGGTAATTTTTCTCTGTTAGTGCACTCTTGTGAATTATGTGATTCAGAGCAGTGGGAGCATGCTTTTTTGACATTGCAGAAAGAAGAGCCATGCCCAAACATTAAACATTGATGACACTGAGGCACGAAGTGCGGATTCTTTCGATAAAAGTCCCAATATACCGAAACGTGGTTAACAAACTTAGCTTGTCGTCTTAGTTCATTCATTTTAATGCTTTTATTGTTAAGGTAAACTAAATAATTACACTGTTCTTTGTATTAAGGATTTTTAATGTTCATTATAGAAATTTGAAGAACTTCTAATTTTAGATTTGTGCATAATTCGGTTTTAAGGTCATCAGTATTCATTTTATGTAGTCCATATAATACTCCTTTAAATGGTTTTAAGTTTTTGACATTGTGTGTGAAGAATTGGAGTTGTTTTTCGCGAAGGGCAGATTTAATTTTATTTAATTCAGTTTCAGTGTATAGATTAAAGCGGCAACCAATTGATGTGTTTTTGCAATCGAATTTGGCTATGCCGTTATCATTCATGCATTGAGACACAAAGACACTATTTTTTCCTATCAAGTGAATAGGAGGTAATTCAATTTTTGTGGGTACATCAAGTACAGGCTGCACATGCTCGGTCACTGATTCTTCATTATCAGATAAATCAGAAAGATCACTGAAGCGATTGAAGGAAGATAAATTATTTTGGGAGCTTCCCGGAATATTTGTCAATTTTTTACGTCGGCTCATTTTTACTGTTGGGGAAATCTCATCAGAAGATGATGAGTCCCGTAACCGTTTACGATTTAGCAGAATAATAAAGCGCAGTTAGAAATAACACAGGAGAAAATTATCTCGAGCGAGTATAACGATGTGCGCGGCTTGACTAACAAACGAAGACTGAAAATAAACCATTAAAAAACCTCAAGATCAACAAAACTTTTTCAGAAGATTGGATCTCGAAATGAGACTAAAAATAAATAAACCGTAAAATGAAAAAAAAACGCTACACAAAATAACAATAATCCCAATTGCATTGAAGCACCATTAATATTTTCTGAACGTATAAAAATAAAAAACAACATTTACTCATCATCCCCAATTTCATTCAAGCATTAACAAAATGATATGAATGAACACAAAATAAAAAAAACAACCGTTACAAATACATTATCGTCTGCCGAACGTGGTTTTACCTTGTCTGGCATAGTAATAGTAGACAACAGGCCAAAAACGAAATCAATGTGTGTTGTTTTTGATTCAAAATAGCTTTTAACGGCCTTTAGTCCATTCCAATCCAATTGGCGTTTCGTCCCGGTGATCTCACTTGGACTCATCAGTTGACTAGTGAGGGCCTTGTCAATACGCAATTTTTATTAAGTTCAGTTCAACTTACATGAACTTTTTGACAAAAATCCAATGTGAACTTGTTGTTGTTTTTGTTGTTGCCTTCCTTTCCTTTCAAACAAAAATATCCCTCGAAATTTCCTCGCGCATAATCTCAACAGATTCTACCAGAGGAACAAATTCAATGGTTGTTGAATTGACTCGCTATTCGTGAGAGCATTGGCGACAGTACACTTTTTTTAGCATCCATCTAGCGGACGAAAATTCCGGTGTCCCTTCTATGTGTATTTATTCAATGGTAATACCAAAGATGATATAACAAGTAAGGATGTCGCACGTGATCAAAAATGTGTACCAGAAAATTTCCAGGTCCACCTAAATGTACATACATATCTACACATAAAAAATGCTAGGGAACATTTGAAAGTTGTTGGTATAATAGAGGTCTTCCAAGATTTGTCTTTGTCTTTTCTCTTTCTAATTTGACAGCTAAAAACAACAACAAAAAAAGGTCCTGGTTGGAAAATATTTACAGTAGTGTTAAAAATCCGTTCATTTGATTATTTTTTGTATTTGGAACTGAAAACTTAAATTTGCGATCGAATTACGTATTAATTAGTGTTTAAACATTTTAGTGAACATTTCTTCAAGTGTTTGGTACAAAAAAACTAATTTTATTACATATTAATCACTATTATTAAACACACGACTTTTTTGGCTCGCCTTCGTGCCTTCGGCATTTGGTTTTGTTTTCCAACCAGGGAGTGCTGTCAGATTGTTTTTTTTTTTTTTTTTTTAATTTCACACTGACACTTCTGGCATTTGGTGGCAGAGATCCATCATAGATACACCATATAAAGATGACAATCTCGGCTGTCATCCGAATTCGCCTACAAGCAGGAAATTCAGGAGAAACACGCACACATATGCAGAATTCGTCCATTCACCACCATTTCTTTGCACACGTAGACAGAATTCCTCCATTCACCACCAAAATGTCGGTTAATTTAAAAATATCATGAGTATGTTCAAAAAGTATAATAAATTCAGCAACGAGTTATCAAGTGCTAACCCGACCTTATATGGATAAGTTTGTGGAAACAAAATTTAAAATCGATTTAGGTAAATTCGATTGTCTTTTGTGTTTTACTCTCAATTTATTGAAACAAACAGTGAATATAATGATGAAAAAAAAAAACAATAATATAAGAATGAGAAATAAGAGAATCAACGCAGCTGTAGTAAGACAATTTTATGCTTGTTTTTTTGCAAGCCCGGAGGAAATTAGTCGAAAAAAAACAACGTCGGGGCTAAAGGTAGAACTAGAATAGTCGGAAGACCACGCAAGTGGTCGTACGAAACCGAGTGAATACAAAGAATTCATATTTTGTGCCCATAATTGCGATTTGGTACTGTGACAGCTCATTCGTAAGTGGTTGGATGCAAAAAACAATTTGGCGCATGGTGCTTATTTTTTGACTTTTTTTTCTGATTGATGAATGAGTCAAGTGAAATGTTAAGTTTTCTTTTAATTAATTTATATCACATCGAATTTAAGTTGTTTCACAAAGTAAATAATTAAAAGCTTATCACTCTGTGCTGTGAAAATTGAAATTAGCCGTGTTTTTTTGCAAGCCCGGGGAGATTTTGTTGAAAAAAACGACATCGGGGATTAGCGACGCCATTACAGAAACAAAATGGAGTTTCCATACAAACTAACGAGAATTCTCCGCGCTTAGCTAAGCCCGAAGGGCATTAGTTGTTGTTGCATTTATAATGTAAATTGAAGGACAAGACCACAGATTAGCCACATGAAGATGAGAATCCCCGGCAGCCATTTTAATTTGCCTACAAGCTTGAACTGGCAGTTATCAGATAAAAAATGAGAATGTGTGTAAAAAAACCTCACACATAGACAGTAGGGATCTTCACACACCTGGTTAAATTGTTGTTGCAATTCACATCTATTCATCGACGCGGGAAGAAAATACAAATACAATAATGTAAACAAATGGGTTTTGGAGGGTGAAACGTACGAAACATTCTCATCTTCATATGGCTAATCTGTGGACAAGACGTCGTTTTTTTCGATCAACCACTTAAGTGCATTATGGATGACTTGTGAAATTGACGTTTCGGACAGAAAAACACAGTTCCGAAAAATGTCATTATGAGACTAAAAGAATGAAGGCCAAACATGGTGTCATTCACGGAAATACGAAATACTGCTATTATACACGACTAGTTTTTAGTCATAACTTCTTTTTAAATAAAGAGTGGGTCATGTGGTTCGTAGGCCAAATTTTGGCCACTGATTTTTGACATTTCTTATTGTATTCCTTGTTTATTTAACAAGTCGCTTCATTTATTTCTGTTGTTTGTAGAGCGCACATGTATACCTGTATGGTTGTTAATATAAATACATATATGTTTATAGAGAGCATTGAAAATTTTAATAACCAATCAACCTAAAGGAAAATTCCAAATTTGAGTCAAGATTTAAAAATCAATGTGTAGCAGCGCACGACTCAGAAGATGAATTTTCAAAAAAAGTTTAAAGAAGTTTCATTACTCCAAAGTCGTCGTGTAATAGCGGACTTAGCATCATTAAATTTGTGTTTCTTTCAACACAACCCGATATCCCACCTAACATCCCCCATTCTCATGGTGAAAAGCTGGTGAGTTGGAATTTTTTTAAAGATGGCTGCGTTATTTGCAAATACAAAATGGTCGATCTAGCAAAACAGAACAAACTCATTGTTGTTGCAATTCACATCTATTCATCGACACGGGATGAAATTACAAATACAACAATGTAAACAAATGGGTTTTGGAGGGTGAAACGTACGAAAGATTGTCATCTTTATATGGTGTATCTATGGGTATAATGTTTATTTCATCTTGTCTTTTGCCATTTCTCTTTCTCGCGCATTTGTTTTGTTGCTGGACATCATGCAAGTTTTTTTCGTTGTTGATGATCGACGCACGTGACGGGAGAAGAACTGGCTGTGTTTTATATTTGTATTTTTTTTTAGACATGAAGATTTTTTGATTTTGCGTTCTGTGCCTTGTGCTTTGTTGTTGTATCTTGTGTTTGGCAATTGCGTTGAAAAAAAGGGTAGGTAATCAAATACCTTTTAATCAGCGCGCACTAAAGGGATTTTGACTACCCTTAAAATGTATTAACACAGTACGAGCGTTAGGAAAATAGGGAAGGATTTAATAGGAGATACCGATGCACATTGGTTTTGAATTTCTGAATATTAAAATGGGAGGTAAAAATAGAGCCAGGCAAAGCATTCCACATTCTTGTAGTGTGGCTAAAGAATGAATCTCTATACTTGACGGTACGTCCGAAGTTGGGCTCAAGGGTAAACTGATGAGCATTCGTAAAAGCGCGAGTATTACGGTTGTATTGTTTTAGGGGAGGAATGCAGTTGGATGTTTCACTAGAACACTGTTTGTAGAAGTAGCGATAAAATAGAGAGAGACATGAAACATTACGGCGGTGTTCCAGGGTTGTAATTGTTTCTGTTATACTTATATCACCTATCATTTTTAAAGCTCTTTTTTGAATTCTATCCAAAAGATTCAGATGAGTTAAAGGAGCACCTGCCCAAATGTGAGAGTTGTACTCCAGCTTTGGACGGATAAAGGCTTTATAGATTACAGCCAGATCAGAAGGGGAGACAAATTTCTTGCATCGCCGAAGAAAACCTAAACATTTAGCAGCATTTTTGGCGACGTTGAATATGTGGTCATTCCACAAAAGGTGGTCTGTGATGCACATACCGAGAACTGAAAGCTGTTCGGTTTCTTCAATACAAGTACTGCTCATGGATAGCGGCATGAGGGGCGGGTTCCGCTTCAACGACAAGAGACAGCATTGAGTTTTTGAAGCATTAAATTCTACGCGGTTTTTGATTCCCCATTGGACAATGCTATCAAAATCAGAATTTAATGAGCTTATCATACGCTGCCGCTCTAGTTCCACATCCGAAGGACAAGGATGTGAATCTAGAAACGAATATGAAAAGCTGAGGGTACTTTCGTCAGCAAAACAATTTAATGGATTAGAAGTTTCAGACAGAAGATCATTGATGAACATGAGAAAGAGAGTCGGAGACAAAACGGAGCCCTGGGGGACACCAGCATTTATGTTATGAATATCAGACTTAAAACCATCCAATACGACTTGTATTGAGCGGTTAGAAAGGTAATTTCTAATCCAACGAAGAAGAGATTCATCGATACCAAATGCACGCATTTTTGATAAGAGAGCTTGATGCCAAACTCTATCAAACGCTTTTGAAATATCAAGTGCAATAATCTTACTTTCGCCAAAACGATGTAAAGATTTGTTCCACTGTTCGGTGAGATAAACCATCAGATCACCAGTGGACCTATTGTAACGAAAGCCATACTGCCGGTCATTTATAAGCTTTCGTTCTTCAAGATATTTCTTAAGCTGATGATTAATCAGCGTTTCCATGACCTTGGAATGAAGGGACGTAAGTGCAATTGGACGATAGTTAGAGGATGAAGAAGATTCGCCTTTTTTAGGGACAGGCTGGACAAATGCTGTTTTCCATCCACTCGGAACGAGACCAGTAGAGTAGGACAGATGGAAAAGCTTACGCAGTGGTTTTGCCAGCGTTGAAGAACACCATTTCAGAACAATAGGAGGGATACGATCCGGGACATTGTAGTATTTTTTGCCTTAATTTTTGGTCATGCAACAATTTGGTTCTTCGAATATGGACGTTACAGGTCTTTCTAGCTTGTTTGAACCTATTCCGGTTTTCCTCAGTGGGCTTGGCCTTGTAACTACGGAAACTTACTTCTCTAATCCGGATAGCTTCTTTACAGCTCGAATCAAACCATGAGTTTTCTTTTGGTTTGATAGATTTTTCCCTATTCGGGATAAAATTTCTCATTCCAAAAAGAATTAAATTTGTTATCATATCTGTACTAGAGTCTACGTCACTACCGAGGAAGCATAGTGACCAGTTAAAGTTTTTGAAGAAATCATTGAGACCGTCCCAGTTGCCTTTCTCAAATTGCCAAACGGTTCTCTTGGGGGATTTTTCTTTAACTGGATTTATTTGGCATGAGAAATATGCAGATATGACACAATGATCTGACGTGCCTAGAGGCGATAATACACTGATAGTGTATTTACCAGGGTCAGAGGTAAGAAACAAGTCTAGAGTGTTGGCGGTTTGACCTGCAACGTCCGGTATTCGCGTTGGCTCGTCAACAAGCTGAGTCAGTTGGTTTAACTCAGAAAAGACCTCGACATACCTTCCTTCGGGTGTTGACCGGCCTGAAAAGCGAAGCCAACTAGAATTGTGTACATTAAAATCGCCCGCAATGACGATTTCAGTGTGAGGATAATGGGAAACAATTCTTTGAATGGAGTCGGACAGAGCATCAAATTCGTTAAAAGTTGAATTTCTGTCCAAATTTGGGCTCCTATAAATGAAACACGTGTGTATGATGTGCTTATTGACCGAAAATTTTAACCACATGAAGTTAAAGTTTATGTTTGAGCACAAACCATATTGTGGTTGGAGTTGGTACGCAACATCATTTTTTATATAAACGGCGAGACCATGGTGGGGAAAGAATAGTGGCACTAAGCTGTACCCATATAGATTAAATTCTGAATGGTCAGAATCTGCACCTATCTGGGTTTCACTCAGTGCCAAAACAGCTGGCCTGTTTTGCACAGTATAAACATACGTAGCATAGAAATTTTTCCTTAGTCCACGAATGTTACTAAAGTCCACTCTAAATTCACCAGCCATTTAAAATATTCAAAAACACTAAAACACAAGTCAGACAATTAACTAAGTAGAGTGTTTCTTCTAGATATCAATTATGTTATGCCTTAATGACAAAATTGTAGTGCTCCGCCCCTGGTTAACCAGAAAAAAACAAACTACTATCTATATGACCTCTTGTTCAGCTTGGCCACTATAAGCACTGTATAATAATGGGAGCCACACATTACACAATGCCTACAACGGTCAAGTAAAACTTGATTGTGAGAGATGTAGGGGAAGGAAAAGGAAGGATAAAACACTCGAAGCTGTTTTGTTATCTGTTATTTTTTTTTGTATGCTGGATTTTGTGCACTGAAGTGGGTAAATGCACTAGCACGGATTTATTTATTTTTTTTTTCGCGGAGCGGGTAAAGGTTATTGTTTTTTTTTTTTTGGTTGATTTTTTTTATGATTTGGTGTTACACTGGTGGTGGGTTTTTTTAATTTAATATTTTATGTTGGGTTATTTAAATTTATTTAGGTTGGTGATTTATTGTAATTAAACACAAAAAAGGGAACAGAGAACGGATTTGACAAAAACGAGGGACTTTAACTTCCGACAGACACTCTCACGAGGACGTGTGCAACCGATGGAAGGCGATTCGGCACTGTTTTTCTTGGGTTTAGTCGATCTTCATAATGAAATAAAAATTAATTCAAATTTAGAAAAATGAGTTGGAATGGATTTTAACTCCTTTTCATTTCGTTTATGTAATTTCGTGGTTTTGATCAAAATTATCATTGACGTGATTTTAAGAATTGATTTTCGTTAGTTTGTCAGTCTGTGCCTATGCGATCATTTGTAAGTAGGTAGGTACATGGAGCTAGAGCAAAAAGGTATGGACAGAGTTCCTTAAATTTTGGTACATATTAAGGGATTTTTAATTGACCAGAACAATATAGTGTGCATGCATAGGTAGGACTTTAATAGGTTTAACAGAAGGTAGATCTTAATATACCTACCTATATTAATGGTTAGTATAGGTGTACAGTGTTTTAAGGTAAGGTATACCTATCTACCATCTGAGCTTCGAAAAACGTGTGTTTTAGCGCATTGTGAAGAGTCCTCTATACCATGAGGTACCTACAACGGGTTCGGTTTATTCTTGATTTTAGTGAAACCGGCTATAGAAAAGTATTAAGGTAGAAGCTATAACAATTTTTATTAAATTTCGTGCCTACCTGCACATATACCTGTGCATGTACATTTATAAGTACGTGCATTGATAATAAGATTTTTGATTAAAAAATAAAAAAAAAAAAACAAATAGATAGGTACATTATCACGTAGGATATGATGTACCTTTGGTGTTGACGTTTTTTTTCACAAAATAAGACGTTGGTGTATGCCTGTTTAGAATTAAGGGAACATAATTATGGAAAAATTCATATTACATTAATCGTGTATATATACATATATATGTACAACGGATTCAGTTAGAAAAATTTCAAAATATTGTATTGTTAATTTACGAACTATATCTATCTACATATAAACAGGGTGATTCGCATAAGGTGTGACAAAACGCTAGAGCGTGTAGGTTGGGTCGAGACAAGAAAAAAATAATGGGAGGGGGAATCTTTTCCTCCCGTTTAGCTAGGAGGGATAATTTTCTAAAAAATGGAATTAAAACAGAAACAAAATTATGAAAAAAAAATGGTTGCACTCACAATGCCATTCTACACTTTCTTGTAAAGTCAGAAATCTCTTCTTTCATTTTGTGTAATGTTGTTGTTTTTAAAAAATTAGTTTTTGAACTCAAAATATTGAAAAAAAATTTTAAAAGTTGTTCAAACTAATATTGTTCAATATTTAACGTTATTAAGTATTATTTTTATTTTTGATTTTCAACGCTCTTATTAATTTTAAGTCCAAACACCAAACACTATTCATGTTAAAATCTCTTCTAGTTCCTTAGAAAATTGAAAACAAAAGAAATAAAATTCCCTTAATTTTACTCCAATCCGTTGCTTAAGTTCCTCTAAAGATCCTTTTTTCACTACGTACATAGGTAGTAAAACAGATTTAGTTATTTTCAATTTTCTCAAAAAGTAAAAGACATTTAAGCATCCGATTTTCTGTTTTTCACTAAAAACTAAAAAGAACTTTGAATTTTGAAAACATTATAAGTAGGTATCTAATTGCGTAATATCTTGAAAAAAATTGTTTTGGAATTTACTTTTCAAACTTTTGAGTTTTTTATGTCGTTTTCGAGTGGACGTTCGGAGCTACTCCTTTTACTCCAAATTTTCCATTTTCGATAGGATTGGAACAGTTCCGAAATCTAACCGAAAACGACATAAGAATACAAAAACAGCTTTATTTGAAAACAAACAAAATAACAGATTTCTGGCTTTTCAAAATGATATCATGGAATTGTGAAATTAACTGTTGTTTTTTAATAAAAAAACATAAAGATATCATAATATCAGGCATCTTTAATTTGTAGCTACAAACAGAATGGTAACCACAAGAGCATGTTCGTGCGATCCAGTCGTGCATATTTTTTAAATTACAATTTAAAAAAATCGATCAAAAATGAAATTTGCACGACAAAATAATAAATAATTTTTCTTGGATATTATTTGAAATCTGAGCATAGCTCCTTAGCCCAACCTCCGTACGCTACTACTACCTAAATATGCATGTATTTATTTGTTTTAATGAATGTTTAGGCAAAAACATTCCATATTGACGGTATACAAATTAAATGCAAATCATTATAGGTTATACCTAAATTCATTCGTATATAGGTTTTCACTAAGAGAAACCTAAATCTAAACCCTTTGTAGGTACCTATAAGAGACCCTCTCCAATCCGCTAAAACAAATATATTTATATATATATTAATATAGGTAGGTATAAAAATATTAAAATCTAACTCCTGTTAAGCCTCTAGTCCTGGCTATGCATGCATATTATGTTTATCTGAACACTTAAATCGCCCTTAATGCAAAATTTACAAAAAATTAGAAAAGAAGTTTCAATTAATGATGTGTTCCTACACCAAAAGTTAAGGAAATCCGTCCATCCCTTTGGGCTCTAGCTCTTTTTACCTACTTAAATATGGTGGCACAGACTGACTGACAAACTAACGAAAATCAATTCTTAAAATCACGTCAATGATAATTTTGATCAAAACCACGAAATTACATAAACGAAATGAAAGGGAGTTAAAATCCATTCCAACTCTCACGAGGACGTGTGCAACCGATGGAAGGCGATTCGGCACTGTTTTTCTTGGGTTTAGTCGATCTTCATAATGAAATAAAAATTAATTCAAATTTAGAAAAATGAGTTGGAATGGATTTTAACTCCTTTTCATTTCGTTTATGTAATTTCGTGGTTTTGATCAAAATTATCATTGACGTGATTTTAAGAATTGATTTTCGTTAGTTTGTCAGTCTGTGCCTATGCGATCATTTGTAAGTAGGTAGGTACATGGAGCTAGAGCAAAAAGGTATGGACAGAGTTCCTTAAATTTTGGTACATATTAAGGGATTTTTAATTGACCAGAACAATATAGTGTGCATGCATAGGTAGGACTTTAATAGGTTTAACAGAAGGTAGATCTTAATATACCTACCTATATTAATGGTTAGTATAGGTGTACAGTGTTTTAAGGTAAGGTATACCTATCTACCATCTGAGCTTCGAAAAACGTGTGTTTTAGCGCATTGTGAAGAGTCCTCTATACCATGAGGTACCTACAACGGGTTCGGTTTATTCTTGATTTTAGTGAAACCGGCTATAGAAAAGTATTAAGGTAGAAGCTATAACAATTTTTATTAAATTTCGTGCCTACCTGCACATATACCTGTGCATGTACATTTATAAGTACGTGCATTGATAATAAGATTTTTGATTAAAAAATAAAAAAAAAAAAACAAATAGATAGGTACATTATCACGTAGGATATGATGTACCTTTGGTGTTGACGTTTTTTTTCACAAAATAAGACGTTGGTGTATGCCTGTTTAGAATTAAGGGAACATAATTATGGAAAAATTCATATTACATTAATCGTGTATATATACATATATATGTACAACGGATTCAGTTAGAAAAATTTCAAAATATTGTATTGTTAATTTACGAACTATATCTATCTACATATAAACAGGGTGATTCGCATAAGGTGTGACAAAACGCTAGAGCGTGTAGGTTGGGTCGAGACAAGAAAAAAACAATGGGAGGGGGAATCTTTTCCTCCCGTTTAGCTAGGAGGGATAATTTTCTAAAAAATGGAATTAAAACAGAAACAAAATTATGAAAAAAAAATGGTTGCACTCACAATGCCATTCTACACTTTCTTGTAAAGTCAGAAATCTCTTCTTTCATTTTGTGTAATGTTGTTGTTTTTAAAAAATTAGTTTTTGAACTCAAAATATTGAAAAAAAATTTTAAAAGTTGTTCAAACTAATATTGTTCAATATTTAACGTTATTAAGTATTATTTTTATTTTTGATTTTCAACGCTCTTATTAATTTTAAGTCCAAACACCAAACACTATTCATGTTAAAATCTCTTCTAGTTCCTTAGAAAATTGAAAACAAAAGAAATAAAATTCCCTTAATTTTACTCCAATCCGTTGCTTAAGTTCCTCTAAAGATCCTTTTTTCACTACGTACATAGGTAGTAAAACAGATTTAGTTATTTTCAATTTTCTCAAAAAGTAAAAGACATTTAAGCATCCGATTTTCTGTTTTTCACTAAAAACTAAAAAGAACTTTGAATTTTGAAAACATTATAAGTAGATATCTAATTGCGTAATATCTTGAAAAAAATTGTTTTGGAATTTACTTTTCAAACTTTTGAGTTTTTTATGTCGTTTTCGAGTGGACGTTCGGAGCTACTCCTTTTACTCCAAATTTTCCATTTTCGATAGGATTGGAACAGTTCCGAAATCTAACCGAAAACGACATAAGAATACAAAAACAGCTTTATTTGAAAACAAACAAAATAACAGATTTCTGGCTTTTCAAAATGATATCATGGAATTGTGAAATTAACTGTTGTTTTTTAATAAAAAAACATAAAGATATCATAATATCAGGCATCTTTAATTTGTAGCTACAAACAGAATGGTAACCACAAGAGCATGTTCGTGCGATCCAGTCGTGCATATTTTTTAAATTACAATTTAAAAAAATCGATCAAAAATGAAATTTGCACGACAAAATAATAAATAATTTTTCTTGGATATTATTTGAAATCTGAGCATAGCTCCTTAGCCCAACCTCCGTACGCTACTACTACCTAAATATGCATGTATTTATTTGTTTTAATGAATGTTTAGGCAAAAACATTCCATATTGACGGTATACAAATTAAATGCAAATCATTATAGGTTATACCTAAATTCATTCGTATATAGGTTTTCACTAAGAGAAACCTAAATCTAAACCCTTTGTAGGTACCTATAAGAGACCCTCTCCAATCCGCTAAAACAAATATATTTATATATATATTAATATAGGTAGGTATAAAAATATTAAAATCTAACTCCTGTTAAGCCTCTAGTCCTGGCTATGCATGCATATTATGTTTATCTGAACACTTAAATCGCCCTTAATGCAAAATTTACAAAAAATTAGAAAAGAAGTTTCAATTAATGATGTGTTCCTACACCAAAAGTTAAGGAAATCCGTCCATCCCTTTGGGCTCTAGCTCTTTTTACCTACTTAAATATGGTGGCACAGACTGACTGACAAACTAACGAAAATCAATTCTTAAAATCACGTCAATGATAATTTTGATCAAAACCACGAAATTACATAAACGAAATGAAAGGGAGTTAAAATCCATTCCAACTCATTTTTCTAAATTTGAATTGAATTTTATTTCATTATGAAATAAAAATTAAATCCAGGAATATACATACCTACATATACATAATCATGTAGGTATTTCATTACCTACCCTTTTTTCTCAACGCACTTACCAAACACAAGATACAACAACAAAGCACAAGGCACAGAACCACAGATTAGCCACATGAAGATGAGAATCCCCGGCAGCCATTTTAATTTGCCTACAAGCTTCAACTGGCAGTTATCAGATAAAAAATGAGAATGTGTGTATAAAAATCTCACACATAGGCAGTAGGGATCTTCACAGACCTGGTTAAATTGTTGTTGCAATTCACATCTATTCATCGACGAGGGAAAAAATTACAAATACAACAATGTAAGCAAATGGGTTTTGGAGGGTGAAACGTACGAAACATTCTCATCTTCATATGGCTAATCTGTGCACAGAACGCATAACATCAAAAAATCTTCATCTCTCAAAAAAAAAAATACAAAAATAAAACAGGCAGTTCTCCTCCCGTCGCGTGCGTTGATCGTCAAGCATCAACAACAAAAAAAACACACATAGTAGGTACTTGTATAATGTCCAGCAACAAAACAAAGGCGCGAGAAAGAGAAATGGCAAAAGACAAGATGAAATAAACATTAAACCACAGATTAGCCACATGAAGATGAGAATCCCCGGCAGCCATTTTAATTTGCCTACAATCTTGAACTGGCAGTTATCAGATAAAAAATGAGAATGTGTGTATAAAAATCTCACACATAGACAGTAGGGATCTTCACACACCTGGTTAAATTGTTGTTGCAATTCACAATTCACAAAATTCTAAAAATTTTGTTGACGAAGTTTTCAAACAAAAACTAGGTAGGTAGTGCTAAGTTGACACTCTCAGTCCAGGCATTAGAAAAGGAAATTAGAAAATCTAAATATGGCATTAATTGTAGCTTTTTTGTTGTAAATTAGTTGTGGAGAGAAAAAAATTCTAAAAATTTTGTTGACGATGTTTTCAAACAAAAACTAGGTAGGTAGTGCTAAGTTGACACTCTCAGTCCAGGCATTAGAAAAGAAAATTAGAAAATCTAAAGATGGCATTAATTGTAGCTTTTTGTTGTAAATTAGTTGTGTAGAGAAAAAAATTCTTAAAATTTTTTTGACGAAGTTTTCAAACAAAAACTAGGTAGGTAGTGCTAACTTGACACTCTCAATCCAGGCATTAGAAAAGGAAATTAGAAAATGTAAAGATGGCATTAATTGATGTGCGTGAAGTTAGCATCGCCATTTTTGATTTTCCAAAAACAAAAAGTTGTGCTGTAATGTGCTCAACTTGTGCTGCCTTGTGCCGTTAATATTCTTCCAAAATTCGCAAATTTGCAAAAGTTGCGGATGAAATTTTGTGCAAAATCAACATTTTTTTAAATTTCAAATTGGTGCTGTATTGTACACAATTTTTCATTATAAGAATCGAAAAGAAAAAAAATGTGCATATTTGCAACTTTTATGGGTGATACCTTTGTATATATAATCTATAGTACTATCATGATGACGAACGACCGACGCGCTACCATACGGCCACACATAAAGCTAATGTTGCTAACAATTGTTGCAAAGGAAAGTGGAGGCTTTTTTATTCTCCAACAAAGGAGAATAGTTTTTTAATACAAAAATGAGAGCCCACTAAATTTATGAAAGTTAGAGGGAGGCAGGAAGTAACAATTTTGTGATTTTTGTTTTATGAATGGGATTTGGTTTTTTTGCAGAGGAAGGGGTTGTTTTTGCTTTTATCATTTTTTATAGAAAGGGGAAAATGTTTTTTTTTGTTTGTTTTTTGGGTATAGGAAGAACGAAAATAAATATTGTTCAAACGAAGGCTTGATTTTTTGGCTTTTGCCTTTTGCCTGTGACGTAGTGTGGGAATAGAGGAAATGTATAATATACATGCAAATTATTCAAACTCGGTTACCACTAAGAATAATAATGTTGTTGTAAATGAATACTTTTTGACTGAATTGTATAGCGAAGGATGTTATACGCTTTTGTAGGTAGGTTTTCCGTTGAGATTTAAGGTAAGTAAATACATAGGTATAAATATATTAGAAAGGCTCTATTTAAGGTTTGTTTGTGATATCAGGTTAAATCAGGTTAGTTTTGATTATGTAGGTATTTATTTATATCTAGGTAGGTATATAGGTAGGTATTGACAGATGATTGTTCGTTATGTTGTAAAATTCAAAAAATAACCATCAGATTGAGCTGAAACTTAGACAATGCAATTGTTGATGAATCAGAAGTTCACGTAAATTTGTTTAAACTTGTGTATAACCATTCTATAAATTGAGCTGAAAATCGAAATATAAAAATTAGTTAAAAACTGAAGAAAAAATAATCCGTTTGAGCTGAAACTTGAGAAGTTTTAAGTTTACCATCATACCTGAATATCATCTGATGAATATATTACGTGCAGTTTTTCATTTAATTTTTGAATTCATGTGGCCTTAGGTTTTTTATTCAGACAAATTTATAGTTTAGACTTAAAGAAGAGAAAAGTATTCTAATTAAATTAAAATTAATGTGTTTTTTCTTGAAAATTAATTATCAATGTTCTGGAAAGTTAAAACAAAACACTAATTTTTCTGCATTCGGCTTCGGAAATACTTAATTAAGTTAAATTTTTTAAGAAATCGGTTTGGAATGCTAAACAATTAACAAATGTGGTAATCATGTCTTACTTTTTCTTGTAAGTTTGACCTTTTTTTCTAGTAAAATTGGGGATATAGGTTGGTTTGTTTCTTATAGTAACTACTAAGTGGGTGTTTGAGTGGGATTATTTGCTTGCGAATAAGTTTAAGAGTTCATTTTGAAATAATAAATTTTATTTATGCTCACAAAAACTCTTTTTAACTTAATTTTATTTAAAAAAATAGTTTTTAGGAGTATTGAAATTGTTTTTATTTAAATAAACACCAAAGTTTTGTCTTTTTTTAATTTTTCAAAATTATTTGTATTCAAAAAAACTAATTTTTTCGAAATAATTTCCTTAATTTTTTAAAAAAATAATTTTAAGTAGCATTGCAATTGTTTTTTTTTTTAAATTAAAACACCAAATTTTTGTTTTTTTTTTAAATTTTTGAAAAATTGTCTGCTGATGAAAGCAATTTTTTTCCAAAAAAAACATTGATTTTTTCAAATCTTGCTAAATTGGCTATATGTATTCCTATTTTCATTTCATTTTTTTTTTCAGTCTCAATACCTACATATGTACATACATAAATAGGTAACTACTTAAAAAAAATTATTTTTTTTAATTTTTGTCTCAATTGTATAATTAGTCAAGTACCTACCTACAAAATATTTTTTTTGGACAGAAAGGTACCTTTTTTACCCATAAATAGGTAGATACCTAGGTTGTATTTTTTTTCCAAAAAGAGAGCTAGGTAGGTTGTAGGTAACTATAAGGTATTTGATTTGGTTCGAAAAATAATTTTTAATAGGTGGGTGGTTGGTTAATATTTTAAATTTTTGTACATACCTACCTACCTACCAAATACATTCATATATATGTATGTAGGTTAGGTACCTATCTACATTTCTTTCAAATGTTTAAAAATTAAATGTTTTAATAGGTACCACCCTGTGCATACACACCCACCCACCCACCTACATCCCTACATTGATATTTACATAATGTACCTATACCGATACCTTCATACCTACCTAAACTTTAAAACACAAATTATACCTACCTACCGAATACCTACATAATTATTATTAATTTTGTTATTCAAAATTCCAATTACCTATCTTCTTTTTGAATAACAAACATAATAAAATACCTACTGTGAAAAAAGCCTACCAAAAATCTATTAAATATATGAAGCTATACCTATGTACCTACTATACTTGAAAATTGGGTATACCTGCCTATGAACCATAATTCAAAATGTAGCAACGTTGTATTCCACTAAGCTATAGTGAAATTTAACAACGTTGCTTTGAAAATCAAAACTGAAAATTTAAAAACCAAATTCAAATTGTGCTGAAAAATAAAATCATAAAGTAATTTGATATAAACATACGCCTATAGCCTGGCAATAGAAAAAAAATTAATTCTTATACATTCAAATAATTACCTACCTACTCAATAAGTTTTCCTTGTAAAAAATAATAAACGATAGAATACCTACATACAAATGTAAACATATAGCGTTTTTTCTCCTATATTCTGGTCGTTGTCATGGCAAAAAATGTCTGATTTAGTTATCTCCTTTCCTCCCCTTATTGTTGTCAGAACAATTAAATACAACCCTCTCCTTCTATTTTTTTCTTTTAATTCTTACTTTTTCCTTCTGTCTCAAGTCTCCACTGCCAACTAATCGACGAGCCCAGCGCCGCGTAACGGCCACATATAAAGAAGAAAAAATCAGTCTCGTGGTAGTACTATAGGTTCTATATACAAAGGTGATACTAAATTTTGCGAAGCCCCAAAGCGTGAAGTTAGCATCGCCATTTCGGATTTAAAAAAAAAGTTGTGCTGTAATGCACTCAACTTGTGCTGCCTTGTGCCGTAAATATTTTTCCAAAATTCGGAAATTTGCGAATGTTACGGATGAATTTTTTTCCAAAACCAACATTTTTTTAAATCTCAAAGTTGTGCTGTATTGTACACAATTGTCACGAAATATGTGAGTAAAATAGATCATAATTTGCCTAAATTGGTCTGAATTCATTATAATAATATTAATTAATTAATTTGTTTTTGTTAAATAAATTTTTGTTAAGAAACATTTCTTGGTAGTTTGAGTTTTATTTTATTTCTAAATCTACTTCGGAAATTTTGGATTTACTTCGTTTTGTTCCACATTTGATTTGAAATGTTGAATCCTAAGTCCGAATCCCGGACCTGATGCCACCTCATGATTTATTCCGAAAACACATTCCACATAAATATATAACATATGACATATTTAATGACACCAGTTCTTTGTTGCCATTTAGCTTTGCCTACAAGCTGAAAAATCAGCTGATGCATAAGGATGTGTTTTTTTTATAATTCTACCTCCTTGTTACACTCGTTTCGATTGTTTCTCCATTTCACTTGACTATTCATTGATACGATATGAATAGTCAAATACTACAATTGGGCTTTTTGGGAAACTATCTTTGTCTTTTCTCCTTCTTGTTTTTACAGTTATAAGGTTTGTTCAGCGAGGCTGTTCGGAACAGTTTAGAACAGTTTCGAACAGAAAAGTACAACTTTTTACTGTTCGAAGAGGAATTTTCTGTTCTAAACTGTTCTGGGTTGCTCTTCAATGAGGCTGTCTAGAACACTTTGGAACAGTTTCGAACAGGATTTTCTGTACTAGCCTCTTAGGTAGAACAACTTAGAACAGATTTCCTGTTCTAACTTGTTCTGACGTGCTGTGCTGTTCTGTTCTAATCTGTTCTGTTCTAATCTAACTATTTTGTCACTGAACAAACCTATAGAATCCTAGTCAGAGGTTAAACAAACGAATACAAACATTTAACAGCGAATGGTCTTTTCAGTGATTTTTATTATTCGCTGTTTTTTCAATAAAAATATAAGTTTTTAATATTATTGGTCTCTTAAATTTTAGTGTAATAACATTTTATTCAGTAGTTTGAAACGTTTTTGTGAGAAAAAAACAAGCATTACGATGTTTACATTACACTTAAACAATCAAAGAATTTGTTTAACCTCTGGCAAGCTTTGCTTGTTTTGTTTGCGTGTTTCAACTGACGCCTGGGCGAACTTCCCAATCTAAGGCAATTGGTTTTGATCACTGATCTCTATAATACACTGGATAGTGGATTCCCTTTATGTATAACAGTTCTTTTTGACTCCAATTGAAGATGACATTCTGGTGCCAAGCGCACCTTTTGACGTCTTTCTTTAAAAAAAAAGTTATTTGACGTACATCTTTCAGTTCACTGGTTGAACACAGCACGCGCGGCAGGGCGCGCGTTCACATGAGCGTGATTATTAAAACTTGTGTCGAATCTCTTTCAACCATTTCAGATGGCTTATTTTTGTATATGATGGTGTGAGTTCTATTTGACAGGAATTTGAACACAAAAAAATAATGGTCCTTCAAATTTACAACAAATATTTCAAACTGCATTTAATTTACCATGTCCCTTTTATAAGATTAAGTACACTTATTTTAGTGAATAGATGCAACACAAAAAAAATTGTGCGTTTATCCAAACAATGAAAAATTACAATTCAGTTACAATTTGTGCAAATTTGCAAGAAATGTCACCTACTATTTAACTCCCAGAATCGCGTTTGTGGCTACAGACACAAAACCTAATGTGAACACATCCGACTCATTCTGACGTGTAGCAGTCGTCAAAACAAAACAAAAATCTTTGCTTGTTGAAGGATTAATTAGAAACAGTTCACTTACAAAATATAAATCTTATTAGGAAAATGCTTTCAATTAAAAAAATTGGATTCCGTAGGATGTAAGTGCCAAAGATAAGGTATAGACAGAGAGAACAGATATCACAAAAGAAAACGCCAAAAAAATGAACAATCTTAAGCAAAAAATCAAAAAATCCTTACTTTCTTCGCCATCATTTTCTCACCATGAAGCATAGAGTACCTATATTACCTAGAGAACCGACTTAGGCGGTCGTTCTCTTCCACCCTACAAGCTGTACTGAGAGGAAAATGCCCATTAAGTTTTGTATGGGGTTGTTGTCCAATGCATTTTAAATGGGACCGAACCAACATGGCTTCAATTGAAAGGACTTCGCTCAAATTGCTCAAAGTGCTCAATTAGGTGGATAAGACCGCCCAGGGATTCAAAAAAAAAATCCGTTAAATTCAAAAATTGAGAAATTTATTAATTTCGTAGTCAAATTTCTTTTTTTAACCTTTTGTCAACCTAAACTATGAAGAATATCGGTCATTGTTGCTCCCGGGTAGTAAATTAAATAATATTTTTGAATATTTATGTTTAAAAAAAAAACAAAAACACCTACCGAAAATTAGAAGCGCACTCTAGTTTCTTAGCTCAAAAAGGTACGTGTCTACGAGTTAGGTGTGCAAATCGTAGACACGCACCTTTTTGAGCTAATGCCACCACTGTGTTCACAATTAAACCGTAGACACGTACCTTTTTGAACTAATGCGGCAATTTGTTCTTATATCCACCATTCACACGGATTCACGGATAAGGAAAAAAGAGTAAACTAAGAGAGTTTTCACTTACTCACCTCAAATAAAATTTGCGGGTGTTTAAGGCAAGAGGGGTACCGGTCGGTTCTCTAGGTAATATAGGTACTCTATGCCATGAAGAGTGAGTGAGATAAAGTACAGAGACGCGAAAAAAAGTCGAAGGAGACAGTCCAATGTGAACACCGTTCTATAACGAGATTTTCTGTATTTTAACAATGTAAGATAAGGACGCGCGCCATGACTCGCGTGTATTGTGTTCAACCACTTTGACAAAAGGAAGTTATACTGTTATACAAACCTGGTGCCAAGCGCACCGCATAACAATCTTCAATTGGAGTCATTTTGTTTGTATGAATACGCTATCCTGTGTATTATAGAGATCAGTGGTTTTGATTGGTGGAACATACGTAGGACCAGCATCTTTAGATGGAGTATTTTTTGTTCACGGCAGATCAGGTATGTGGAACGGAGCGTTCAACTTTTCAATGGTCGCGTTCGAAGTTGCATCCAAAGCGGTCCGGATAGCTTTGAGTGCTTTTACCTGAGAGCGATTTTTAATCTCCGTTTCTCTTTTAGTTTCCTTCTAATTGCAAATACTTTTAAATGCTGCGATTTTAAATGGATTTTGGACGCTGTTAAAATTGGGAACATTGAGTCCGGTATCATGGCAGTTTGTAAGCAAGAGAAGTGTGGGGTGAGGGATCTCAAGAGGCACGGATAAAGCATAAAAACCGGACTCATGAGTTTCAATTGTTTTTGTTTCATTATGCGAAACCAGAATGTCGGCCGTGACACTTAGGTAGTATCCACCTCCTTAAGGTAGAACCAGAGATTATGAATTATAAAGATTGGAAACCTCGGCTGTCATTCGGGTTCGCCTACAAGCTAAACAATATGGCTGCCCGTGGTGAAGTAAGTAAGTTGCATTAGTATGCGTCTTTTAACTCATACTAGTGCAACTTACTGATTTCCACCACGATATTTTGAAAACTTGATGAATTTCAATGGGCACGTTCAAAAACTAATAAAAATGGCGAAACGAACTATCAAGTGTTCACGACACCTAAAATCATTTGGTTTTAAAAATGCATGGAGGATTTTGAACAATTATATTTAAAGGGTAGTAAAATAATAATCAAAAATGCAAATTGACAATAAATCAATACATAATTAACGCACTAGATAAATTTAATCAGTTAGTGAGAGAACAGAATATTGCAAAAAGTCTTCTTTCCATTTGCTGTTGAAAGTGATGCTTTAGGAGTGTTCTTCGCTTTTCTATTTCATTTAGAAATGCTGAACACTGATTTAACAAAAATGTACATAAATATAAAGCCTTTCATCGGATAACTCCTCAAAGTGATTTTAGCCATGGAACATACAATATATTTGTATATTATTACTATTTCCTTCTCTTACACCCTTTGCATCATCCGATCCGATCTGTCCTAACATTTGTTTCTCTTATTGAATTGAATGTGTATTCTGTATCTACCACTCTTTCTTTGACATTTCGCCAAACATCATCTACTACTTTTTAACTCTGTTTACCCTTACCCCTTTCAACGCACAGATGGCACTATAGTTTTGCACCAGAACTTCATACCCGGTTGACACCGAAAGCGTGGTTTGGGCTTTTACTGCTGTATATGAAGGGTTTATAATACAAATTCTATATACTACTGAAATACATCAGCCAAGTAGAAGAGTTAGCACTATTTGTAGCAAAAAAAGCGTTTCTAGCATTTTTAAAATAAACTCAAAATATTATAATTCAGCTCATCACAATCTTCGCCACAACATATAATAGCCATGTTTTTTTTGCAAGTCCATATGGATTTGTCGAAAAAAACGACATCGGGACTAATAGTTTTACACGTAAATACAACAACAACTTAAATCCATATAGACTTAGCTAAGTCCAGATAATTATCGGGACCTACGTACTGTAAGTAAGAAGTTCCTAAGTCCCGATGTCGTTTTTTTCGACAAATCCATATGGACTTGCAAAAAAACACGCCTAATGTATATTTAGTAAGATCTGTGTCGTTATTTAATCATCTGTATTACGATGCTTTGCATCATATTTTTATCTTTTTCGATAATAACTAATTATTTCTGTTTGATGAAATTAGCCTAAGGAAGCTGCAAGTGTCAATTTCTTTAAAAAATATTAACTTAAAGCTCACTTGTGAATGGCCAGCTATAGATTTATGAACAATATGGGTGCACCCTTAATTATTCTGCTTGCACCATTGAATCTGTATTTTCCGAACACATCCCGATATCCCACCTATAGTCCGCCATTTTCGTGGTGGAAAGCTGATGAGTTGAAATTTTTTTAAAGATGGCTGCGTTTTTTACACATAAAAAATGGTCGAACTGTCAAAACAGAACAAACCCACCCTGTTTAATTGTTGTTGCAATTCACATCTATTCATCGACACAAAACGAAATTACAAATGGGTTTTGGAGGGTGAAACGTACGAAGGTTTCCAATCTTTATAATTCATAATCTCTGGGTAGAACTAGAATAGTCGGAAGGCCACGCAAGTGGTCGTACGAAACCGAGCGAATACAAAGATTTGGTACTGTTCGTCTAGTTTTCGTTAACTTTTGCCGTCGGACTTGAAGAGTGCTCATCGACCGCTCATTCGTAAGTGGATGGATGCAAAAATCAAAATCGTGAAAGCAAACTAAAAAGAATTTGGCGTTTGGTGCTTAGATTTCGACTTTTTTTCTGATTTATGAACGAGTGAAGTAAAATTTATAGTTTTCTTTTAATTAATTTATATCACACCGAATTTTAGTGGTTTCGCAAAGTAAATAATTAAAAGCCTCTCTGATATGAAAATTGACATTGAACAAACAATTATTTAATTTGTTTTCTCTTTCAACCATTTAAGTGCATTATGGGTTTCTTGTGAAATTGACGTTTCGGAAAGCTACTTTTCGGTCGGTTTTGACATAAGCTTCCAACAGCTCCCTCCTATTCTAGTTCTACCCTTAATCGATTGGAGTACTCCGTTCTTCGATCCGCCGTACAAAAAATGTTGGCATATTTTGACGCCTGTCAAACTAAGTGTTCTAGTGGACCCAGCACGTCAGCCGAGACATTAATTCACCTCCTAAATCGATTGGCGTACTCCGTTTATCGATCCGCCATACAAAAAAAAGTTGAAATATTTTGACACCTGTCAAACTAAGTGTTCTAGTGGATCCAGCACGTTGGCCGAGACACTTAGGTAATATCCACCTCCTAAATCGATTGGCGTACTCCGTTTTTCGATCCGCCATACAAAAAATGTTGGCATATTTTGACACCTCTCAAACTAATTGTAAGTGTTCTAGTGGACACAGCACGTCGGCCGATATACTAAGGTAATATCTTAGAGGGTATATAATATGGAATGCTTTGGAGAAAAGAACTAAAAAGAAGATATTGAAATCTTTAAAATAGTAAACAAACACTTATTAATTTCAAGAATAACTTCAAAGTAGAACAATTTAGAAAGAAAATAAGCAAATTATGACTTACAATTGATAGCAGCTGTGCGATATCTTCTAAGACTTTATCTTAACCGAAAATGAAATAGTGCCCTCTATCATGGTCCCAGGCACTACAATGCATTAGGGATAGAATCGAGCACTTCATATTATATTATATGTAATATCCATCTCCTAAATCGATTGGCGTACTCCGTTTTTCTATCCGCCACACAAAAAATGCTGGCATATTTTGACACCTGTCAAACTAAGTGTTCTAGTGGACCCAGCACGTCGGCCGAGACACTGAGGTGATATCCTCCTAGTAAATCGATTGGCGTACTCCGTTTTTCGATCCGCCATACAAAAAATTTTGGCATATTTTGACACCTGTCAAACTAAGTGTTCTAGTGGACCCAGCACGTCACAAGAAGAGGTGAAATTAATATTGTGACTTTTTCGAATTCTCTCCCAGAGTCACAACTGATGAGAGTCACAAAAGCAATCGAAATTGTGATATCCTTCATAGCAGGTCACAACTCACAAATTACACGTATTTTACAAATTTGAAATCATGATCTATTTATTTTTTAAACAACATTGAATTTTTTTAGATTAGGAAAGAGAAAATTAAAGTGGATATTATTGGGAGTATCTTCTTCGGTATATCTTTCATAGGAAATAAAAAAAAACAAGATTTTCACAACAGCACAGACTTTTTCTTTAACGCAGGAAACAAATGGCTCATTCGCTCTCGAAAACAACATTTTTTAATAGTTTTTTCACTTCCATTTTGCAAACATATATATAAACAATTTTTTTTATTTACTTTATTGCTGAAAAATGGATGAAAACTTGATTAATTAAGTTTTGAATAAATGTATTTGGCACAATTGAAAATCTTATTATATTTTTATTAATCAGCTGTTGCAATTATGGCACTACAAAATTCACCTTTGCTGTGTTCAGTTTAGTTGTGAGCTTTCTTGTGATGATTGGTGGAGAATTCCAAAAATATTATCGAGTCACAACAATCCTCACAAGGAATAGTCATAAGAGCTTGTGACTTGTGACTCGTCACAAGGAGGGAATCGGGCTGTAAATATATCTATGTAGTGTTTCCACCACACAAAAATATTAAAAAACAGATTAACTTTGACAGTACCTCTCAAAATGCAAATGTTGTTTCATTTTTCCGTATGAAGTTGAAGTGAGACAGAAAGTTTCATGTTTGGCAAAAGAAGCAAGAAGGGTTGGATTTTCCAATGAATGCGTTCAATTGGTTCGTAAAACTATTTGCCTATGAAGACTAAACAAGATTTATTTGAAATCTTCTTGATTTCCGAAATAAATTTGTATGGTAAATCTTCGAGATTTGAAGAAGATTATGGCAAATCTTATCAAATCTCGGTTTAGTGGTAGGTGGAAACATAGTATAAGATTCCGCCTCCACTGGGCATCAACGATGTCCAACATCACACTTCAATCCAATCCACAATCTGACTTGTATGGATAATGTCACCACATGACATCGACTTTTGTGCCTCCATTGGTTTTTTTTCTAGACATGTTCATAATCCGAGCATCGTTCATGCCCAGTGGAGGCGGCATGTAAAAATCGCAAGAAGAAATTGTATCGTTTAAAAGCAGTCATTATATTCACTTTAAGGCCTGACGGCCACTAGGGAACTTAGTTGCCGGCAACTTTTAATTGCTGGGTGTTTCCGGCTACTCCGAGCAACTAAAGTTGCTTACCCTCACCCACTAGGCAACTTCCGAGCAATTTTTAAATGTGTATGTTTGTGTTTTTTTTTTATTTAGTTTTCTATAAAAACGTGCTACAATTATCTCAATTTGATCTGTCTAAAATGCAAAATCAATGTAACATTTCAATGGAATACAAATAGAAAAGTTAAATTTTCAAAGGCCTGCCGCCCACTAGCCAACTTTTAGTTGGCATTGTGTCGCTGTTGGCTTGCGCATAGCTTCCAGAATGCTCAACTGGCTACCAAAAAGGTAAGCTAGTTGACGAGCAAGTTGCTTAGGTTTGTGTGTTTTAGTACAAAGATTTGTAATGCAACTGCTGTATAAGACTAAATACAAAAAAACATTAAGCATGGAGTCAATTTGGCTCGTGGATTTACGACCGGTTGAAAATCCAAATGGCTCGGTTGAGCCCAATCACACGATGCAATTTGTCTCGGTGAGCCAATTGGTTCGATCGTGTATGGCCAGCTTTAAATTCTCAAAAGTTGCTCGGAAGTTGCAAATTTGCTGGCTGAACAAAATAGACGCGAGTCGTGATGAGCGTCCTTACCTGACAATACATAATTTCTTAACGTTTATATTTTGTGACCAATTACTTTCAATTATATTTTTAATGGGGCATATTCATAGATGTTTGCTAAACTCTTTCTAAGCTGTAATCAAGCAATTCCATAGTTTAAGATATTCATACATACTTTTAATCCTATGTTTAGGGCTAAACCTGTGGTCTAACTTTAAACATGGGAAATGCTATGTTTAAGTTGTTATTATTACGCACAAACGTCAAATACCTTCCCTTTTTTCACGAAGCAAAAGTAATTAAAATAGTTTAGATCAAATATGTGTTAAATTATATCATCAAAAAAATGTCGATTGATACCGCAATTGAAGAAGATCTTAGTATTTTACAAGAGTGTGAATTTTCAAGTGAAGTTGAAAAACAACGTAAACGCAAAATATGCAAAACACGGTTCAATCCATTTGATTTGTTGAGTGATAAGGACTTTTACGAAAGATATCGTTTAGATAAAGAAACTGTCACATTTATCATAAATTTGCTCAATATTGAAGAACTACCAAGTAAAAGAGGATTACCAGTTTCTGCCAGCCTACAAGTTTTAACAGCATTAAGATTTTTTGGGAGAAATGTCCACCAGAGTGATGGAGGTAAGGACGAATCTGTTTTAGAGCAGCAGGATTGTATATTTAAACCTTGTTTTTATTCAAGCTGACCTTCATGGTATTTCCCAACCAACGGTTAGCAGAGTCATCGCAAAAATTGCAAGAAAACTGGCATTACAGCTGGCCAACTTTGTGAAATTCCCATCGACAAGTCAGGAGTTTCAAAAGGCGAAGTCAGATTTTTTCCAAATTGCGGAATTTCCAAGTGTTATAGGTACTATCGATTGTACGCACGTGCGCATAAAGTGTCCTGCTAAGATCGTGGGGGAAGTTTCTGCAGGACATTTCCTGAATAGAAAAGGGTATTATTCACTCAACGTTCAAGTATGTACCTAAGCTATCCCTCTCATGGTTTTCGCCTTGTTGTGGCGAGGGGGCTTACGTCTAACTCTTCAGCAATCCAGCTGCGGAGTAAGACAACTAAGAAAACCAACAAAAGCAGAGATGTCAATCTAAAAGAATGGATACAAGTTTACAGAAGGAAAAAAATCGAACGGGGATATACGTTCAAGAGTCGGCGGAAGTCACGGCTGCCGGCGAGGGCTTGGCTTCGCAAGAAGCTAAGTCGCCAGTGACGAAAGTAAACTTCAAAGAAGAAAAACGAGTGCTAAAAAGACAACCGGTCATTCTCTCAGTAGATCTCCTTCCCGACATAGATAGTTTAACTATCAAAGGTACGGAGACCTCGGACAGACCTCCTTCCATAGGTAGTCAAACCGAGGACGAGCTACTGATGGAACCGAGTCAAGAAGAGACTATGCTGAAGTCTGCTGCACCCCTCAAAGCTTCGAGGCAACGCAGCAACTACAGATCCTCCAAAAGATTCGTGGAAAAGACCGAGTTAAAAGACCCTGCGACGCTCAGTTCGAGAGATAAAGCTCTCCTAAAAAAGCACAGAAAGCTAGTTAGGAACTTTGAGCGGCAGCTGGCAGAGACTGCCACTGGACCCAGGGGAACAACAGGGCAAGTGAATGCCGAAGAGTCGGAGAGCAAAGGAGTAGATGCTGCCAAATCTAGGTATGTCCCTAAAAAGGCAAACCGTGAACAGGCTGGCAATAACTCGACCGCTCGGAACGACAAGAGAAAAGTTCAGGCGACTTCCAGCAAGAAACAGCTAGCCAACGCTAGGAAATACCAAGCACCGGCAAGCACCTCTTCTGGAATGAAACCAGGAACGTCCAAGAGACAAAGATCGGAGGAGACAGTCAAGCAAGACGGTGCTAAGAAACAGAAAACCAACAGCTTCGACACCACCCCGATTGACCTACAAATTGTCATTATAAGCCGTGACGACCCAGATGGGAAAATCTCGGCAAAAAACTGGCTTCTTGTGGAAAATGAGATCCTCAAAGCTATGATGGAAGCATCAGAGAACGATAGTTCTGAAGACTATATCTTTGATGGTGCCGGATGGCGGCGAGGAGTTAAAGTGGTCTGCTGCGGTGACCAGAAATCACGGGAGTTCCTGAACCGTACAATCGCCAACATTGGCGAACTATGGGAAGGTTCCTCCCTTGAGGTTCTACCCGCCGCAGCTCTACCACTCCGCCAGCAGTTTAGCATATGGATCCCCCCTCCTGCAGAACATGAGGACGCAGCCATTCTTAAGCTGTTGGCGAAGCAGAACAAAGAGCTTCCCATTTTAGAATGGAAGCTCCAACACTCAAGGAAGAGTCATGGAGGCGAAGGGAAGGACCTCTTGTTTGTGGCAGACAAGAAATCTGACCTTCTGCTGAGAGAAAGAAAAGACGTGTTGAGGTATGGTCTCGGAACCGTAAAGGTTAAGAGGCATGACGGCAAAGGGGAGTCAAAAGCTGCAAGTGGTGCAAATAAACCTGCACCACGCTAAAGCAGCAACGTACGACCTTACGCTCTACATGTCTCACGAGAACGTGGATGTGGCCTTGATCCAGGAACCATGGTTAGGCAAAAACCGAATCCGAGGGTTGAGGTCAAAACACTACAACCTTTTCAATTCCACGTCAGATGAAGGTGATATTAGAAGTTGTATCCTAGTGAAAAAATCAATTAACGCTTTCTTCCTATCTAGGTATAGCAACAAGGACAACACGGCAATCAGCGTCGAATCGAATGAAGGAAACTTCATTTTAGCGTCGACGTACATGCCGTACGAGGAGGAGAGCCCACCATCAAAAACTGTCCGCGATCTTGTGGTCCATGCCACAGCAAGCGATACACCTTTGGTGGTAGGATGTGATGCCAACGCTCACCACACTCAATGGGGCTCAAAGGATATCAATAAAAGGAGTCAATTTTTGAATATATTCTCTGTTCTAATTTATCGTTATGTAATAGGGGCAATCACCCCACCTTTCGAAACAAAAACAGGGAGGAAATCATAGATTTGACTCTTATTAACAATAATAGTAAAATTTCAGTTGAAGACTGGAGAGTCTCACCTAAAGAATCTTTTTCGGATCACTTTAAGATACTCTTCTCTATAGACAGGAACTTTACTGAAAAGAAACCCTACAGGAACCCAGCTAGAACGAATTGGACAGAGTACGGAAAATGGCTGAAAGACTGTATTGATCCACCAGAGGACAATACAAGTCTAAGTACTTCAACCATTGACACTGTTGTCCAAAACTTGTCAAGCAAAATTAGAATGTCTTTTGAAAAACACTGCCCTTTATCTCGTTCCAATAACTCCACTAAACCACCCTGGTGGAATGGTGTACTAAAGAAACGTAGAACAGAGGTTAGAAAACTTGTCAATAAAGCTAAACAGAGTAAATTAGAAGAGGACTTAAAGTCTTATAGAGCCGCACTTAACACTTACACCAAAGAGTTAAGGAAGGCCAAAAAGGACTCGTGGGCTAAACATTGTGAATCCATTGAAAAAACAAGCGAGGCAGCAAGGCTCCGTAGAACCCTGGCCCTTAATCCCACGATCCCGGGGTACATAAAACACCCTGATGGATCATGGTCGAACTCGAGCCTAGAAACGCTTGAACTCTTCATGGAAACTCATTTCCCCGGTTGTAAAAACCCAGAAAGTTCTGATTGCTTGCAATCGAGCACGCTGGACTTTACTCACACGGAATCAAATTTAGAACTAAATCAGGTTATTACTGAGCAGAAGATTATCTGGGCAAAAAACTCGTTCAAACCCTATAAATCAGCGGGACCAGACGAGATTTTTCCAGCTCTTCTTCAAAATGCTCTCAAAGTAATAACTCCGTGGCTTAGGGTAATCTTCATAAGTTGTATCAAACTTAGATACGTCCCTAATAGCTGGAAAAAGGTCAAGGTAGTCTTTATCCCAAAAGCAGGGAAACCGACTCACTCGACCGCTCAGGATTATAGACCAATAAGTCTCTCTTCGTTTCTCCTTAAGACACTAGAGAGGATAATTGATCTACATGTTAGAGAACTTCTCAACGAAAACAATTTGTGCAACTACCAACACGCTTACCTTAAAGGTAAATCAGTGGAGACTGCTTTGCATGAAGTAGTTTCACATATAGAGAAAAGTCTTGAACATAAAGAATTTACCCTGGCAGCATTTCTTGATATCGAGGGTGCGTTTAATAACGTTAAAACGGAATCGATCAAGACTGCCTTAGTTGAAGTTGGGGTTGAATCTGTCATTGTCGATTGGATCTTCACCATGTTAAATGGCAGAATTATCAACTCTCAAATAGGAGTTAGCACTATTGAGAAAACAGTTACTAGAGGCACACCACAGGGAGGAGTCATCTCACCCCTGCTCTGGATCCTCGTAGTCAACAAAATTCTCACAAAGTTCAAAGATCAGGGCATTAAAATAGTAGCATATGCAGATGACATAGTGGTTTTGGTATCAGGCAAGTTTCTTACCATCATCGAAAACATTATGGAAAATGCATTAAAGGATTTATCTTCTTGGGCAACTAAAAACGGTCTCAGGGTCAACCCCACCAAGACAGAGCTAGTTTTGTTCACGAAGAAAAGGAACTGGAGGGCTTCAACCCTCCCAAACTAAATGGCATTCCTCTAAAACCTTCTAAGGAAGCTAAATTTCTAGGAGTAATCCTTGACTCCAAGCTTACATGGAAGCGTAATACTGAGGAAAGAATGAGAAAAGCACTATGTGCATTCTACACATGCAAAAAGACCTTCGGTGTGCGTTGGGGTATGCGACCGCAAGTCGTCCAATGGATGTACACAGCGATTGTCAGACCCATTCTTACCTATGGCTCTATTGTATGGTGGAAGGCGGTGGAAAAATCAATCTATCTCAAGAACCTGAATAAGGTACAGAGACTAGCCTGTGTAGGAATAACAGGGGCTCAAAGAACCACACCACAAGCTGGGTTGGAAATGATCTTGGACCTCCCGGCTCTGGATGAGTTCATAAAGTGCACGGCAGCCAAAACTGCAATTCGTTTAAGAGAACTGAGTTTGTGGAGGCACAGCACTTATGGCCACGGGTCAATCTTACAAAGATATGACACGATTCCAGGACTGAGGGAGACTACCGATTACATCCCCCCTTTACTAGATTTCGATAGGAAATTTTCTATTTTCATACCAGAAAGACAGGGTTGGGATCCCAATTCACTTATAAGTAAACAGGGTATCCCTTTCTACACTGACGGTTCAAAAATGGAATCAGGAACAGGTGCTGGAGTGTTTTGCCAATCTCTTAACATCAGACCGTCATATACACTCCCGGCTGACTGTAGTGTCTTTCAGGCCGAGATCTTTGCCATTAGGAAAGCAGCTGAATTGGCACATCACGAAAAGCTAAGCTCTTCGGAGATTACTTTTTTCGTGGACAGCCAGGCTGCTATCAAAGCCTTAGCCAGTGAGACCATAAGATCAAAAGCAGTTTTAAACTGTAGGAAGGAATTAAACAAAATCTGCCACACTAACCAGGTAAAGCTCTGCTGGGTTCCCGGACATAGCAATATAGAAGGGAATGATATAGTAGATGAACTAGCCAGGAAAGGGTCAGAAGCAGACACAAGTAGTAGCGACCATTCAGTTAGGGGACCACTCGTCCCGATTGGGGTACTCAAGAGGAAGATAGACCTTAAACTAAAAGAGAAAATCAATATCTCCTGGAAATCTAGGAACGACTGTGTAATCTCTAGAAGTTTATGGCCTAACACAAATGAAAAGGAAACTCGGTATATTCTATCTCTGAGTAAAAAGAACATTAAAATCTTGATAGGTGTACTAACAGGTCATTGCGCCATTGGCACAATGGCTAACAGAATAGGGGCATTTGCACCCGATTTTTGTAGGAGCTGTCAGGATGAGGAGGAAATGGAGACCATTAAATACCTGCTCTGCGACTGTCCGAACCTCCAAACCAGCCGACTCCGTCATTTCGGAAACAGGTTTGTTGGAGAACTGGATGATCTAGCACAGGTCTCAATGGCAAGCATGAGGAAATTTATAGATAGCACAGGCTGGTTCGTTAACGAGCCAGTCTACGCTAATCGACAGAATTGAGGAGCATCGATGCTAAATTTTTTACTCTTACAGGGGATCACAATGGACCAATAGGCCCCCGTGTACGCAACAGCTTCATGCTGTGCACACCCCTTATAACCTAACCTAACCTAACCTATGTACCTAAGCTATACCTATTCATCATTCTAAACATTAAAATGTTTAATATTTTCAGATTGTCTGTGATGCACACTGCAAAATAACTGATATTGTTGCACGATCTAGAGGTTCCAGACATGATGCTCGCATATGGAGCACATGTAATTTAAAGAGACGTCTTGAAGATACCAGAAGAACACACAACGGAGTTTTGATTGGAGACGCTGGATATCCTTTGTCTCATATTTTGTTTACTCCCGTCAGAAATCCACAAACTCCACAGGAAGAGAAATACAACAAAAGTCACATCGCGACCAGAAACAAAATAGAGTGTTTAAATGGACAAATCAAATCAAAATTTCGCTCTATTTTTGAGAGGCTTAGAGTTGATTTGGACACTGCTAAGAATGTTGTTGTAGCAGTAGCAGTTTTACACAATATAGCAAAGGAGAGAAACTTGTCATGTAAGTATACAAGTAAACATAAAGAAGATTTCAATTGCAATAAGTGTTGGGAATCTAATTATTGGAAGAATAGTCCGAGGTCGTGCTGAACAAGTAGCTCTATAGGAATTATTTAAACCTTTTTGTTTTCCTATTAGTACCTTTTAACACCGAGTATCAATCATTTGCATTGCAAGTAAGTAATCTAGCAGAGACGAGCCAAAACAAATTCCAACTTTCCGCATTTTGATGCAAAACTCAAAAAGCTGGAATTTGTTTTGGCTCGTCTCTGCTGGATTACTTACTTGCAATGCAAATTATTGATACTCGGTGTTAATAGGTACTAATAGGAACACAAAAAGGTTTAAATAATTCCTATAGAGCTACTTGTTTAGCAGCGACCTCGGATTTTTCTTCCAATAATAAGATTCCCAACACCTGTTGCAAATGAAATCTTTTTTATGTCTATTTCATCCAATGCAAAAGGGAAGAATAGGATTTCATAAATACAAAAATCTTCTTATGTCTTTCAGTTATTAACGACTGCGATGAAATTCCTAATAATTTACAGGACGAAATAATGCCCAACATAGAAGACGGAAATATTCCTCGCAGAGCTATGGCCGCACGAATTTTCCGACAGAGCTTTATTAATAAACATTGCGTTTAAGAAAAAAGAAGTTATTTCGTTTTATAATATACTAAATGAATTAAGTATTTTATTATTGTAAGTAAAAAGAATACTTTAAAACAAAAACTTAAACTTATTTCAATAATAAAAATTAAAATTTCGCATTGAACAAACAAAAGAAAATCATTCATTGGTAAAAAAACAACAACGATTATAAATATGGTAGGAACATAAATTAAATTGAGTAAAGTTATAAAAGTAAGTAAAACTCACAATATATACATATGTACCTCTCCTGCTCAACACTTAATATAAATGTATACTTATACATGTACAGATATGATCTACATAATTATGTACATATTATATACATACTTAAATTATTTAATTTTTTGCCTGCTTCAATAACAGCTGCTCCCTTTCCAGAACTATGTTTTTTATTTGAATTTCTTTTTCATAAAGGTTTTTTTTCATAATTTATTTGATTTCGAATTTGTTCCAATTTAAGCTTATGCAGCTCCAGGCTTTGGCGGTTTTGGCTAGCAATTTGCTTACGGCGCTGATGAAGAACATCCACGCCTGGTTTTTGGACGCTTTTCTTTGGCAAACCCCTTAACTTCTCAATCGAAGTCGATTCTTTGCAACCATTAAAGAGGTCTTCCACAGCTGGTTCCAAATGGCCATCTTCATCAATTTTTTCGTAAGAACGCACACTTTCCTCAAGGAATTCAATTTCGAATGCATCAGTGTTGCTGTCTATCAAAATTGAATCCTCCTTGAAGTCCTCCTTGATCATATCTTGCACTATGAAATCTTCTTCTGGTGGTTGCGGAATTTCGATTACATTTCCAGTACCTTTTAAGGCCTTCTGCATTAAGGCATTGGTCTTCCTGGCGGCAACCTTCATCCTATGCCACTGTTCCTTCAATTTTGAAATGGACCTGTTGTAACCAGCGGATTTCATGCTGAGGTCAATATCGTTCCAAGATGCCTTTTTTTTGCTATCATTTTAATGTCGTTCCTTTTATCATCAATTATTTGAACATGTCGGCGCACCAGCTCCTGCAGAAGTTCCTTCTCTGCTTGTGTCCAGTTTTCCTGTCGTTCGCGTTTTGTATTTTCTTTATTGTTCATCTAAAATTAATGTTTGAGTTTATTTATTTTTTATTATTGAGATAATTTTGTATTACTTACTTTTTTGGAGCATAAACCACTTTTAAAATGAAGGAGTAGTTATACATACAATTCAAAAATGTTATTTTTTTACTTTTGACATTTCATTGAAGCATAATTGTAGCAGAACACAACCTTAAACTGGTGTTCTACAGAACACAGCTGGGAAATTGACTATGAATACTAGCTGTGTTTATTAAACCAACATACCTTAAACTATGGATCAATAAGTCAAGACTTTAGTAATTCTCTACGAATACGCGCCAATTAGTTTAAGTAGGCTGTTTTGGTCAATTTGTATTTAAATGCAAATAAAACAAGTTTATTTCATCTTTTCCCAACGTTTCGTCGTTATTCACGCCTTCTTCAGGGGTGTATCTAGATTTGTATTTATTAATTTTACATTATTTCGTTTGGTTGTATACGATGGAGAGGCTGCCGCGAACGTGACTCTCATGTGAGTTAAATAAGTTTTAATAATCATGAGCGTGCAAATGCTCAAAGGCGCGTCTATTATGCTGCTGAATGATTGTTACTGACAGTTTTGATTGTCATGCGGTGACTTTTCCAATTATCCATACACGTCAGCTTGTGAATTGGATTGTCGTTCCGATGTCCAGTGGAGCAGACATGAACGATGGAAAAGCATAGATTTGTTTGATAAAATGACTGGCTAAACAGAACGGGTGGTGCGGTCAACAATTCACAAGCCAGAATAGAACGTGACGGTCAATTCTTTTGTGTGCCCTCCGCGTTCTTTGTAAAAATCTACAACTTGAAATCGGTGGTCGCGTTATCTCTTGCACCGCTTAAGGGCTGTGTCAATCAGGAACGATTCGATTTATTTAATCCGATCATCGAAAAGTATTGATGATTGAAATCATAAATTTCCATTTCAATCGATCCCAATCTCAATCACTTCGATGATTCTCGATTTTCCAACCCAATCTCAATGATGATATGGTGGACATTACCTTAAAGTCACGGCCGAAGTGCTGGTTCCACTAGAACACTTAGTTTGACAGGTGTCAAAATATGCCAACTTTTTTTGTATGGCGGATCGAAAAACGGAGTACGCCAATGGATTAAGGAGGTGGATATTACCTCAATGTTTCGGCCGACGTGCTGGGTCCCCTATAACACTTAGTTTGACAGGTGTCAAAATATGCCAACATTTTTTGTAAGGCGGATCGAAAAACGGAGTACGCCAATCGATTTAGGAGATGGATATTAAATATAATATAATATGAAGTGCTCGTTTCTATCCCTAATGCATTGTAGTGCCTGGGACCATGATAGGGGGCGCTATTTCATTTTCGGTTAATATAAAGTCTTAGAAGATATCGTACAGCTGCTATCAATTGTAAGTCATAATTTGCTTATTTTCTTTCTAAATTATTCTTCTTTGAAGTTATTCTTGAAATTAATAAGTGTTTGTTTATTATTTTAAAGATTTCAATGTCTTCTTTTTTTAGTTTATTTCTCCAATGTGCAGAAAACTCAATGACCGAAACTTGAACAGCGACCCCTATGAAAGGTTCGCATTCGAATATAAACAAGCACTCCATATTATATATCCTCTAAGATATTACCTTCGTATCTCGGCCGACGTGCTGTGTCCACTAGAACACTTACAATTAGTTTGACAGGTGTCAAAATATGCCAACATTTTTTGTATGGCGGATCGAAAAACGGAGTAGCCAATCGATTTAGGAGGTGGATATTACCTTAGTGTCTCGGCCGACGTGCTGGGTCCACTAGAACACTTAGTTTGACAGGTGTCAAAATATACCAACATTTTTTGTATGGCGGATCGAAAAACGGAGTACGCCAATCGATTTAGGAGGTGGATATTACCTTAGTGTCTCGGCCAACGTGCTGGATCCACTAGAACACTTAGTTTGACAGGTGTCAAAATATGCCTTTTTTTTTTTTGTATGGCGGATCGAAAAACGGAGTACGCCAATCGATTTAGGAGGTGAATTAATGTCTCGGCTGACGTGCTGGGTCCGCTAGAACACTTAGTTTGACGGGCGTCAAAATATGCCAACATTTTTTGTACGGCGGATCGAAGAACGGAGTACTCCAATCGATTAAGGATAGAACTAGAATAGGTGGGAGCTGTCGGAAGCTTATGTCAAAACCGACCGAAAAGTAGCTTTCCGAAACGTCAATTTCATAAGAAACCTATAATGCACTTAAATGGTTGAAAGAGAAAACAAATTAAATAATTGTTTGTTCAATGTCAATTTTCATATCAGAGAGGCTTTAAATTATTTACTTTGCGAAACCACTAAAATTCGATGTGATATAAATTAATTAAAAGAAAACTACAAACTTTACTTCACTCATTCATAAATCAGAAAAAAAGTCGAAATCTAAGCACCAAACGCCAAATTCTTTTTAGTTTGCTTTCACCATTTTGATTTTTGCATCCATCCACTTACGAATGAGCGGTCGATGAGCACTCTTCAAGTCCGACGGCAAAAGTTAACGAAAACTAGACGAACAGTACCAAATCTTTGTATTCGCTCGGTTTCGTACGACCACTTGCGTGGCCTTCCGACTATTCTAGTTCTACCTTAAGGAGGTGGATACTACCTAAGTGTCACGGCCGACGTTCTGGTTTCGCATAATGAAACAAAAACAATTGAAACTCATGAGTCCGGTTTTATGCTTTATCCGTGCCTCTCGAGATCCGTCACCCCAGACTTCTCCTGCTTACAAACTGCCATGATACCGGACTCAATGTTCCCAATCTTAACAGCGTCCAAAATCCATTTAAAATCGCAGCATTTAAAAGTATTTGCAATTATACTACGTTTTCACTGAGCACTAAATCGCGATTTAAGAGGATTTAGCATAAATCCTCTTCAAATCTCGAAGATTTACCATAGACTGCTTTTACATTACAGCGATTTTTAATCTTCGTTTCTCCTTTGGTTTCCTTCTAATTGCAAATACCTTTTAAACGACAGCGATTTTTAATGAAAAGTTTAGTTTGTGCAAGTGAAGAAGTATCATCTCACTGCACTCTTTACTCCACTTGATTAAGCGAAGTTATCTGAGTGTACGACGAATGAAAATAAAACACATTCGAACAATAAGGAAAAGCACAAAGAAGAATGAGCGATAACTCTGCAATTTGTTCAACCTCAGCAATTTCGTCTTCCCCGGCCACTACATACGTCCCTCGCCCACGTGCTTAAAAATCGCAAGAAGAAATTGCATGGTTTAAAAGCAGTCATACAAATTTAAATCTCCTCAAATGAAGATTTAAAATAAATCTCATTGAAATCTTCTTGCAAGAAGGAGATTGTCAAATCAAACAATCCTAATTTTGTAGAACGCACCCTTTTAAACGTCAGTTTTTAAATTGAGTAAAAAAAAAATTGTTAAACATTTTTGCGCGTTGGCTGTAGGAATAATGTAAGTATTTACAATATCTTTTATATATTTATAATAATACTAAAGTAAACAAAACAAATTCCAGATAATGAAACAACCAAAACAAAAGAAAACAACGGAAAACCTGGGCACTGGGGGATGGGGAGATTCGCATTGAAGTGTAAGCCGATAAATTGCGTAATTATGGATTCTCCTATTCAATGCACTCAATCTATGTTATTTTAAAGAATCAAATGGTGTGATAAAACTATATTTAGTTTACTAGACTCATAATAATAAATAGTTAATTGTTTTATTGCTCAAAAATTGTTTTTTTTTTCGGTTTGCTATACGTTTTCCGATTAAATTTGTTTTACTCTTGTCAATTTGAGTTGACAATTGAATGACAATTCAGACTGAAAACGTCAAATTAATCTTTTTTTTGTGGTGAAAACACTTCAAGATTTATTTTAAATCTCCTACCTTAAATCCCGGATTATCTCTTGGTGAAAACGTAGTATTAGAAGGAAACTAAAAGAGAAACGGAGATTAAAAATCGCTCTCAGGTAAAAGCACTCAAAGCTATCCAGACCGCTTTGGATGCAACTTCGAACGCGACCATTGAAAATTTGAACGCTCCTTTCCACATGCCTGATCTGCCGTGAACAAAATATACTCCATCTAAAGATGCTGGTCCTACGTATGTTCCACCAATCAAAACCAATTGCTTTAGTGCCTGATTACATGGGTCGTTTTACTGAAGAGCGCATCGCATGAGACAGGTAGATTTTATGTGCGTAAAAAAGAGAAGGTAGATTCCACCTTCTCTTTTTTACGCACATAAAATTTACCTCTCTCACGCGATGCGCTCTTCAGTAAAACGACCCATGTAATCAGTCACTTAGATTGGGAAGTTTGGCCAGGCGTCAGTTGAAACACGCAAACAAGAAAAGCAAAGCTTGCCAGAGGTTAAACAGACTCTTTGATTGTTTTAGTGTAATGTAAACATCGTAATTCTTGTTTTTTTCTCACAAAAACGTTTCAAACTATTGAATAAAATGTTATTACACTAAAATTTAAGAGACCAACAATATTAAAAACTTATATTTTGATTGAAAAAAACAGCGAATAATAAAAATCACTGAAAAGACCATTCGCTGATGTATGTTTGTATTCGTTTGTTTAACCTCTGACTAGGATTCTATAGGTTTGTTCAGTGACAAAATAGTTAGATTAGAAAAGAACAGATAAGAACAGAACAGCACAGCACGTCAGAACAAGTTAGAACTGGAAATCTGTTCTAAGTTGTTCTACCTAAAAATCTAGTACAGAAAATCCTGTTCGAAACTGTTCCAAAGTGTTCTAGACAGCCTCATTAAGCAGCAAACCAGAACAGTTTAGAACAGAAAATTCCTCATTGAACAGTAAAAATTTGTACTGTTCTGTTCGAAACTGTTCTAAACTGTTCCGAACAGCCTCGCTGAACAAACCTTATAACTGTAAAAACCAGAAGGAGAAAAGACAAAGATAGTTTCCCGAAAAGCCCAATTGTAGTATTTGACTATTCATATCGTATCAATGGACGGTGTTCACATTGGACTCACTCCGCGCGACTCATTTTGAAATTTCTTTATTTTATCTCACTCCACCTCATGAGCCTCATGAGGAGAAAGAGATAGTCTAGTGAGGCAATATTTTTCAAAAAAATCAAAAAATCATGCCTCACTTTCTCATATAGTGAGTTGGAATGAGATGAATGAAAGATATGTCAAAATGAGTCGCGCGGAGTGAGTCCAATGGGAACACCGTCATGAATAGTCAAGTGAAATGGAGAAACAATCGAAACGAGTGTAACAAGGAGGTAGAATTATAAAAAAACACATCCTTATGCAATCTTATACATCAGCTGATTTTTCAGCTTGTAGGCAAAGCTAACTGGCAACAAAGAACTGGTGTCATTAAATATGTCATAAGTTATATATTTATGTGGAATGTGTTTTCGGTATGAATCATGAGAGGTGGGATTAGGTCCGGGGTTCGGACTTAGGATTCAATAGCCGTGTTTTTTTTGCAAGTCCATATGGATTTGTCGAAAAAAACGACATCGGGACTAATAGTTTTACACGTAAATACAACAACAACTTAAATCCATATGGACTTAGTTAAGTCCAGATTATTATCGGGACTTACGTATTGTAAGTAAGAAGGTACTAAGTCCCGATGTCGTTTTTTTCGACAAATCCATATGGACTTGCAAAAAAACACGCCTAATATTTCAAATCAAATGTGGAACAAAACGAAGTAAATCCAAAATTTCCGAAGTAGATTTAGAAATAAAATAAAACTCAAACTACCAGGAAATGTTTCTTAAGAAAAATTTATTTAACAAAAACAAATTAAATAATTAATATTATTATAATGAATTCAGACCAATTTAGGCAAATCATTTTGATCTATTTTACTTACATATTTCGTGACAATTGTGTACAATACAGCACAACTTTGAGATTTAAAAAAATGTTGGTTTTGGAAAAAATTTCATCCGTAACATTCGCAAATTTTCGAATTTTGGAAAAATATTTACGGCACAAGGCAGCACAAGTTAAGTGCATTACAGCACAACTTTTTTTTTTTAAATCCGAGATGGCGATGCTAATTTCATGCTATGGGGCTTCGCAAAATTTAGTATCACCCATAAAAGTTGTAAATATGCAAATTTTTGTATCTTTTCGATTCTTATAACGAAAAATTGTGTACAATACAGCACAAATTTGAAATTTATAAAAAATGTTGATTTTGTACAAAATTTCATCCGCAAATATTGCGAATTTTGGACAAATATTTACGGCACAAGGCAGCACAAGTTGAGCACATTATAGCACAACTTTTTGTTTTTGGAAAATCAAAAATGGCGATGCTAACTTCACGCACATCAATTAATGCCATCTTTACGTTTTCTAATTTCCTTTTCTAATGCCTGGACTGAGAGTGTCGACTTAGGCCAGGCGCGCACATGCAACTTAACAGTTTGGTTGCGATTTTGAGCACTATGGGATTATATGAGAGTCCGCGCACATAAACCGGCGGACTCTCATACAATCCCGAGTGCTCAAAATCGAAACCAAACTGTTTAGTTGCATGTGCGCGCCTGGCCTTAGAGTTTTTGTTTGAAAACTTCGTCAAAAAAATTTTTAGAATTTTTTTCTCTATACAACTAATTTACAACAAAAAAGCTACAATTAATAAAATCTTTAGATTTTCTAATTTTCTTTTCTAATGCCTGGACTGAGAGTGTCAAGTTAGCACTACCTACCTAGTTTTTGTTTGAAAACTTCGTCAAAAAATTTTTTAGAATTTTGTTCTCTCCACAACTAATTTACAACAAAAAAAGCTACAATTAATGCCATCTTTAGATTTTCTATTTTTCTTTTCTAATGCCTGGACTGAGAGTGTCAACTTAGCACTACCTACCTAGTTTTTGTTTGAAAACTTCGTCAAAAAAATTTTTAGGATTTTTTTCTCTATACAACTAATTTACAACAAAAAAGCTACAATCAATAAAATCTTTAGATTTTCTAATTTTCTTTTCTAATGCCTGGACTGAGAGTGTCAACTTAGCACTACCTACCTAGTTTTTGTTTGAAAACTTCGTCAAAAAAATGTTTAGAATTTTTTTCTCTCCACAACTAATTTACTACAGAAAAGCTACAATTAATTGTGTACTTTGTTTTTTAAATTTCCCAAAGTGTAGTGCTAACTTGATATCAAGTTAGCGCTACATACCATGTTTTTTTTTAATACAAAGAAAATTATGGCAAAAAATTTTTTAGAATTAGCACTACCTACCTAACGACTAATTTAAAGTGACCAGATGCAAAAAGCCAAAATGTGGGACAAAGTAAAGAAACTCACCCGAAAATAATACACATATATATTTTTTTTTTTAATGTGGGACAATATCAATTTTATTAAAGTAGGTTGCAGAACATAAAAAAAAAACACTTCTTTTCTTCACTTTATATTCTTTTAATCTAGGAAAATTAATTTCAAAAAATTTTCCACTTCATTTCATTGTGAAACTTTGGGGCGTGCACACACATATTTGCAAATTTAATTTATCGCAATTAATGATTCTTAAAATCCACATCAAAGTTAAAGATTTGCAGAAAAAAAATCAAAAAATATATTCTATTATGTATTATGTGTTTTTAAATTAATAAATTATCCAGCCATATATCTCTGATGAATGAATTTTTTGCAATAAGTTATTATTTTTTGACACTTCCTGTATGAAATTTGCGCAGCTTGAATAGCTCGATCTCACAGCCAATATCGCTTTAATTGTTTCGACAGAGTTGTGACTTCTCCTCCGTCCACAATTTGTTCACAATTGCAAATATTCTTTCCGTCGACGCATTAGTCCCCGGCAAATAGAGGGTATAATCAACAAACTTTTTGGAGTTTTGGTAAGGAATATTGCAGTTTTTTTAAATGTGAGAAAATTTCCACCCATCTTATAGCAGCTGATATTTTTTCATTATTCCAGTTTTGTAATTTATTAGCAGTTGCATTCAGTCGTTATGTTTATGCATCTAATTTTGTGTAATGTTGGTAGCGTTTAGGGGGGTCATTCCGTAATTTTTAAAACGATAATCGTTTAAACGATAATCGTCTAAACGATAATCGTCTAAACGATAATCGTGCACGTTATCGTCATCAATTTGCTTCACGTAACACAATCACCAAACACAGTTTGAGAAGGATTGACTTGTAATTTATTTTTGTGTTGTTTTATGTTTGGACCAATGAAAAAGTTATTTATCCAATATTTATTTGTGAAATATTAAAAAAAATACATTATGGTTTAACCTATATGTAGGGCAGTATCGCCCAAAAAATGTCAATTTTTATTAAGAAGTGAAAAGAATGTGAAGCCAAAACTTGATGTCGCCTATAACCAAATCGGTTATCCATCTATCCAAAGCTACATAGAATTAATTAGAAACTGTCTAAAGGCACGTAGTTTCGCGTACGCGAAATTAGTTCTCACACCTAAACAGTGAGGTATGTATATATATATACAGTGAGGGTTCTTTAAATCCAAAAAAACTGCATATAACCAATCTTGCACCTACCCCAAATCTGTTGTTTACTATTTAGTTACTGATGTCAAATCACCATGGCAAGTGACACCATTAAAAACAACACATCCAAATGATAAGACTTTAATATACAACTCTTTTAGGCAACGATACGTGCGTTGCGCCCATTTTACGGTTTACGTGGTTGTCCTCCCAAGCCGATTATCCAAAGTTTGGTGCCCAAATTTGAGTTGACCAATTCAGTGGACAATCAGCCAACGCCTTTGCGTCAACGAAACCCAGGATCAACCGAAAACAACTACCCGCCCTTATTGAAAACCCTACATTTCGTTGCTTCATATGATAAAATGCATAATTTGCTTACAAAATCAAACAAAACGATAGCTTAATAGGTATCGTTCAAATGCTAACGATTTAACGATCACGTTTTGAGGATTTTTGATTTACGGAAAGCAAATTTTCGATCGTCAAGACGATATCTTTCAGTCGATAGTGATTATTGTTTTTACGTGATGCAAGGCTGTCGTCAAAACGATATCGTGTGGCGATAATCGAATTACGGAATGACCCCCCAGTTAATTTATTATGATAAATTATAAAATAAACGATCGAAAAATTCAATTTTGATTTTGTGGGACAGCGTGGGACATCTTATAATTTGGTGGGACGTTTGTGGGACAATTTTCGAAGTGGGACAGTTTGTGTAAATGCGGGACTGTCCCACGTAATGTGGGACGAATGGTCACTTCAGACTAATTTACAACAAAAAAGCTACAATCAATAAAATCTTTAGATTTTCTAATTTTCTTTTCTAATGCCTGGACTGAGAGTGTCAAGTTAGCACTACCTACCTAGTTTTTGTTTGAAAACTTCGTCAAAAAAATTTTTAGAATTTTTTTCTTTCCACAACTAATTTACAACAAAAAAAGCTACAATTATAGCCATCTTTAGATTTTCTAATTTTCTTTTCTAATGCCTGGACTGAGAGTGTCAACTTAGCACTACCTACCTAGTTTTTGTTTGAAAACTGCGAGAAATGTATTAACTTTAATGGAAGAAAAGCTTCACTTTACAAGAAGAAGTGAACTTTTTCACTTCATGTGAAAAATTAAACTATCGTTAATTATTGTTTTTTTATGCGTAAAAATAAAAATCATGCTTGGTCACAGCCGTTATCTAGGTAAACTGTCACAATCATAACAATTTAGAAATAAAATTTGATGACTCAAGTTTTAGTTTGTCAACTTAGAATATTATGTAAATAACTTATGAAATCATATGAGTATAACCGTCACACCCGTATGGTGTTTTCAACATTAACATTAACGTTTTTGTTTTATTTTGTTAGTATTTGACTGCCATAAATATAAACCATAGATACACCATATAAAGATGACAATCTTTCGTACGTTCCACCCTCCAAAACCCATTTGTTTACATTGTTGTATTTGTAATTTAATTTTGTGTCCATGAATAGATGTGAAATCCAACAACAATATAACCGGGTGAGTTTGTTTTGACAGTTCGCCTTTTTTTTTTGGAATTGCTGGTGGTGAAAAGTGTTTCAGTGCACCTGGCTCGGTCTGTCGTGTTTTTTATTAGAAAATAAAGATATTAATTAAATAATAACAAACAAAAAATATAGCAGTGCAGAGAAAAACTGTGTTACCGTTGTATTTGACACAAAAATTCGATTAGTGCGAAGGTTCATTGTTTGTTTCCTTCAGCCCGTTGCAATTGAATTATTTTAAGAGCGAATTGGCAGCAAAATGCGACGACATCAAGGAGTTGCCTTTAAATTGGTTGAGCTTAAGGCATTTTCCATTGATTGGGATTGCTTGGTTCCAGAGAATACTTGGGGCAATATTCAATCCAGTGAATTGAACAATTTGATGGAGGAAGTGTGTTCTAGCAGAGAATATCGGTACGTTCTAAATCCGATTAGTGCAAAGGCTCATTGTCAACACGATAGAAATCCGCTTCCTTTGCGGACACGAAATTAACCGAGGCTATCATGTGAAGTGACTGTGACGGAGGTTAATGTTTGTGTGAGTGATGTAAGTTGTTACTATCAATAGCTCAAGAAATTATCAATAATAAAAAACTTGTTTTGTTTCAGTTTCAATATACCCAGATGGTAGAATGTGTACGTGGTCTCCAAGCTATCAGCAAGATTCGTGATTATCGCGTCCTTCGTCCATCGAATTCAGTTCGTGGTCATACAAAAGATTGGTGGCTATATGCTGTGCGTTGTGGTGATATCTTCTTTGAATCAACAAACGAAAATTGTACACCAAAATTTTAGTAAATCCCAATGGACCTTGTCGGCAGATGACAAGCAATTCAAATCGGATGTAGAGAAGTCTCGTGACTTGGAGGATTTATGAACTCTACGGGAAGTTTGTTTCCTTCAGCTCGTAGCGAGTGAATTAGATTTAAAGAGTCAAGATGGGAATCAAGGAAGGAGCATGCTATTAGAATTTCTCAATTGGTGGGGATGGTATGGTATGCAGTGAGAACTATACAAGTGCTGAAGTGAAACCAATGTTGGAAATGAATTTCGATAATTCAAATCTTAATATTGAAACAAGGTCAGGTCAGGATCTCACTTAATTGGCTCGTCACTGGGTTCTGTGTGTGTCAAGGATCTATTAACAACAAATACGGAATTCCCCGAATTGATAAAACCCCAAATGAAAGACGATCCGCAAGTGCCGCCAGCATTTAGTCGTTTTCAGAATGTAAAAGGGAAGAAGGACAGAAAGGTGACAGGTGTTACCAATGAACCATGGTTTATTTTGCAATATAAAAAGATTTGGTAAGATATTCAGTTAATAGTATAAGAAAAACTTATTATAATGATTTGATGTTTCCAGGGTCAGCAAAAATCGTGGTGTCTTGAGATCGATGTATGTATCTGCGCCGCAAATCATTTTTGTAGAGAACTTAACAAAGAAGAACACACCAGTTGTTCTCGTTGACTTTGAACGTTTCCAGCTGTCGAAAAACTGAAAACCGAATACGACATCAAAATTCAACAAAGTCCGAACAAGCTTCAGCGGGAATTGAACAAATCAATGGAAAAGTCTTCAATTTGGAATGTGAAGAAGACGAAGCATTCATGACACCTTGTTCGACACCACCCGATTCAGAAAACAGTCCGTATGATTCGACTACTTTGCTTACATGTGTGCCAGATCTATTGGATATTGTAATAAACAATGATACGGATCTAGAAGATGCTCTGCATGATAAAATCTACGATAAATACACGATTAACATGACCAATTTGCAGGTGCTAGTGTGCAAAGGCAAAGAGACAGCAAACTTGGACTTGACCTTTTACCCAGATCGGGTCCGTTAGCAGTAGAACCAGATAATAAAGAGATTGTTCGTCTATATCAAGTACATGTCACTAGGCGTCATCGGTAAGATTTACAAAAAATTCTATTCAAAGAAATGAAATGTATTTTCATTATTTTCAGAATCGAGGAACCCTGCCGAGAAAAACCACCCGTAAGATTCTTACCCACCATTTATACTTTTGTATGCAAGATTTCGGTCACCGCATTGGCGGTGATGATTCCGAAGTTTATTTTTACCTCTACGATGGCAGTCCAAATAAAATGAAAGCTCTTTTTAGGATGGATTTTCAAACTATTTAGAAAAACTTCATAGTAAATGTACAGTCTTTACTGATTTGGGTAAGAAAAAAACAAAAACAGTTTTGGAAAAATTCAACAATAATTCATTTTATAAAGGTGCTGCTGATCTTGGTGAAGAGCTTTATCTTGTGGCAGTGGTTATGAGAGTTGGTAAAATTGTTCACTCTGAATCGGTGAAAAAATTGAAAAAAACTATACTGCCACATATGGGACGACATTCCGTCGACCTTTTGCAGTAGGTGTTCTTTCTTTGTGGGATGTTGGTCAATTCGACAACACCGTCGAGACTGAAGAGAAAGAATACAACTGTTAGGTTAATTTAAAACCATTAAAAATGTTCTGCCTGTTGGAACAGCTAAAAGACACTCTACCAGCTCCAGAACTTGGTATGCTAGCACGTAATATGCTAGATATGCTATTCCAAGGGATGCACCTATCAGACTTATTCAAGCAAAGTTGCATGCTGTAAAAAATCTTGTTTCTTGTAAACTATTCCACGAAGATGGTAATCATTTATTTAATTAATTCTTCTTTAAAAATAAGAAATAATTTAAGGTTTTCTAACTTTTCTCTTCCAGATTCTCCAAAAGTGGTTTTATCGGTGGCATGCAAACATCTTTGGATACACCTTGGCCGTCGTGATGAACTTAAACATTGCTCAGAGATTATATCGGAGATCCTTACTCACTTGTATGATTTGCAACGAGAACAAAAAGATAAAACGAACACTTTGCAGCATGATCTCGACTCCTTATCCAAGAACATACTTGGCATCCTAATGAAAACCATCATAATCATGATGGATGGTTCTAATTCTGTACTTGCACATGTCTGCTTGGTTTGCTTCAACTTTTGGACGAAGCTCACTATAAGCGATATAAGAATGAGTTGAGTGCGAACAAAGATACCCGAGACTTGGCTTATTATGAAACTTGCAGCAAATGATGTCCTGAGAAAGGCACTTGAAGAGTTTGCAAAACCATTGGTTTATCGGTTTCTTGCGATTAATTCTTTTGACTCGCAGATCTGGTGTATTTTTAAATTTATATTACATTGTTTTTAATTATATATAAGCCTAAAAAAAAACAACATTAAAACAGAATTAGTTGGAAAAGTGAAAATATCTGCCTTGCTTTAATGAATGTTCATCGAGATATAGATATATTCATGAAATAATTACAAGATTTGCCTAAAAAAACCAAAAAAAAACTTCATTTTACTATATGAATTGTAATTAAATTAAAGAGATATGTTTTTAAAGACAAACATACATACCCACTGTTGCGAAAAACCACCACCAGAGATAAATTTCCACTGAACGCATCCATTCGCAAATGAAATGAACGCACCTTTTGAAATCGGAAGAAAAGAAGAACGAAATAGAAGAACAGATCGACGAAAACCAGCAAGCAGAAGAAACTTAATTTTTTAGTCTTTTTTTGTTTCAAAAAGAATTTATTTTTAATTGTAGAGTCATTAAGTGCTTTAAATTTTGAATAAATAACAGAACACTACTTAAAGAAAGGTTTCAATTATTTTTATGAAAAAGAATTTCAACATTCTAAAAAATTAAAGTAATTCCTTGCATAAGAAAGATCTATTACGCATAAACATGTTTTCAACGCCGCCGCCAGCCATTTTGGAGGACAGATGCCCTGTCTGCAGTAATATGTATACAAAAACGCAGATGGTGCAATGCACTAGATGTCCAAAATGGACACATTATTCTTGCGCCGGTGTGGACGATGAAGTTTCCAACGACGAGGACTGGAGATGTATTAATTGCAATAAATCACAATCGCAAACATCTAACCAGCCGACTGTTGGAACTAACAGAGTCCCAAATCCATCAACAGCCACAATTGTGGCCAGCAAAACATTAAGCCAGCCGACTGTTGGAACTAACAGCGTCCCAACTACAACGACAGCCACAATTGTGGCCACCACAACAACAACAACCATCAACTATAACACAACAACAAATGCTTTCGCAGGATCCAGTACAGAGCCGGCAGAATTAACAAATCTTCGGTCAAGAGAACTTATATCTTTTCCAGGGTCTAATATCAACGAAAGCAACAATCATGATAGCGAATCTTCTTCGGCTTCGTCTTTACGTACAAGAAGTAGCGTGGCTGTACGTGAAAAATTGAAGTTGCTGCTGTGAGATTTCATCACGACAATTAGCAGCTAGGCAAGCGCTGCCCAAGAATCTCCCAGTATTTACAGGCAATCCAAGTGAATGGCCAATATTCATAAACAGCTACAAACAAACAACTGCTGCCTGCGGATTTTCTAACTATGAAAATCTCATACGACTCCAACATAGCATCCAAGGTACGGCACGTACAATGGTTGAGGATCAAATCAGAATCCCAGGATGTGTTGATGATGTCATAGATACACTGCAAATGATGTTTGGAAGACCAGAGTTAGTGTTGGACCAACAAATACAGCGGTTACGTAAAATGCCAGCTCCTAAAATTGAGAAATCGGAAAGTTTCGTCGGCTTTGCCATGGGTGTCAAGAACATTTGCGCTACTTTATCTCAAGCTGGGATGGAAGACTATATTCGTAACCCCATGCTAATGAAAGAGCTGCAAGAGAAATTACCACCAACCATGCTAGTGACATGGGCACAGCGTAAACGATATTCAAGTGATCCAGATAGTTTGTATACGCTATCTGAATGGCTATACGAAATTGCCACCGATGTATGCAGTGTGACTGCGTCAACTATCTGGATACCTAAAGAAGGTTCGCCATCTCAGCCAGTTCAAAAGAAAAATAAAGGACCACAAAGTTTTTATCAACATTTTGAAGTCGACACGGCCAACTTTTCGCAGTCAAACCGATCAGAAGCTAAAGATTTTTCTCGGCCCACTGGCACAGCGGCCAACAATAGTTCTTGTCGACCAAAAACTAGAACGTTCAAAAGCAATGGTCGTTGCATCGTATGTAAAGGAAGCTGTCAAAATGTAAACAATTGTGAAAAGTTTATTGAGATGGATGCAAGTAACCGTTTGAATGTCGTAAACTATGGAAAGTTGTGCCATCAGTGTCTCAAAAGACATAGAAATGTGTGCCGTTTTTCAACGTTATGCAACATAGATAGCTGTGGGAAAAAACATCATCCTCTACTGCACAATAACCAAAAGTCCAATGTTGCTGAATCGAATGAGACAGAGATGAGTCATCAAACACCGATGTCTTCGACAGGAGTTAGCTTCAGAATGATCCCTGTTGTACTTTCTTTTAATGGAAAGGTTTTTAGAACCATCGCTTTCTTGGATGAGGGATCAACCAGTACCTTAATAGGAGAAGACATTGCAAATCATCTTGGGCTGATAGGTGAATCGGAATCTGTATACCTGAAATGGACAGGAAGTGTCACCAGGATTGAAGAACAATCAAGAAGGGTTGCAGTTAACATTTCTGGAGCTTATCGAAATGCACCAGAATTTACATTGAACAATTTAAGAACTGTTGGTTCGTTAAATTTACCAACTCAGTCACTCAACTATCGACAGCTGGCAGATCTATATCCTCACCTCAGAAACTTACCTGTGATGTCGTATGACAATATTAGTCCTGGAATTCTCATCGGTTTACGTAACTGGAATGTGGCAGTTCCATTGAATGTAAAAGAAGGCGCCGACCACAAGCCGATTGCTGTTTACTGTCGACTTGGATGGACAGTCTTTTGCAGCATGAATATCAAGAGTGGCAATACAGTCACAAATACCGAAGTGCATGATTTCCATTGTGAATGCCAAAGCGGAGACGACAACTTGCATGAGATGGTTAAAGAATTCCTATCGGTTGATAGCCTAGGGGTTACGGCTCCTAAAGATTCTCCACATCAACAAGAAGAATATCGAGCCAAGGATTTACTAGATTCTACCACTTCTTATAATGGCAATCGATACCAAACAGGACTTCTTTGGCGTTATGAGAACATCAAGCTACCGGATAGTCGGCATATGGCTATGCGACGATTGCAAGGTCTAGAGAAGAGGTTGAAATCGGACTCAGCTTTGGCGGAGAACGTAAAGCAGCAGTTTGATAAATACTTGGTCAAAGGTTACATCCGAAAGCTCACACCAGATGATATCCAGATGCATCAAGATCGAAAATGGTATCTACCAATGTTTCCAGTGCAGAATCCCAATAAACCTGGTAAGGTCCGGCTGGTGTGGGACGCTGCTGCGCAAGTCAAGGGAGTATCGTTGAATACGATGTTAATGAAAGGTTTGGACTTAAATTCTTCTCTTTATGGTATTCTTTTGCGTTGTAGACAGCGCAATATATGTATAGCAGCCGATATTAAAGAGATGTTCCATCAAGTCCTAATATCGAAACAAGACCAGCATGTATTGAGGTTTCTGTGGAGAGATTTAGATGACAGCAAAGAACCAGATACTTACGTTTTGCAAGTTATGGCCTTTGGACCAACTTGTGCTCCCAGCTCGGCACAGTACGTTAAAAATACAAATGCGGAGAAGTTCAAAGACGAGTTTCCACGTGCAGTAAGATGCATCATCTGCAATCATTATGTTGATGACTTACTCGATTCAGTGGATAACGAAGAAGAGGCGTTGTTGTTAGCCACACAGGTTAGCAAAATTCATCGACACGCAGGTTTTGAAATATGCAATTGGAGGTCAAATTCAAAAAAAGTGATGGAAGTTCTCAACCCAACCTCCATAGATGTCAGTGTCAACATGCGTCTTGACCAAGAACATTCTACTGAAAAAATCTTGGGAATGTGGTGGTGTCTTACTACCGATGAATTTACATACTCACTTCGCTTTAATAAGGGAAACAAGACTGTGCTAAGTGGCGAAAAGAAACCCACCAAGCGGGAAGTTTTAAGGATCCTTATGTCTATTTACGATCCAGTGGGCTTGATTGCACACTTCCTCGTGTTCCTCAAGATTTTACTTCAGGAAATTTGGAGAAGCCACATCAACTGGGATGATGAAATAACTGATACACAGTTTGGAACCTGGCTGCATTGGCTGAAACTACTTCCAGGAGTAGAACAAATCAAAATTCCCCGCTGTTACTTGAAGGAACAGTCCAGCTGGTCTGACGTCAATGTACAATTACATATTTTTCCCGATGCGAGTGAACAGGCGTGTGCTGCAGTAGCATATCTCCGAATCGATTCTGGGGACAAAGTTATATGTTCAATTGTTGCAGCAAAGACGAAGGTAGCACCTATTAAACTCCGTTCGGTACCACGGTTGGAGTTGGACGCAGCAGTAATGGGATGCAGACTAGCCAGGAACATCCAAGAGCAGCTTACAGTGCATATACATAATGTACATTATTGGAGTGATTCGAGAACTATTTTGGGATGGATAAAAGGTGAGCCACGTGATCATGATAAATTTATAGCCTTTAGGGTAGCTGAAATCCAAGATGAGTGGAATGTTAGGAATTGGCGCTACGTACCATCCAAGGCCAATGTCGCAGATGATGCAACGAAATGGGTACGAACACCTAGTTTCCATTCACATGATCGGTGGTTCTCAGGACCTGAATTTTTATATCAAGCAGAAACACTATGGCCAAAGAATATTTCAAACGAATTTGAAGAATTGTTAGGTGTACATGTAAGTTACGATTCAATGGTTGTATTTAAACGATTCTCGTAGTGGAGAAGACTTTTGAACTGTATGGCGTACGTTTTAAGGTTCGTTAATAATACGAAAAAGAATTTTTCGAAGAAAAAGGGCATTTTGACACAAGATGAGTTACAGTCAGCAGAAATTGAGCTTGTGAAGATGGCTCAATCAGATGTATTTTTAAAAGAAATTAATGACTTAAAGAAAATAGCAGCTAATGGACTTCAACGGACAGTGGATAAGTCTAGCCAAATATATAATCAATCACCATATTTGGATAAAGATAATGTTCTGCGTGTTCACGGAAGAATTGATGCCGCTCTTCACTTACCATATGATACGCGACGTCCGATCATACTCCCAAGAGGTCACAAAGTTACAGAACTTATCATCCTAAAGGAGCATGAATCGTTTCTGCACCTAAACAATGAGAGTGTGGTGAACATGCTGCGTCAAAGATATCGCATACCAAAACTCAGATGTGAGGTAAAATCGGTCATACTTGGCTGCCAACACTGCAAGGTCCGAAAAGCAAAGCCAATTCCACCACAAATGGCACCACTTCCTGCTGCAAGGCTTTCAGCTTATGTCCCACCATTTACATATTCGGGTGTGGATTATTTTGGTCCGATTAATGTTAAAATTGGCAGGCGTATCGAAAAGAGGTGGGGCGTTCTCTTCACGTGTATGACCACCCGAGCCGTGCATATTGAGCTCGCAAGCAGAATGGATTCAGACACGTTTATACTGTGTTTTACTGACTTTATAAGCAGACGTGGCTATCCTGCAGAAATATTTTGTGATAGAGGAACAAACTTCATTGGTGCTGAGAGGTTACTACGAGAAGAGCTTCAGAATGTTGATCCTGAAATTTTGGTTAAACACTTCGTCAGTCCAAATTTGAAATGGAATTTTAATCCTCCTGCATCACCACACATGGGTGGATCCTGGGAACGACTGGTCAGGTGTTTTAAAGAAGCACTATATGCATCATTGCCAGAGAATACTCCTTCAGAACAACTACTTAGAAGCTGCTTAGTATCGGCAGAGAATATCATTAACTCCAGGCCACTGACGTACTTGCCTCTGGATAATGAAGAAGATGAAGCATTAACACCAAATCATTTTTTGGGATTAGTTTCGGGTAACATCAAACCTATTGGAAATCCGGAACCTGATGCAAAAATCTTACGAATGAACTACAAATGTAAAGAACGTTTCACTAACCGCTATTGGAAGATTTTCATCGAGAGATACCTGCCCGAAATAACACTTCGTTCCAAATGGTTTCAACCAGTGTTGCCATTGAAAGTAGGAGACATTGTGTTGGTAATAGACAAGGACTTACCAAGAAACAACTACCCTAAAGGAATGATCATCGAAGTTCGCTGTGCAGCAGACGGACAAGTCAGGTGTGCTATGGTGAAGACTTCAAACGGTATCATGGAAAGACCAGCAGTGAAACTTGCTCGGCTGGAGGTTAGGAAGGAGTAGCAGCGACTTCCTACAGCAAATCGCAGTACTCGGGGGGAGTGTTGCGAAAAACCACCACCAGAGATAAATTTCCACTGAACGCATCCATTCGCAAATGAAATGAACGCACCTTTTGAAATCGGAAGAAAAGAAGAACGAAATAGAAGAACAGATCGACGAAAGCCAGCAAGCAGAAGAAACTTAATTTTTTAGTCTTTTTTTGTTTCAAAAAGAATTTATTTTTAATTGTAGAGTCATTAAGTGCTTTAAATTTTGAATAAATAACAGAACACTACTTAAAGAAAGGTTTCAATTATTTTTACGAAAAAGAATTTCAACACCCACATATGCGCATTATGTAAAGAATAAATCGTCGTTTGTTGTTTAACTGTTTATAAATATTTGCATTTTTTATTGAGTGTATCCTAAGTATGTAGGTACAGCATGTTCATTTTTTGCTACCTATATGTATATATTTTCCATACATTTTTCTCGGTTGACTGCCAGTAAGGACCATGACCCCCCCCCCCCCCCACCCACAAACTGAATTCCTGGATCCGCGCCTGAGCCAGCCCTTTATAAATGAAAACTTGTTCGTAATGTTTTTGCCATTGGAATCAATGACTTTAATCCATTTTAATAATCTCTTTGCATCCTGCAGAAATAGGAATTGATTTTCATCGCAACAAAATATTGATTGATACTTATTTCCAAACGATCAAGTCGACGAACTGAAAATATAAAACAAATTGTTGAAAAAAAGACCAATTCTGCAGTGCCTTTGATAGTATTAGAGCTCCTTCCTGAGCTATAAAAAGTACTAAGTGCAGATCCTAAAGTATGGCTAAAAACTTGAGTTGCTAAACGAACTTTAATTCGTTGAAAGGTGTTCGGGTGAATGTGATCACAAGTCAGCTTAGGAACACAACGCGGAATGAGTTTTGAATCTTCATTGTAAAATTGAACAATATCTTTCCAAGTGGCTGTAGACGTCGCGCCTGAATTATCGAAGGATATGTCATTCTTCAAGAGACAATTTCTTGCGCTTTTTACCAAATGCGGAGCATCATAAAAACAGAAATTTTTTTGTTTAAGCTGTAAGCTTTTTATATTTAAATCAATATTACCAGGTTGATTTGGCCAATGGGAAATAAACGCATGAAGGGTGTTTTCGGAGCGTAATCCTAATGTTTCTTTCATCAACCTGTAGGTTACTGATGAAGTGAATTTAATCGAAATAGCCAGTAACTTCATCTCATTATAATACCTAAAGCCTTTTGGCGAAGTTTTGGAATTCTTCCTAAAATTTTATTCAATGGTGTATAAACCATCGGACAAACTTTCCTTCAATTCCCTTTCTAATCTACCCCTTAAAGTTTCTTGGCTTGAATTAAAATTCCTAATTTGCTCTTCAAGCAACAAAATGTAAGCGTCTTTTTCCCTAATAGTCTTTTCAAGAAAAGTATTTCTACTTTCAAGAGCTGTGAAATTGCTCTATGCAACTTTAAGCCTATAACTCAGGGATTCTTTTTTGGGGGTTCTATTTCCCAAATATGCAGGCGTTTCAGTAAACGCATCACGTACCCGAGCAATAAGAGAACTATCTTCTTTTTCATCTATTCCTTCCTCTTCAACAAATTCGTTTTGTTCTTCTTCATCTTCTTCTTTTTCTTCGAGTATTTTTTCATTCCCTACTTCTTCTTCTTGAAACACAAGTTCTCTTTGACCTATTTCATCTTCTTGAAGTATATTCTCTTCCTGACCTATTTCTTCTGATTAAACAATTTCTAAATTCAAAATTTCACTAATTGAATACCTATTGGCATTTCTTCATCAACATCTTCTTCATTTGAATGTATTTATCCAGGGTAAGACGATTTTTCTTAGAGTTTGCGAACATTTCCTGAGAAAAATGGTTATCGCAAACTGTATGAGATTTTAACAAAGTAGAGAGACCCAAACGTTGCCGCCATATTGCCCTGCTTTTAGTAATAAAATAAATTACACATTGAAAAAAGTAGTTCAAAATCAAATCCAGAAATAAATGTTATGTAAAAAGGTGGTGATTTTTATCCTACTTTTTAATTATGTTTTTAATCAAATTGTTTAGAATAATATTTGAAAAATTAATTTTCAAATTCAAAATTTTGAAAAAAAAGAAAAAAAAATTTGTTCAAAATAATTTTGAAATAAATTTTACGTTAAGTAATATTTTACTGTATGAGATTTTAACAAAGAGAGACCCAAACGTTGCCGCAATATTGCCCTGCTTTTAGTAATAAAATAAATTACTCATTGAAAAAAGTAGTTCAAAATCAAATCCAGAAGAAAATGTTATGTCAAAAGGTGGTGATTTTTATCCTACTTTTTAATTATGTTTCTAATCAAATTGTTTAGAATAATATTTGAAAAATTAATTTTCAAAATCAAAATTTTGAAAAAAAAGAAAAAATTTTTTTTCAAAATAATTTTGAAATAAATTTTACGTTAAGTAATATTTTTAGTCTTAATACGGAACGGGAAAAGAAAAAAAAATTTGTTCAAAATAATTTTGAAATAAATTTTACGTTAAGTAATATTTTTAGTTTTAATACGGAACGTACTTTGGCTCGTCATTAGAAGGTTTCGTCTTTTGAATAAAAAGTAAATCGTCTTCGTACATATAGGTATTAAGGAGATTAAAAAAAGGTATTAACCATTTCTGTAGGTGTAGTAGTAAAGCAAGGACCGGCCAAAGTACCTTCCAACATTTTCATTGTTACATCGAAATGATGAAAAATCAAAATGTTGGAACCTGTCAAAACACAAAAGTGAGAAGGAATTTCTCAAAAATAGAAACACTAATGGCCTTTTCAATTGGAGTCAGAATGACAGTTCTTCTTCTGAAAAAAGAGAAATTTGCTTCTAATTTTGTATTCAGAATCGTTCCAGAAAGGTTCACACGTATCAAATCGTTCTCCCGGATTACCAATCTAAAAGGCCATAACATTAAGGTTAACACACGCATTGAACCACTTTTGTGAATAAAACATCAAAATCTCACTCAGATCAACAATCACATGACAAAGTCCGGTTTTGTTAACAATTTGCGTTTAGTTTAGAAAAATATACTTAAATTACACATTTCCCAAGTTGTCTATTATTTAGATAGTTAATGTTCACATCAGAGATTATGAATTATAAAGATTGGAAACCTCGGCTGTCATTCGGGTTCGCCTACAAGCTAAACAATATGGCTGCCCGTGGTGAAGTAAGTTAGTTGCATTAGGATGCGTGTTTTAACTCATACTAGTGCAACTTACTGATTTCCACCACGATATTTTGAAAACTTGATGAGTTTCAATGGGCACGTTCAAAAACTTATAAAAATGGCGAAACGAACTATCAAGTGTTCACGACACCTAAGATCATTTGGTTTTAAAGTTGCATGGAAGATTTTGAACAATTATATGAAAAGGGTAGTAAAATAATAAACAAAATGCAAATTGACAATAAATCAATACTTAATTTACGCAGTAGTTCAATTTAATCGGATAGTGAGAGGAAAATCCTTTCCAACAAATCGTAAGCTTACCGACAAGAATTTGTGTTGTAAACGTCGTAAACGAAAATATTAAACTTTTTTTCAATGGGATTATGACATTGGCTGAATCAGCTGATTTTTTTACCACATCATTTACGCCGAATTTTTTTAGGGGCGTTCATTAAACGTGCGTCGGAAACTTTACGATTTTACAACGTCGGAAAGTTTCCAACGTTGCATGAATACCCTTATTATTACTATTTCCTTATCTTACACCGTTTGCATCATCCGATCTGTTTTGTTTGTTTCTCTCATTAAATTGTATCTGCATTCTGTATCTACCACTCTTTCTTTGAAATTTCGCCAAACCTCTTCTACTACTTTTTAACTCTGTTTCCTCTTACCCCTTTCAACGCACAGATGGCACTATAGTTTTCCACCAGAATTTCACTCCCCGTTTACACCGGATGAATTCAATATTCTCATGGAATATTTCCGGACTGTAACCTAATTATTCACTAATCTGTCAACGTTGACACATAACTCCACAACACACCACATGAGAGTGGTGTGGTTTGGGCTTTAATTGTTATAGCGTAGTATACAGTTCTTTTGAATGAAAAAAAAATTGATGGTGAGAATGAAATTTTTTTTCCGGAGAAAAAACATTCGTAGATTTTTTTTGCACAAAACAATGTAACTGACATTGTTTTGCGGGAAAAAAATCGTGGTGAGTATAATTTTTTTTTCCTGGGTTGAGTTCACAGTTCGATAAATATATTTTTCAGTCGAAAATTTTTTTTTGGGCCAAAAATCACTCCCATAAGGATTGCAAGGAGTTTTTTTTTCGTTGAAGAACTGTATACTTAGCTTATAGCAAAAAAAGCGTTTCTAGCATTTTTAAAATAAAATCAAAAAATTCGAATTCAGCACAATCTTCGCCACAACATATAATGTAAATTTAGTAAGATCTGTGTCGTTATTTAATTATCTGTATTACGTAGCTTTGAATCATATTTTTATCACTTTCGATAATAACTAATTATTTCTATTTGACGAAATTACTAAGGTAGCTGCAAGTGTCGATTTCTATAAGAAAATATTACCATAGAGCTCACTCGTGAATGGCCAGCTATAGATTTATGAACAATATGGGTGGACCCTAAAATATTCTGTTTGCACCATTGAATCTGTATTTTCCGAACACATCCCGATATCACACCTAAAATCCGCCATTTTCGTGGTGAAAAGCTGATGAGTTAAAAATTTTTTATAGATGGCTGTGTTTTTTACACATACAAAATGGTCGAGCTGTCAAAACAGAACAAACCCACCCTGTTAAATTGTTGTTGCAATTCACACATATTCATCGACACGAAACGAAATTACAAAAACAACAATGTAAGCAAATGGGTTTTGGAGGGTGAAACGTACGAAGGTTTCCAATCTTTTTAATACATAATCTCTGGTTCACATATCAGAGACCACAATTACAAATTAAAAGCAAAAGATGCTAACAGCTGGGTGTACATCTACGGTCTTTAAGGCTTTCCTAAACCGGCACCGAACATTTGGAGCGAAGAATATATATTTAAGGATTCGTATTGCTCTCAATAAATACCATGTACATATATTTAGACAGGCGAATGTTTCGTTGTTATTCCGAAGTATTTGCGTTGGTTTTGTAGAAAATCTTAGATTTCACTTCTGAGGGACGGTGCGGCTCAGTAGAGGAAGACTGCGACGAATGTGTCACATGCAAGCTGGAAACAAAAAGTATTTTTGTTTTGTTAAATGTTAGCAAAAGGCAAGTCATGACTTTGTTTTCAAAAAACAATTGAAAACAATTTAAATTCGTAGCACTTTAATTAATTCAATTGAATTAAAATTTAAAACTCGTCAAGCACAAAACGAATTCACAAATCAGTATCTTTTTGACGTTTTTAGAATTCACCTTGGAAAAATTAACAGTTATTTATATTAGGGATGTGTTTGAAATATTCTTACTGAAGGTGCTGTTGCACTTTTTTTTGATTTTCAGTAGTTTTTTTTCTGATTTGATGAAAAAATATGTCTGTTTGCCAACTTTTCAAAACTGTGAATTTTTACTGTTTTGTTGTATATGAACTTTGAAGAATTTTGTGCTTAAATTGGTAGAAACACGCATTTTTGCACAAAATTCGAACAGACAATGGGGCATATTCAGATTCATTTTTAAACTGTTGCTAAGTTAAACCTGAGTTTGTTTGTATTTTGTATGATAAATATGATAAATTTTGATTGCTATGGGTTTGACTTTTAATATTTGAAGTTGAATAATTCAATAAACTTATATTTGAATCAACATAGGAGGTAATTCGGTTAAAAATAGGAGCTGTATTCGTTGATCCATTTGATTTTAACCTGTAGTTTAATACAACATGAGCTTAGCAAACGACTCTGAATATGCCCCAATGTATTTGATGAGTAAAACTTTTAATATTAAGGCGGTGTGTCAATTGGATTTTGACATTTCCCTGTATCGATTTACCTGATTAGGGTCAAAGATTAAACTTTGCATAAAATTTATTTAAATCTAATTCAAACATGGCCCTAGTAAAAAGAGTGTCTCTTTTTTCATATGATTGAAAGCTGCATTTTATTATCCACCAGATCTGATCCGGATCAGATAATGATGATAAAACAAACAGGGTCATAAAGTCATATGAATCATTAGCGATAGTGTTTAAGGTTATACAAAACCTCATAAATATGATTCTCTGTATCTAAGCAAATGCAATTATTAATTTATGTACACGTCTCAATGTACAATTTTGCTGAGGAAGTATTTATTATTTCGAAGTAAAAAAACTATTTATTTTTTTCTTCTTTGGCAACCGAAATTTAATATTTTAATAAAGCATTATTTGTGTTTTTATTTTCCTTTGAATTCAACACCAAATAAGCTGAAATGAGAAAAGAAACAAATTTCATTCCTACTATCCGCTTTTTAATTAATTGAACTTGAGCATTTTAGATTGTTTTCTAAAAACTCTTTCTGAAATACGTAATGGTAATAAGAAATACAAAATTCTTTTCTTATTTATTTTGTTATAATTTTAACTTTGCGCTAACTCTTCCTTACCTATGCAAACCAATTTATAAATCTAAATTCAATTAGTATGAGGAATGTATTCATTTAAGGTCAGGTAAGCACTTAATAACTCGTTGCTCCATTTACTATACTTTTTGAAAATACTCGTGACATTTTTAAAATAACCGGCATTTTGCTGGTGAATGGACACCAACTGCATACGTGTGCTAATAAAACATGGTGAATGTGTGCGTGTTTCTCCTGAATTTCCCCTGAATTAGCTTGTAGGCAAACTCGGATGGCAGCCGATATTGTCATCTTTATATGGTGTATCTAATCTATGATATAAACTATTGAAAGAAGTGTGGTACTGTATTTATTAAAAAAAAAAACTTGTTATAACGAACAGTTAGTATCAAAATATAATATAAAATGCTGTTTTCATAATTAATCTTATTTTTTGAAAAAATTTCTCTGACGAGTTGTGGCCCGCACTTTTATTAAATAGCCCCCAAAATTTATTAATTTCAACATATGGCCTATGCGGTCTATACTAGATGGTTTGCCGTTAGCATTTAAAGTTTAAGAAAAGAAACTCGAAAACTTATCCAACATCAATGAATCCATCTTCATTCAACTTTACCACTATAGCTTTAATATACAATCTGTGATACCTCGTCTGTGATATGAAACTACTTCTATACCTGTTAAATATAAAATTCGAGCCTTATGATCTGTGATATAGTTAAAGATAAGGTTAGCTCCTTCGACACTTTATTTATTTATTTTTAAAAAATGTGCTAAAGTTGAGTCTCTGTTTCTCGTCTAGAGATTGTGTACAAAATTAGAAAAAAATATGAAATCGCTATATCAAATAAAAATGCAACCAAAAACTTTGAATATCGAAATTGTAGTAATTTATTGCATGTGACTTCATGTACAGCCAAATTGTATAGTCAAAACATCAATTTTTTGACATATTTGTATTTGCTGAATTGTGGAGTTAGTTAGTTGCTAGTTAATGTTAATGGTATGTTTCGATGTCATCTATTTTGCGTCGTATTTGCAATTACACGTGTACATTCGAACATTCTCCCACCTCACGACGTAGAAAGCACTATAACATCTGCCCAATGTGAGAACTATGTGAACGCTGATGTTTATACAAAGTGGCATCACTTATGTTCGAGATTAGCTTTCGCACTGTGTTATCGGCACGGCTCGTCAGCTGTTGGTGTCATCATCACAGATTAGCCATATGAAGATGAGAATGTTTCGTACGTTTCACCCTCCAAAACCCATTTGTTTACATTGTTGTATTTGTAATTTTTTCCCGCGTCGATGAATAGATGTGAATTTCAACAACAATTTAACCAGGGGCCAAATTACCGCATCAGTGACTGATCGAGTGAGTGCCATCAGTGATCGAATGAACGACTAAAACCTGTGGGGATGATGACTCCATAACGTGAGCGGTAATGCCAAACTCACATAATTCAGTCACGTATTTGCTTGTCGGCAAATTAAAATGGCTGCCGGGGATTCTCATCTTTATGTGGCTAATCTGTGGTCATCATAGTATACCTTCTTTTCTCATTTAATATGAAAAGAGACAAATTGTTGTTGAACATGATTGAGAACATAACAAATACAATAGACAGAGTCAACTACATGAACATGAAAACGAAAGTTTGCAATGATTTTTTTTGTTACTATCATCATTCAATGAATCGAGTATATACGTATATAGTAAGTTATGAAGCTACAGTCTACCATTAAAGCTCTCCCAAACCAACGCGAATACTTCAAAACGACGACGAAACTTTCGCCTGTCATAATTTATTTACATGGAGATTGATGGGAGCACCCACACTGGCGCGATGCGAATCTTAGAACATTATTCAGTCGTCGCATATTCGCGCGAATGTTTCGCGTTGGTTTGGGAGAGCCTTTATATTGCGCTTGTTGTTCCGTTTCGGTGGTGAAGTTATTTTAATTAATTATTATAATGTATTATTTATATTTTATTTCGTGTGAAGTGATTATCACCATGGATCATTGCAGGTAAGTGTTTGTTGAATGCAATTAATGTATTTGTGTGATTGGGTTTGTTTTCGACATGCATGCGCATACGTTTTATTATTTTTCGCGATCGCGGAGTGTGGCAAAGTTTGTGTGTGTATTTGATAAAACAATTTATTAATAAATATATTAAAATCATTCGATGCCTTTAATTAATATAATATTTCAATATTATATGAAATTAATTATCAAACTTGGCGTTATGTGTTGCTATGTATATACTTATACATTAGTACATAACAGTGGGGAAATTTAATTTTCAGTTGGAAAGTTTTTTGACTTCCATTTAATTGCTCGGGAAGTTTGTTTACGTTGTGAGTAGCTACTGAGTTAAACTCAAGTGTTTAATTAGCAAAACAAAATAAAAACAAGAATATTATTTGTGCTGCTATGCAATTATTAATTGAAAATTTCGACGTGTTATTGTAATTTGATATGATTAATGGATTTTATCGAACCAGTGCGGTGTATTGGGTGTTATTGTTGTGGTGAAATTTGTGATATTGTCTTCGGCATAATTTCTGATGACGTTTGATCGTTGTTGTTGCTTTTTTTTTGTTTCGAATTGATTCGGTTTTTTTTTAATTTAAATTCTGTTTTAATATAGATTTGGTTAATCGTAAAGTTGGTTCTTGATGATTTAAATTAATTCGATTTGAGATTAATTCCTTTGGAAATTTGTTTAATAAATTGTTTTGCCGACTTGTTTTGACAATCGAAGTACTTTGTTTGTTGTTGTGAATTATTAACATATTTGTGGATAGTGTTTTGCTGAATTCGAAAAGACATTGATTTATGTATTAATTAAATATTTTTTTTTTTTTGGAAATTTAACTAAATCCAATCAATTTTATGTATTTTGTAAATTTCATTGCATGTATTGTTGCAGTGCAATTATGTAATTAATATTCCAAGTTTTATGCAGTGTGGTGTACGATTTTGGACTGCTTGCAAAATATTTTTATAATTTTTGTTGTTTTTTTTTTATAGATTTTCATAAAGTTTTTGATTTATAAATAAGAAAAACTATTATAAATGTGTTTTATTTAAATCGTAAGTGATTTGATTGTTGTAAAGTTTGATATTTTGACTAAAACTGATGAAAATTATTTTATTTGTTTTTAACTTTGATCTTACTAAATGACGGCGGTTGCTTCTAATGATTCGTTTGATGGCAAAAGGCAAATTTTTGTAATTGGACGTTTCATCTGTCCAGTTTTAGTTTTTACGGTGACAACGCAAACAAGTCCGTCCGATCCAGAGTGTGTGCCTTCTACTCGAGCAAGATTCCAATACGTTGGTGGAACGCGTTCATCCTTGATGAGAACTAGGTCATCAATTCTGGGCATCTTTTGGATGTGTGTCCATTTTGGACGTTGTTGGAGCCTTGACAGGTACTCGGAATTCCACCTTTTCCAGAATCTTTCCGCTAGGGCTTGAACCCGCTTCCATCGGTCGATATGCGTGATGTTGTTGCTTAGTTCGCCTTGAGGTACGGCATGAAGGGATTCGCCAACTAGGAAATGCGCAGGGGTTAGCGCATTCAAATCATCGACGCTGTCGGATAGAGGACATAGGGGCCTCGAATTAAGACACACTTCTATCTGTGTTAGAAGCGTCTCGAGCTCTTCAAAAGTCAGTCTTTCAATTCCAACAACTGTTTTTAAGTGGTACTTGACTGATTTCACACCCACTTCCCATAAACCACCGAAGTGTGGAGAAGCTGGGGGAATAAAATGACAATTCGTTCCGTGATTTGCTGTGGTTTCGGCGATCTCCTTTTAGTCATGTTTCGCTTCAGCCAACATCTTGGCTAATTCGTTATTAGCACCGACGAAATTTGTGCCACAGTCGCTGTACACCTGCCTGCAGCTTCCTCTTCTACCAGTGAAACGTCGGAATGCTGCCAAAAACGCTTGTGTTGTCAGATCTGACACGACTTCCAAGTGTATGGCTTTCGTAGCCAAACAGATAAAGACAGCAAAATACCCCTTCAAGATTTTTGCGCCGCGTGCCTTCCATGATTTTATATCGATGGGTCCTGCGTAATCGTCACCAGTATGGCTAAACGGTCGAGACATACGCACTCTGTGTGCTGTGGGCAAATTTCCCATTAACTGTTCCATTTCGGATGACTTTTGCCGGTAGCAACAAGGGCATCTATGCAGCTGGTATTTTACACTTCTTCGTATTTGTCCAATCAAAAATCGTTGTCGAATGAAACTAATCATTGTTTGAATGCCACCATACAGGGTGTTTTTATGTGCATCTCGAACAACCAAGCTCGTTAAGCGGTGGTTGTTTTGGAGCAATATGGGATGTTGAGCAGTGTAGGAGAGAAGGGAGTTCTCTAAACGTCCCCCCACTCGTAAGATCCCATCGGGATCGATGAATGCGTTTAATGCACGTAAGTTTTTAGGGGTTTTGTTGTTTAGAATTTGTTGATTTTCTAGTTTAAACATTTCCTTTTGTGTTGCCTTGACGACGAATATTAGAGCTACTTCCAACTCTTTTGCACTAAGTGGACCTACAATTGGACCTAGTTTAGGTCGACATTTGGTTATAAAGCGACAACAAGTGGCTATCACGCGAACAACTTTCAATAAGCTGGAAAAGTTGTAAATTTTTTGTAATATAGCATCGCTGTCATTTAAATGTATATTAAATACCCTAACAGATCTTTTTTCTTCTTCAGTATCGACTTCAATAGGTTGATGCGGAGCATCGAATACCCATTGACACCGCAGAAATTCAGGCCCATTCCACCATACTTCGAGTGATTCCAGTTCTGATGGATAAACGCCCCTGGACGCCAGATCGGCTGGGTTATGAAGCGTTGCAACATGTCCCCAGCAATCGATCCTACTAACCGCTGGATTTCCGACACACGATTTGAAACAAATATTGGTCCATTTTGCGGGAGTAGCTCTTATCCAGGCTAATGCAATAGTCGAATCCGTCAAGCATACATTTTGACATCGTGAATGTTCAAAACTTCCTTGGTGTACTGCATCAATTGTGCCAAGATAACTGCACCACAAAGTTCTAGGCGAGGTAGAGTTATTGTTCGCTGATTTGGTGCCACGTTAGTCTTTGATAACAGCAAGTTCACGTGGATATTGTCGTCGCTATCTAAGACGCGAATGTAGACTGCTGCGCCGAAAGCCTTCGTTGAAGCGTTACAGAAACAGTGCAACTCAATCGCCTTGTTGGTAGTGCTCGTCTGGACCCACCGTGGAATTCGAAGCCGCTCGATCAGAGGGAGTTCTTGGTAAAAGACATCCCAATTTTTCTTTAAAGAAGCTGGAATCGGTTCGTCCCAGTCACAGCCAACCTCCCACAGCCGCTGCATCATTATTTTGGTCGTTATGATGCATGGTGAGATCCAACCAGATGGTTGCAGATTCTGATACGAGAAGCAGTCGTCTATTGGAAACCATTTGATACCGAGCGTCTTCACATGGTTGGACAGATTGAATGGAAGTTCAAAATCAAGTTCCCGATCTTGTATAGGAACGTCTTCGACAAGTTCCTTCATGTTGCTTGTCCATTTTCTCAAGTTGAAACCTGCAGACGCCAATAGTTGCCTTGTTTCGTCGCGTTTCTTCCGTGCTTCTTCGATCGAGTCTGCGCCACTTATTAAGTCATCGACGTACATGTCCTAACGGACAACCTTCGCCCCCTCCGGAAAATTTTCGTACTCATCATCGGCAACCCTTTTCAAAATTTTGATAGCAAGGTATGGTACACTTGCTGTACCAAAAGTTACGGTGTTCATTTTGAAAATTTTCAACGGCGACGTCTTCTGCTCTCTCCACATGATCAGCTGATAATATCGGTCTGGGAAACTAACCAAAATTTGCCGATACATTTTTTCGATGTCGGCCGTAAATGTGACTCGGTGAGTCCGCCTTTTTAGAACAAGATCTATGATACTTGACTGCAACTTTGGACCCACAAGTAGACGGTCTTTGAGGGATTTCCCATCCGAAGCCTTCGCTGCTGCATCAAATACTACTCTCAGTTTTGTAGTGGAGCTAGCCTTTTTAAAAACAGCATGATGAGGTAAAAAATAATGGAAGGGGGTTTCCAAAACCGCATCGTTTGCATCGATTTCTTCCATGTGATGGAGTTCTTCGTACTCTCGAATACATTTTGTGTAGTCCTGACACAGCTTTGGATCTGCCTCTAGCTTCTTCTCTTGATCCCATCGCTGGACGGTTTTCACCTTTGAACGGCAGCTTCACCTCATAACGCCCGTCAGGTAAGCACCTTGTGTGCAGGGCAAAGTGTTCATCACAAGCAATGTCATCTTTCGTTTCATGTTGTTGAAACAGCGTTTTGTTCTATCTCCCAAAATTTCTCCAGTTGCTAGCTCAGATCTGTAACTTGAATGAAGCTGCGCACTTGCCGGGGAGTTTGGGATAGAACTTGTCCAAAAACAATCCATTCAAGTTCCGTCTTCTGTGCCACCGGTCCGATGCCATTCTCTGGACGTCTTATCTCAGGAAGGAGTATCTGGGCGCAAACGTCACTTCCAAGTAATAGATCGATGGGTGCAGGCTCGTAGAGATGGGGATCTGCTAACGAGAGACCCTTTAGGTGGTCCCATTTGCCGGGTATCACTCGTTAGGTCGGGAGATGCCCAGTCAGCGACTTGAAAACCAAAGCCTGAATGGCAGTCTCAAACGTCGAGTGGCGGGAAGCAAAACGTACTTCGACGGAGTTTTGCATAGTGCCGCTGCTGACCAACCCTAACCCAGATATTGGTAAATGTACGTCGCTTTTCCAACTTCAACAGTTGTGCGGCGGCTTCGGTGATGAATGACGTTTCTGACCCTGTATCAATCAGAGCACGTAAGAGGCGTAGCTTACCATCTGCTGCACGTGCCTTCACAACTGCCGTTGCCGGAAGCACCTGGTGTGCAATGTTGCGATCACCATGCGACGTGTGGTAATTAAAAGTTTGTCCATGTGTTGACTGGAGCTGTTGTTGTTCCACCATTGGCTGAAACTCAGGCGCGTTCGGGTTTACGGACGCATGATATGTGTTCGAGCTGGTGTTTGTCACCTGAGCAGGTGCACTCGCTGCAGGTTGTTGTTGTGTATGAGTGTTGCTTACTTGGTGGTTGTTAACATGCAACAACGAATGGTGTCTTTGTTGGCAGAAATAACAGGAACTAAAATTGAGACAAGCTTGAAGAAGGTGCCCATAAGAAAGACAGTTTTCGCATACCTTAAGCCTGCGAACAGTCTCTCTTCGTCCCATGTTGTCCATGTTTAGGAAACTTTGGCACTTTCTCAGTGTGTGCTTGCCTTGGTTGCACAATTTGCATGCTGATTGCTCTACAACATTCTGTTTTTCTGTTGGTTTGGACGGCTGCTTGACAACTTGCTTGGCGTGCAAAACTTTTGTCTTAAATGCTTGAAAACGTGGCCTTGTTTTGACGGATGGCTCTTCTTTGGCCCGGACTACTGAACCATGCTCCTGTTGATCCACAACCTCGAGAGTCCGAAAACGGGTCTCTAAAAATTTGGTAAATTTTTTAAAATTCTTCTGTTTCTAAACAGTCTTTTCTGTTTCCTAATTTCTCTTCCCACAGTTTTTGGCTAGAACTTGGAAGCTTTTGGTATAGGAACCAAATAAGTACGGTGTCCCAACTAGATACCGGTACATCCATGTTTTCGAGCGCCAGAAAACATTCTCTTGTAATGTACAAGAGATCTCCGAGACCTGAAGCAGTTTCACGAGTCAAGGAGGGCTGACCAAAAAGATTCTGCATTTGTATGTGGACCAGGATGCGTTTGTGGTCATATCGCTCCTTTAAAAGCTCCCAAGCCGACTCATAACTGGCAGCTTCAACGGATAGATTTTGCAAAAACCTATTTGCATCACCAATCAAGCAAGATTGCAAAAAATGCAGCTTATCTATATCATCAAGACTTTTGTTGTTGTGAACGAGAGCTCGAAACCTGTCGTGAAAGGCACGCCAGGTGATGTATGCACCGTCGAATTTCGGTAGATCGATTCGCGGAAGTCGAATCCCCGATTGTGATGCTGGTGCAGCCGTAAACTGTGGAGGAGCACTCCTGTTTTCTGGAATCGCAATGATTGGCGTGGCTTTCTCAATTGCGTCAACCAACTCCGCACTATATTCGAGGTAAATTTCATAAATTTGGTCATATACCACCAATAATTCCTCTTTCTTTAAATTTTCTTCCAGCAAACCACCCCCTATAATGGCTTCGTGGTAGGATTTGGAAGCTACCATGTCTTCTTCCAACTTACACAAGCGCCCTGAAGCATACGTTTTGCCTTTGCGTTCCTTTGGCGCTTTCTTAAAATTTGTAAGATCTTTGATGAGCTTATTCAGAATACCCTTCTGAAGCTCACCATATTTGTACGTTTTATTTTCAACCATTGAATTATTAATTTTTCTTTAAAATTGACAGAAATCAAGAAAAAGACAAGTTTACTACACAGAACAAGGTAAGCTTACTACTTGTCTGCTACTACTGCTTTTGCCGCTACTGCTGAAGTGCTGACGGTTGGAGCACCCTCTGATGTTTCCGTATTGTAATTAGATTTAAGTTTGGTTAATGTAACTTTAAGTTAAATGAAGTAAATTTAAGTTATTTTAATAAGAAATTGTTCAAAAATCACTGATTAAATCGATAATTGTCTATGCAAAATCTTTTTGATCAATTGTAAATTGGATCTTTTCTACACTTAAACTTAAAATCGAACACACTGCACACACTTTCGAAAATTGTTTATAATGTTTTGTTCGTAAAACTGATTCTAAAAAAGGCTCGAAGGACCAATGTTTCTCGACTAGATTTTGTGTAAAAAATTAGAAAAAAATATGAAATCGCTATATCAAATAAAAATGCAACCAAAAACTTTGAATATCGAAATTGTAGTAATTTATTGCATGTGACTTCATGTACAGCCAAATTGTATATTGGATGGAATTGGATGTTTTTACATCAATTTTTTGACATCTTTGTATTTGCTGAATTGTGGATTGTATTGCTAGTTAATGTTAATGGTATGTTTCGATGTCATCTATTTTGCGTCGTATTTGCAATTATACGTGTACATTCGTACAGTCTCTTTCTGGCTACCGACAGCATAAGTCCCAAAATACTTTGACTCACCCTACTACTCGTTTCCTCGTTTCGTGGCGAATCAGCTGTGGGTACGAGCGGTCAACGACCTTCGTCATTGCCAAAATGTTGCGATTCCGAAAAAAAAAATCCGAGCACGCAAACTATAGGCGGGAATTAAAGCTCTCAATGAAATTAGATGTCCGAGAATGAAATTATAGATGTCATATAAGAGAAAGAAAAAATAAATCAATGGGATTATCAAAGTAGGAAGTTTAAAATGTTTACCCGTAGCGGACGAATAAACATATCGTCGGGAGTTGTAGAAAAAAAGGGAAGAAAATCTCTAAGCCTGAACAATTGGGAACTGGCGCTACGAACCGACCAAGTATGGACATCTGAGAAGAAAAAAAGAGGAACCATGAGAAATGAATATTAAGAACCCGTACTATAGCTTTATACTAGTTGATAAGGGCGTAGAACTCCCATGAATAGGTACATCACGGCGTAGGGTCAAGCGGAACATAACCTCTAACCAACAAAATAACTGTTCTATACAGGTCCCGTAATACGAATTACGATTATCGTTCAAAATCGCTCGTTATCGTTACGCTGTGATTACGTTTTACGAGTCGTTTTTTTTTTAAACGATACTCGTTTTCTCTTACGACTGCTTTGGGCGGTCGTTTTTTGTAGTTTTGACACATGACTTTATGTAGCTGTCACATATTTATTGTTTTTTCTTTGGGCTTCGTTCTGCTCGCTGATAAAAGCAAAAATGTGAGTAAAATCTATCAAAAAAAAATAAAAATGTAAAATAAAATTTTAATAGGAGGCCATCAACACAAACAACACAAATAAATGCACTTGTTGCTTTTATGGAAAGAAATCCAGACGTTGCTAAAAACTACATGCCAACCAGCCAAGCAAAAGCCAAGTCCAAAATTTTGTGGAACAATTTGTCAACAAAACTAAATTCACTTGGCCCTCCACAAAAGACCGTCGATGGATGGAAAAAAATTAGTTACTTTGTAGTTAGATTACATTTTTAATGCATCCTTAATTTAGTTTTTAATAATTTTAAGGTATGGAAAGATTATAAGTACAACGTAAAAAGAAAAATGCGAGATAATAAATTGCATTCCAGTGGCACACGAGGCGGGCCAAATAAACAAAAGGCTTTTTCAGACAATGAGAAAGCTGTAATAGCAATCCTTGATCTGAACGAAGCAGTCTCAGGCAACGCATTAGGGATTCATTTCGGTGATCCTAAGCGCTTCCAAAATAAACAGTTGTCCCATGACATTGTTGATGTCATTTTAGAAGACTTGGAAAATGTTAACTTCTGTCAATAAAGTCAAAGAAACTTGAACTGGAGGAAATGAAACATGGAATATCAACTCCAAAATATAGTTGCGCTCTAAATGAGAGTTCCAGCAGTGGCAGTTACAAGCCTTAAAGTTCTACGAAAGTGCAAAGTGTCAAAGTGAACTATTTTTTTCTTTCAATCGATATTTTTATTTATGAACTTACAAACGAAATTGGAATTTATGTTTAGTTATTTTAACATGATTGTATTTAATTTATTAGTTTTAGTAACAACATTGTGATCCAAAGAGGCCTTGAAATAAAATAATTTATGCTTATTTATAAATTGTCTTTAATTTGATCTCTTATGATGGCCGCTATATTAAAAAATTGATTGCGATTACTAGCAGTTGTGTCTCTTCCCTCTTTCTGTATCACCTCGTGATTATCGGTACTAAAATTCTTCTGGCGATTCTTCTGGCGGGACATTGAATTTTATACGGCCTTCTTCATCAGCGGATCGATATGGCGTCATTATCCACGGCTCCAGTGTGTACGCTGAATCTCCTATAGGAAGTAGGTATGTATAACAATTGTATACAAGTAGTTGGAATAAGAATATTTCTAAAAAAAGTTTATACTTACCCAATAACCAACTTCGCTTGTCACCATTATTCCAGCTTTCAAGGAGATGGCGACGGTAGTCACTCAAGCTAAAGACGAAAGAATCATGGGATGCACCTCCATACCTCGCGTCAATAGCTCTTATTGCCATTTTATAGTCACGTACCTGTGGATAGTAAAAACAATAGAACTTAAGAAACAATGTATTTGTAAGTGTGGTTTGGAATTTACAATCATTGTGTTTATGCTGTGGTCACCCTTTCGATTAAAATAAAGATGCTCATTGATGGTTGGTCCTATTATTTTTATATGTGTTCCATCAACACATCTAATTATGCCTGGGAATTTATATTTATCATAGAAGTGTTGCTTACTTCCCGACATCTCCTCCTCAGTCAATACAAATGAAATATATTTCGGGCAAAAAATTCGCTCCATAATCGGCAATGTTTTTTTTAATGTTGCAGAAACAATTGGTTGACCCATACCAACAAGAAAATCTTGTCCGGTTCCTCGTTAATAGCACAGATTAGCCATATGAAGATGAGAATGTTTCGTACGTTTCACCCTCCAAAACCCATTTGTTTACATTGTTGTATTTGTAATTTTTTCCCGCGTCGATGAATAGATGTGAATTGCAACAACAATTTAACCCGGTGTGTGAAGATCCCTACTGTCTATGTGTGAGATTTTTATACACACATTCTCATTTTTTATCTGATAACTGCCAGTTCAAGCTTGTAGGCAAATTAAAATGGCTGCCGGGGATTCTCATCTTCATGTGGCTAATCTGTGGTTAATAGCCTCCTTCTGCCAGGAAGCGAAGAGTGGCACTTAATTTTAAAATGTTGGGAATATAAATCGACTTGGAGCTAGGAAGATGTGGGTCAATTTGTTCCAGAACAAATTGAAAAGCTTCCTTGTTCAATCTAAATAGTTTTTTAAACCTTGAATTATTGTCATTTCAGATAAGTTATGATTTAAATGGGCATTTTTCTTTCCAATGTTTACTTAAAATGCATCGGGAATAGACATTGGATCTGATGTATCCCTTGTTGCTCTTCTTGGAATTCAATTTTCCCGGTTTTCAGAATCTTCGGAATCTTCGTCACTACTCAAAAAAAAGTCGCAATGGAAAAACATTTTATTTAAATTTATAAATCAATTTTTTTTATTATTTTAGTTTCAATATTTATTGACAGATTTTGATAGGTATGAAGTGCATTTTGCATTTAAAAAAAATTATATTTTTTGATTTTATCTGGCAATATTTTCAAGCATAGATACACCATATAAAGATAATAATCTCGGCTGTCATCCGAGTTTGCCTACAAGCTAATTCAGGGGAAATTCAGGAGAAACACGCACACATATGCAGTTGGCATCCATTCACCATGATTTATTTGCACACATATGCACTTGGCGTCCATTCACCACCAAAATGCAGGTTATTTTAAAAATATCATGAGAATGTTCAAAAAGTATAATAAATTCAGCAACGAGTTATCAAGTGCTAACCCGACCTTATATGGATAAGTTTGTGGAAACAAAATTTAAAATCGATTTAGGTAAATTCGATTCTCTTTTGTGTTTTACTCTCAATTTATTGAAACAAACAGTGAATATAATGATGAAAAAAAAAAACAATAATATAAGAATGAGAAATAAGAGAATCAACGCAGCTGTAGTAAGACAATTTTATGCTTGTTTTTTTGCAAGCCCGGAGGAAATTAGTCGAAAAAAAACAACGTCGGGGCTAAAGGTAGAACTAGAATAGTCGGAAGACCACGCAAGTGGTCGTACGAAACCGAGTGAATACAAAGAATTCATATTTTGTGCCCATAATTGCGATTTGGTACTGTGACAGCTCATTCGTAAGTGGTTGGATGCAAAAAACAATTTGGCGCATGGTGCTTATTTTTTGACTTTTTTTTTCTGATTGATGAATGAGTCAAGTGAAATGTTAAGTTTTCTTTTAATTAATTTATATCACATCGAATTTAAGTTGTTTCACAAAGTAAATAATTAAAAGCTTATCACTCTGTGCTGTGAAAATTGAAATTAGCCGTGTTTTTTTGCAAGCCCGGGGAGATTTTGTTGAAAAAAACGACATCGGGGATTAGCGACGCCATTACAGAAACAAAATGGAGTTTCCATACAAACTAACGAGAATTCTCCGCGCTTAGCTAAGCCCGAAGGGCATTAGTTGTTGTTGCATTTATAATGTAAATTGCAGGACAAGACGTCGTTTTTTTCGATCAACCACTTAAGTGCATTATGGATGACTTGTGAAATTGACGTTTCGGACAGAAAAACACAGTTCAGAAAAATGTCATTATGAGACTAAAAGCATGAAGGCCAAACATGGTGTCATTCACGGATATACGAAATACTGCTATTATACACGACTAGTTTTTAGTCATATCTTCTTTTTAAATAAAGAGTGGGTCATGTGGTTCGTAGGCCAAATTTTGGCCACTGATTTTTGACATTTCTTATTGTATTCCTTGTTTATTTAACAAGTCGCTTCATTTATTTCTGTTGTTTGTAGAACGCACATGTATACCTGTATGGTTGTTAATATAAATACATATATGTTTATAGAGAGCATTGAAAATTTTAATAACCAATCAAACTAAAGGAAAATTCCAAATTTGAGTCAAGATTTAAAAATCAATGTGTAGCAGCGCACGACTCAGAAGATGAATTTTCAAAAAAAGTTTAAAGAAGTTTCATTACTCCAAAGTCGTCGTGTAATAGCGGACTTAGCATCATTAAATTTGTGTTTCTTTCAACACAACCCGATATCCCACCTAACATCCCCCATTCTCATGGTGAAAAGCTGGTGAGTTGGAATTTTTTTAAAGATGGCTGCGTTATTTGCAAATACAAAATGGTCGATCTAGCAAAACAGAACAAACTCATTGTTGTTGCAATTCACATCTATTCATCGACACGGGATGAAATTACAAATACAACAATGTAAGCAAATGGGTTTTGGAGGGTGAAACGTACGAAAGATTGTCATCTTTATATGATGTATCTATGATCATTGCAATCATAGATACACCATATAAAGATAATAATCTCGGCTGTCATCCGAGTTTGCCTACAAGCAATTCAGGGGAAATTCAGGAGAAACACGCACACATATGCAGAATTCGTCCATTCACCACTATTTATTTGCACACATAGACAGAATTCCTCCATTCACCACCAAAATGTCGGTTATTTTAAAAATATCATGAGAATGTTCAAAAAGTATAATAAATTCAGCAACAAGTAATCAAGTGCTAACGCGACCTTATATGGATAAGTTTGTGGAAACAAATTTTGAAAGTGAAAATTTATAATCGATTTAAGTATATTCGATTGTCTTTTGTTTTTTAATCTCAATTTATTGCAACAAACAGTGAATATGATGAAAAAAAAAACAATAATATAAGAATGAGAAATCAGAAAATCAACGCAGCTGTCATAAGACAATCTTAGGCGTGTTTTTTTGCGAGCCCGGAGGAAATGAGTCGAAAAAAAAAATTTGTTACGAAACCGAGTGAATACAAAGTATTCATATGTTTTGCCCATAATTGCGATTTGGTACTGTTCGTCTAGTTTTCTCGAACTTTTGCCGTCGGACGTGAAGAGCGCTCATCGACCGCTCATTCGTAAGTGGTTGGATGCAAAAAACAAAATGGTGAAAGTAAACTAAAAAGCATATTGCTTATTTTTTTACTTTTTTTTTCTGATTTACGAATGAGTGAAGTGAAATGTTAAGTTTTCCTTTAATAAATTTATATCACATCAAATTTAAGTGGTTTCGCAAAGTAAATAATTAAAAGCTTATCACTCTGTGCTGTTAAAATTGACATTGAACAAACAATTTTTTTTCTTACTTTCAACCACTTAAGAGCATTATGGATGACTTGTGAAATTGACGTTTCGGACAGAAAAACACAGTTCAACAAAATGTCATTATGAGAGTAAAAGAATGAAGGCCAAACATGGTGTCATTCACGGCAATACGAAATACTGCTATTATACACGACTAGTTTTTAGTCGTTACTTCTTTTTAAATAAGGAGTGGGTCATGTAGGTCGTAGGCCAAATTTTGGCCACTGATTTTTGACATTTCTTATTGTATTCCTCGTTTATTTAACAAGTCACTTCATTTTTTTCTGTTGGTTGTTAATATATATACATATATGTATATAGAGAGCATTGAAAATTTTAATAACCAATCAAACTAAAGGGAAATTCCAAATTTGAGTCAAGATTTAAAAATCAATGTGCAGTAGCGCACGACTCACAAGATGAATTTTCAAAAAGAGTTTAAAGAAGTTTCATCACGCCAAAGTCGTCGTTTAATAGCGGACTTAGCATCATTAAATTTGTGTTTCTTTCAACACAACCCGATATCCCACCTTTCATCCCTCATTTTCATGGTGAAAAGCTGGTGAGTTGTAATTTTTTTAAAGATGGCTTCGTTATTTGCACATACAAAATGTTCGACCAGCAAAACAGAACAAACCCACCCCATTAAATTGTTGTTGCAATTCACATTTTATTCATCGACACGGGATGAAATTACAAATACAACTATGTAAACAAATGGGTTTTGGAGGGTGAAACGTACGAAAGATTGTCATCTTTATATGGTGTATCTATGTTTTCAAGCATCCATTCACTTAAATCATAATCGGTTTATGTCGTGACTATCGTTTTCTTGGGTATCGTTTTTTTGCCTTTCGTTTCGTAATTCGTAATACGGGCCCAGAAAAAAAAAAATAGGACGCCCGGCTTATGTTGGCGTGGGTTAACTCCCCACTGTTGAGTTCCATACCACGAAGATATTGTATCCATTCTCATGACGAAGAAATCCGTGGCTTCTTTGCCTCCTTCAGAGATCTGAAAAACACTAAGAAAAATAGCATTATATTAATTAGTTCCTTTAACAATATAAGACAATAATACTCACCCAATTAAGCTCGGCAGATATTTTATTTTGCTGTGAACATGTCCGCTGAAACCGAAATCTGAAATTAGAGATAAGAGACAACAAATCAAATTTGGTTTAAATTTCAACAATTCAAATTTGTATCTTCATGTAAGTAATTACTAGTCATGTTTTTTTGGAAGTCCATATGGATTTGTCGAAAAAAACAACATCGGAACTAATAGTTTTACACGTAAATACAACAACAACTTAAATCCATGTAGACTTAGCTAAGTCCAGATAATTATCAGGACTTACGTACTGTAAGTAAGAAGTCAATAAGTCCGATGTGTTTTTTTTCGACAAATCCATATGGACTTGCAAAAAAACACGCCTACTTACACCATACATAAGTGGGTTGAGTCCAAACACGAAGTTGAAATCCGATCTACAAGGGTTGCGCTCTTAGAATATAAATATATAGTATGGAGTCCTTGTTTTTATTCGAATGCGTACCTTTCATAGGGGTCGCTGTTTGAAGTTTCGGTCTGAGTTTTCTGCACATTGGAGAAAAAAACGAAAAAAGAATATATTGAAATCTTTAAAATAATAAACCAACACTTATTAATTTCAAGAATTACTTCAAATTAGAACAATTTAGAGAGAAAATAAGCAATTTATGACTTTGATAGCAGCGTACGATATTCTAAGACTTTATCTAAACCGAAATAGCGCCCCGTATCAAGGGCCCAGGCGTTACAATGCATTAGGGATAGAAACGAGCACTCCATATTATATATCCTCTAAAGCGGGAAACAGATTAAACCAGCAACAGCACCAGCGCCGTCAACAGCAAACAGCACGCTGGCCAGCAAATATTCTTGAAATACATTGCCACCAGCACCAGCCACCAGAAATGTATGGAGTCTATAAGTTTTTGCAGTGTGGTGCCTCTGAATATCGCAGTATTAAAGTTGTCAGCAATGGACCAGCAACAGCAAATTTAGAAATCTGTCCAAACGGCGCTGTTGACGTTGCTGGTGCTGGTCTAATCTGTGTTGAACTATTGAACCGCTGTTGCTTGTGCTGGTTCAATCTGTTTCGCGCAGTAGGTTCCGCTATGGACCACAGATACTAGAACAAAGATAATTCACTTGGGTAGCGGGCTGAAAAATCGAGGTAGATGAGAGGGAACATTTAGGGACAGGGAGAGCAAGACTTCAACTCTGAGGGATTGCGGTTGACTGACTTAGCAATTTAGACGCAAGCAATGATGCACATCCGCACCGGCCGAAGTTAAGATACATCCTCAAAATGATTACGATAGAGCCTGTTTAGATTGAGAAGATTAAGTACGGACTGGTGAGTCTCATTGGGCCTTACTAATAATCAAATTTAGTGTTGAGGTTAAAAGAAAATCTTCAGATTTTAGAAAATCCGCATACCAATAACGACTTTAATCTCCAGTTTAGTCGTTAGCAATATGTCAAAATTTAATACACGGAAATCCATGTTTAAAGTCGAACACTAAATGAAAAGTGCTGCCCTAGTGCTGTTTTATGGTACCGAAATTTGTATTTAATACTTAATTCTACTCCCATGTTATCATGTCGATTTCAATAGGTATGGGTATATTCATGGGTTGGTTTCAATCTTCAGATTTTTCTTAAAAGCGAAAAAGAAGTGTTTCATTTAGAAGTACTTTATTTATTGTTTGTATTTTTAGGTAGTTATGTGCAACATAAATTGATTGTTTTATTTGTTCATACAGTATGCACTTGTGGAAATCAGAATTTCGATAATAATCTTAATTTAAAAAATACAAAGGCATAAAAGTCATCGTAAACGTTCGTAAACAGTCGTAAGCTTTGTAAATCTTTCAGGTTTTCCATACAAATTTTGATAGACTTACGCATTTGACGACTTTTACGAATTTTACGACGACTTATCGACATTGCGTGAATACCCTTAGAGCCAGTTGTTCACAATAGGTCAAGTTTTTGATACAATTTTCAAAATCCTGGTTAAATGGTGTAAATCAACCGAAATCAGCTGATTGGCTTAATCCATGATTGACAACTCCAAGCTATGTATTTTTTGATACAAGTGGAAATAATCATGGATAACAGATAACACACTGTGAAAAAACTGGCCGTTACTGTTTAACAATGGAAAACCTAAAAAAAAAAAACAATTAAATACTCAGACAAAATATTTTTATTTGAAAAAATGTTAAGTTTAAGATTTTCTTCCAATGAAAAATATTAAAATAAAGTATAAGAAATATATTTCCTTGTTAAAAAATATGGTGTTATTAATTTAAAAAAAAAATTGCTCCAATCAATTGACGTACTATTAGTACTTTAATACATTCTGTAAAAAAATAATACGGCAATACTTAACTTTGAAGGAATAGAGCAAATTATGACAGTTCCTGCTTTGTTGTTTTTTTTTATTTATGTGACAGTGTTGCAGAAAATAAAGTTATCCAAAAAAAACTTAACAAACAAAACATCAATCAACAATTTCATCATCGCTTGCTACAAATGCAATCGTCCCGGCCATTATGCACGTGACTGTAACTCCGGGCTCCGGGGGGTGGCGGAGGAATGGAGGCAACCCGGAGAAATGCTACAAATGCAACCAAACCAGGCATTACACTCATGCATGCACCGAGGAGTCGTCGCAATGGAATTGATCACATTTCCAAATCCTGCACCCAAATGGATAACCCAACATGCTACAAATGCAACAAACTCGACCACTGGGCCCGCAACTGTCCCGAACAGATGTACGATAGCCGTAGCTCGTCCAACTTCATTTTATCTTGTTACAAATGCAACAGAGCTTCCAAGTAACCAAGACTTGCTACAGCTGTGGCAAGAGCGGGAATCTGAGGTGTGAATGTGGCGACAAGGGAGGACGCAACTAAGCAGAGCGATGGACTTACGATGTTTTTTTCGGTAGCTGGCAAGAGCGTTCCCGAAAAGTAAAACTTCGCCTTCTTTATAAAATATTGTACCTACCTACTTGTTTTACCTACGCCCCAAAACAAAAAATAAGAAAATCTGACTACAATATTAAAATATCACTGTGATTGTTTTTTTAATTTTAATTTAAAATTACTGGACCTGCTGATAGAAATAATTTAAAACCAACTTGGGTTTTAATTGTTCCTTCAGCAAACGACTTAATTATCTGAATTCATAAATAAATAAACTAAACTAAATAAATTAGTTGGTTGCCTCCGGTTGGAACTTTAACAGACTTTCGTGGAAATTCTGACAGTTCATTCAATTTATTTTCTCATTTGTAGTAGATTTTGTAATAGATTCAAGGAAAGTCTGGATACTAGTTAGTGAAAGGGTTAAATTGTTTATTGGTAGCATTTTGTTAAATCTTAGCACTTTGTTTTAACCTTCCGGTTAACTAATAGTCGACATTAGCGTTTGATTATTAGTAAGGCCCATTGTGTTTACATTAGAAACCGTGAGGCGCCTCAAAATACATTGAAACAAAAACAATTTCAACATTTCGCACATTGAAACAACAACAAATTAAACTCATGAGTCCGGTTTTTATGTTTTCTTCCTGCCTCACGAGATCCCTCACCCCATACTTCTCTTGCTTACAAACTGCCGTGATACCGGACTCAATCTTCCCAATCTAAACAGCGTCATAGAGACGCAACCAAATAAGTTTAATGATCGCGCGATTTATTAGTTTTTAAAACAATAACAATTTTATTTAGTACGACATTAAAGAAAAAGTCCAAAAATGATTAATGTAAGCAAAGTATGTTTTTATTTAAGAATTAAGAACGAAGAACAAGTCTGCTTCTCGCAAATTACAAAGACGAACACCTCGCTTAAAATCTTTTTTTCTCCTATCATAGTCTTTGTATCTTTTCTTTTGTCATATAAGGGGTATTCATGCAATGAGATATATTTACTAACTTCGTATTTGCGTAAATGTATGCTTCACTTTGCATGAACGCACCTATAAAGCAATCTGTGTATATCCTTATTACTTTGCTCGCGTATATAATTTTCCATACAAATTTTGACATTTGATTTACGAGGTGATAAAATTATGCAGTTTACGTGGTTTACGAGGCAAAATCAACGCGCAAACTTATCAGCCCTGCGTATATAATTTTCCATACAAATTTTGACATTTGATTTACGAGGTGATAAACTTATGCAGTTTACGAGGTTTACTAGGCAAATACGACATTGCATGAATACCCCTATAATTAATAGTCAGCATAATGACTGCCCAATGTTTAAGTTGTATTTTGTTACACTGTCTGCTCCGTGAAGGAATGTGCAGAGTGCAATATATTTCAATGCATTAAAGGTTTCTGATAACCGTATATCTAAATTAGATGGCTAAGAATGGGACATGTGCATAACTCGCGCGTACGCACACGCGTCGGCTGAGGTCGGCCAGTGAGTCGAAATACATAGCTCTTCCAAGATTTGTCTTTGTCTTTTCTCTTTCTAAATTTGCATTTGAAAACACAAACAAAATAATTAAAGTCCCTGGTTGGAAAATATTTACATGCTCTTTTCAGTGTTAAAAACGCGGTCATTTGATTATTTTTTGTATTTGGAAGTCATTATTAGTAAACACAAGACTTTTTTTGGCTCGATTTCGTGCCTTCGGTATTTGGTTCTGTTTTCCAACCAGGGAGTGCTGTCAGATTTCCACACTGACACTTCCCACATTTGGAGGCAGAGGTATATACCGGTACGGTACCATTGGCCGCCGCAAATTGATAGACGAACATTTCACCACCGCCAATTGAGTGTTGGATCTTTAAGTGCTGCCATTTAGTGCGCAATATTTGAGTGCCACCGATTTAAGTGTCAGATTTTTCGTGTCCGGATATTTTGTTTTCGTGTTGGAAAAGTTGTGTAGATTTTATTAGAAATGGTTTATTCACAATAAGAATTCATTTATATTGTTTTCAATAACAAATCGCATAATAACTTGCATTTTAATCAATCAATAATCAATTTACATTTTATTTAGGAAATTTTGCAGAACAGCGACTTTTGCAAAATAAAATACGAAAATAAATAAATAAATGATGCAAATTAATAGAAAATCATTTTTTAACACCATTTTTACTGGCGGGAGGCAATTTTTCATGTTTTATTGTCAATCGTATCAAATTGAAAATTGCGTCAAAAATTGAAACAAACTACAAAATTCGCTTGTTTAGCAAGATTCCACTTTAAATTGCAATGAATAAAATGTTCTAAAATGTTGCACCATGAAAAAGTTATCAAAAAAACATGGCTATAACTGGCAAATCTGTATTCTATTGTGACTAACCACATTTTTATTCCAAAAGAAACAATGGGCATACGAATAATTAGTACTTCTGTTCAATACCTGTATGTAGGCAGTGGAAAAAAGTCTAGTGTTGAAAGAGCGATAGCGAACTACCCAGTGGCGGAACCGCTGTAACGAGAATTCTAAGCACTAAAAGGCGGGTGGTGAAGTGTCCAACGGTGAAAGTTCGGCACTGAATAGTCCTGCTTCGGTATATACAGTTCAAAATAGCTTCAGCTATATCCAAGCATAACCAAAAGAAGATAGACTGGTTTTATACCTGGGAAAAAGCGATCTGCAGCCAGCTGTCAGCCGGATAAAAGTTTTATTTGATAATAAGAAGTAGGGATCTTGACGTTTGAGTTCAAATTACTATACGGGCGACCTATGGCTTCGTCATTTAATTGAAGTATATCCAAATAAATGACGAATTTTGTTGCGGGTGCCCGATCACCGTCCTTTTTTTATTTAATGTCGTTCAGTACTTGTCAAACGCTTCCCACTTAAGTAGACAAATATTGATTCCAGAAAAATCTATGCAAAAGGATTCAATTCACACGAGAACACTGTGGATGACTGTTTTTATTGAATTCACCATAGTGTTAAGGTGTCTTGAAATTCAAGCGCCATCTGTCATGTCGAGGGTATATTAGCAGACAGCTGGAAAGTGGTAAAAGTTGATAGAAATGTCAAGTGGAAGTTTTGAGAAGAATGAAATGTAAACATTGAAATGTGAAAAGATAACCTATACATTGACCTCGTGAAATATAACCTAAACATTGAAATTTGAGAGAAAAAAAGTAACTAGCGGTTAGGTTGGATCGGGTGATACGGGTACTGTGGAAGGAATGTTAGAAAAAAAAGGTGGTGTGACTCAAGCACCCTAGTGTCAAAAAGTCAGATGACATACTTTCCGACAACGACGGGCGAAAAGAGTCATTACTTTGAACTATCCTCTCATGCGAAGCTTACCGTAGTCAGATCGAAGCCGGATTAATTCAATTTCTTTAAAAAAATCACTTTATAGTCAATATTTTAAATGTATTCCTTTATAAGCTTACCTGGTGCGTGTTACAAATCTTAATTGTATTCCAAACTGTTTGCAGGTGTTTAACTTAATATTGTTTTTTTTTTTGCGTATTAAGATCGAGAGATATTTTTGTAGAAAACCAAATGAAAAAAAAACATAACCGAAAGCATACTTCTAAATTGGGGTTGAGAAAACCAACGTATTCATTTGTTTCAACTCAATAAAAGGGTGAGTTGTAAAAGAAATTTTTTTTATTGAAAATTGGTGCAAATAGAAGAAATTTTACATAGGTTATTTCTGGTTGCAATTTTCATCACTTGGCGGTCCCAGGTTGCCAGCTTAGAGCTGGGCCGCCACTACCTTTTTTTTTATTGGCGGTGAACAATATTGCATTTTAAAACACCAATCTTCGTCTGGAGGTTTATATTCCGTATTGGACATCCTTTTAACCTGGAAAAGATTTCGGGAAGTTTAAATGCCATCGGAGCCCACGAAGATTTCGACTCACCACTCTTGTTGGAGGTTCTTCTAGGACGATTTTACCTGGATATTCGCTACATTTGCATGCGAAGGCGTTAACGTTGCCAACGACTGCAGGAGCCTCTAAGCTGAGGATACTCTTCCAATTGAACTTCCTTTGGAATTGAGATCACCGTTCGCCAAGTACACAAAAAGCTTAAGTACTACACAGTGAGTCCTGACAAATATGTTAAAAGCAAAATCCAGGTACAAGTTGTAAAAAAATACATAAACATATATATCTTAAACTATAAAAATACTTTCGCCAATTTTTGTGAAAATTGGTCGACAAAGTAGAAAGAAAAACAAAAAAATAAATACCTATATATATATCTCCGAACAAGATACTTTTCTGGATGAAAATTCTCATCGCCGATTGGTCGCTGCCTTATTTTGTATCGAATCTACTAAGTGGCGTTAAAGTTTACCTGTAATTCCTATTTTTTTGTTGATATCCATTTTCTTGAATAGTTTTCATCAATTTCTTGTGCCGCTAAATTATTTTGTGAGTGAAATAGATTGTTTCCTAGGTCTATCGTCGTGTTTTTTTTCATCTCCGATTGGGATTTTTTATCCACCTCCATAAGGCTCTTTTGAGGGAGGGAACTCAGATCCGAAATTTTAAACCTTGTTCGGGTACCAAAAAGGGTGCTGTTAACTGCTTGTTTTTTTTTTTTGATAGTATCCAAGTCACCTTTGATTTTTTTTTAGTGTTCTTTAATTTTTTGTCGTAACATCCTGTCAAATTGATAAAGAGATATATATTGAGATAAATAAAAATTATATCCTTGGATGTTTGTTTTCTATTAAATTTAATAATCACTTTCCTTATACTTAATGGAAAAATAAAAAACTTGAACGCCTTTTTGACGAAATCTTTGCATTTTTTTTTATTTCTAACTAAGAAATCATGACGTTTTGAGGATAATTTTCAGGGGTGTGGAGGATATCACATTTCATTAGGTGAAAATGTTATGATCGGAACACAGGCATCGACAATAATGGGGAAATCTGTGCCCTTGAAGTGGTGATAGTACGTCCGCTGTCCGTTTATAGTAGTTTCTCTGGCCTGATTTGTGTTTTGTTTGCAGGTGAGGTTGAGTTTCGGGGGCAAGATCCCCCCATTCCGACGAGCTAATGCCGCGCATAGCAAGTAGGCCGCGTTCCCGAAACTTGACATTCCTTTCCCTATTCCGACCTGTTCCTTTCCTGATTTCCTAACCTTTCCTTTTTCCTGTCCTATCATTTTCCAACACTTCCTACACCTCCTCTTGCCTCGCAACAACACTACTATCATCTGGTTTATCTTGAGAGCTTTGAGATTGAAAACTTTGTCTTAGAAAATTTTGTGGAGTTGCCTTATGAAGAAGCTTCTTAATGCCTCCACCGAAGAGTGACCACCGTGTAGAGTTGGTAAATTTTGTTCCAATCAGTCTGCATGGAATGTTAAAATCAAATGTTGCAAATGAGTGGCAACAAAAGTTTCGAGCAGAAGTACAGTCAGTCTTCTTATGTCTTCGTCTTTTTCTCGAGCCAGCAGAACTAAACTAACTGACTATAGCACAAATAATCACCCTCATTGTGTAAGGCGTTGAACGCCAAAAGAAAAACGACAGCGTGAACTTGGTATTACGTTAAGCGTCCAACGCCAAATAAACGGCAGATAAACGTCAACTTCTCGATTCTCTCTTGTGGAACGCGTTCACAATATTTATTTTGTATTGCGTTAGTCGTTTTCATAAAAAAAACCTCTGTAAAAACGGTGAAATCTGTCGTCGAGAAATTTGTTGACGACAGGAGTAAAAATGTAAGATTTTGTTAACTTATTTCAGTTTTTTTCAAATTCAAATGCGACGACGAGAACGAGCACCTCGCAAAAAACTTTAAAAAAGGTTTTAGTAATGATTTTGGATGGGAGAACGTTGCTGAGCGTTTAAATAGTTTTGGGCCACCACTGATAAATGGCAAAGCATGGCAGAAAGTGAGTGATTTAATTTTTTCCTTTAGATCTGGTTTGACGCCAAGTTTAAGGTCAAACAAAAATAGTATTCAACAAAAAAAATGTTGAGGCTACAGGAGGAGGACCTTTTTAGAAAAAAATGTTGAATGACTTGGAAGAAGCCACATTAAGGCTTCTGTCTTTGGACCAGTTCGTAAATCCAACAGGATACGCTGCAGGCGGCTCATTCCATTTTGCGTCCCGGAAACTCACAGTCGCCTCATCTACCCCGCTAAAGTCTGCAGATTTGCCATCAAATATAACAGCACCTACCACAAGTCTAACATCCTTTCCAGTGCCTGCTGAAGTAATTAATGAAATGAGCGGGTGGATGATAATCTGACACAGAGTTCAAGTTATCCTGTAGAGCTAAGAATACCAGAGAGGGAAAATCATGAAGACTTTTTGTCCGAGGATGTGAGGCCCAAAATAAAAAAAAAAAATAGAAAGAAAATGTTTTCCAAAAAATGCTATAGAAGCAGACTGAAGTGCAAGAAAAACTATTTATTACACATTTACAAACAAAATTAACTTAAATTACGGTCATCGAAAGGCATCTGAATAAATGTGCCAGGTATCCACGAAAGCATTATTATATTCAAGAAGAGCACCTTAAGATGCTAAAGCTGCACTGCACATGGAGCAACAACAACAAAATTTGAAATCTAATGATTTAAAATTGAAAGACTTGGAAGTAAGAAAGATGGAGCTTGATATCGAGGACCGTAAATAAGAGCTTATTGATGTTTGAGTCAATAAGCTCTAACACATAATTTAAGTTTTTTTTAATTTGTTATCGTTTGATTTTTGTTTATAGTTTTATGTTGCCAATACAATACAAAAGACTGAATTAAATAAACTTTAAGTTACGTTTAATTAAATAATATTTTATGTTAAAAAAATTGTAAGTTATACAGACATACATATTTCATTACATAATTATTCTTTAAAGATTAATTTCGTATTTGCAAGGCTGCTTGACCATAGTTGGTATTTGACTGGTCTTGAGAATTTGGTGTGCTTTCATTCGCAAGTTGAATTATATTTTCAGGTGGCTCCAAGTTGTAATGTACACACAGAACGTTGATGAGGGAGACTGTTTTCAATCAAAGTTAAAATTTGAATCTGGATGCCTTCCCCATATCCATACCAACAAAGAAATCACCGCTTCTAAAATGCCTTTAACTTAAGTTGAGGAAAGACAAAAACTGAATCTTACGGAAACAAACACCTATTAAATTCAATTTTGTTATTTTTATTTGTTTCATAATTCCAACTCCATTAAATCAAAGTTTCTTTAAGCTAATAATTTATTAAATGCAGTTTAAAATTTGCTTTCGTACTCGAACAGCTTTTGGTCATCATTTGAAGTAGAATTGTCATCATCTAGACTTACAGAAGGCTCGTTATCAAGCAAAACTAGATCTCTTGGCAGCTCTGATTTGTATTAAATACAAAAATTGTGCAAAGCGGCACAGATATTCACAATCTGCGTTGCTTTTTGTGGTAAGTAGTGCAATTGTCTTGCAGCTAGAAGACAGCGGGATCGATTCTTCAACACTCATATCGACCTTTCGACGATGTTTCTGGTTTTTTAGTGTTTGATGTTGAAAAAACTTTGTCTGCTACCTTCGTCTGGTGATCTAAAAGGAGTTATGTGGAATGGCTCAAGAGAGTACCCCGCATCACCTACAAAATTCAGTTTCATTTTAAGTAGCTATATCTTGTAAGTTGTTATCGCATATCCAATAACCATGTACTTTTGTCTCCTCCGTCATAATTCCTTTGCATGGATCCTCTTAACCAGGGTTGCCAGTTTGGGGGTTTTCCCCCTAGATTTAGGGGCTTTTTTGTCGTTAGGGGGTAATCTGGGTGACGAGATTTTTGGGGGGAAATCTGGGGGGAGTTATCTAAAGCTAAAAGTTTGAGGAATCGTATGGGTATTGAAACAGCTGACAGTATTCTACGAATTATATTTTCCTTACATTATGGATGGCAGAATTTTACACCAACAGAAGAAATGCTGAAATTTTTCACAAGTGAGAAGATGTATCAAAACGATGCGACAGCCAAAACTAAGATGACGATAATGTATTTCAACTTTTTAAAGAAGTGCAAAAAAAATTGTAATTCGTTTATATTTTAATTTTCATATTGTTGTGAATGGTTGTAATCAGCGGAATCATTGTGCGCCCATTCCCGAATGGGAAAATAATGGAAGCCTTGTCACCGGATATTGGGGGACACATCCCAATCTGCATTTCGCGTCGTCGCCGGGGACTTCGCCTGGAACGGGTCATCGGGAGATTTTTGTATTGGATCTGAACAGCAAGTTTGATTTGGTTATTTGTAGGAAAATCGAGGGTAGATTCTACTTATGTACTTACATGGATGGACGTCGCGTCGTCGAGGCTGAGACTGCGGTTGCTGTTGGTGTGGTTGTCACTGCGAGTCGTTGTAGGCGGGACACTTGCGCTTGTCGCATGTCACCACTGCTAATCATCGTCCATGGAGGTTGGAGGGCACCTTTTTTTTTTTGAATCCCTTGTCTGCCGTGGAGGTTGATTTTCCCAAAATAAGTGAAGGCACCTCACTGCATTTTTACGCATGAGTTTGTGTGAAGTTTTTTTTGGGGGGTTCTGCTGATTTCATTGGGTTTTCTTCGAGGTTCGCGGTTGGTTTTCCTTTTGTTCGTTGGGTTGGCTAAAACTAAGGAAATGGAGAAGATGAACTATAAATATAAACCATAAAGAATATGAAAATAAAAAAACTATCTTCGGTTTCTCATGCAGGTGGCGTGAAACTCGGTATGGTTTACACGATGGAAGTGCACTTTATTGAAAAGCGACACACTTACCGGTCATGAATACTTTCTAAATGAAAGCCTGTCACTGGAGTTAATAACAAAATTGTTATGAGCATGACTAAAACGGTTCGGGGCGCTCGTCCTGATTATGCCGGCTTGACTGGCTGAACGCGGTATGGTGAAGCCGTGTCTGTCGGAAGTAAATTTGCCGGAGCGAGAATTGACCCGACCTTGTCGCTCGCAACTTGCTACAATCGAGGGAAAATATAGGACCAGTCTATTCCTAATCCTCTCCCGTTAAGGCTTGCCGTGAGCTGCTTTACATCGTTGACGATGTTTTGTTTTGCTACATAAGTGAGCAGTTATGTAGACAACTCTGCGGCGACGAGAAACTAGGATACCCTATCTTAGATACTTAAGTATCCATGTATGTTTCTGAACAGCCAAAACGGGATAGGTTAAATTTGCTGCTCAAATCATTTTTGTAGTCAGCTGTTCGTGTCATTTTTGTGGGATATAGTATCCCAGAATTTTTAGGATAGTTTGAGATTTTTTTTTTTTTTGACAACAGCTGTTTTGGTCTTCAGATGTGTTTATGCATGGGACTACAACAAGCCAACGCCAACGAGATCGCTTTGGATATACATCCGAACGCGGGAAGTTAGTTGTCGATCGTAATAACCATGATTTCAGACAGGTCCATCGCACAAATTTGGTGCGGGAATGTGAACACACCGATCGGATTAGTGAACATGGAACAAACTTCTTCAAATCTGATCGATGGTGGTCAAGTTGGATTTGTGGAATCAAACCGGATGTTTCAAACAGCTCTATTGGATATCGGAACGGGAGGGATCGAAATTCAATCAATTTCTTGTCGGCCATTGAGCGAAGACAACCGCCCGTCCCTGTGCTCTGAAAGAAATTTCGATATATAAAATTGCTTGTAACATCACAAAGTCGAATTTGGAGAGTTATCACGATTGAGCTCAAGCCTCATTATTCCGTTTTGGAGGCTTAACGAATATTACTTTGTGGGTAAGTTAAAACGCAAAAATAGAAAGGGAATTAGAGAAAATGTGGTCGTGTACTTGAATATATCCAGGTGTGATATATACGTACAAGTATCGTAAAGGTTCTAATGAAACTTTTGGTTTTTGTAGGTACTAAATAGTTCCTGCCCCAACGTCGACGTGCAAAGGTCATACCATAGAGTACCTACATTACCTAGAGAACCGACTTAGGCGGTCGTTCTCTTCCACCCTACAAGCTGTACTGAGAGGAAAATGCCCATTAAGTTTTGTATGGGGTTGTTGTCCAATGCATTTTAAATGGGACCGAACCAACATGGCTTCAATTGAAAGGACTTCGCTCAAATTGCTCAAAGTGCTCAATAAGGTGGATAAGACCGCCCAGGGATTCAAAAAAAAAATCCGTTAAATTCAAAAATTGAGAAATTTATTAATTTCGTAGTCAAATTTCTTTTTTTAACCTTTTGTCAACCTAAACTATGAAGAATATCGGTCATTGTTGCTCCCGGGTAATGAATTAAATAATATTTTTGAATATTTATGTTTAAAAAAAAAACAAAAACACCTACCGAAAATTGGAAGCGCACTCTAGTTTCTTAGCTCAAAAAGGTACGTGTCTACGATTTAGGTGTGCAAATCGTAGACACGTACCTTTTTGAGCTAATGCCACCACTTTGTTCACAATTAAACCGTAGACACGTACCTTTTTGAACTAATGCGCCAATTTGTTTTTATATCCACCATTCACACGGATTCACGGATAAGGAAAAAAGAGTAAACTATGAGAGTTTTCACTTACTCACCTCAAATAAAATTTGCGGGTGTTTAAGGCAAGAGGGGTACCGGTCGGTTCTCTAGGTAATATAGGTACTCTATGGGTCATACTGTGATCTCCACACGACAAAAGAATCATTTGATTAGCAAGAGGAAGATAGAATCTCACCTCAGAATAAGGATTATCTGCCCGTTTTTTTTTTTGTTGGAAACATTAATCTTTGGGGGGTGAGTACATTAATGCAGAAATAAATAAAAGGGTGAAAAGATGACAATAGGTTCGTTCGCCCATATGCATATACATGTATATATCTATATATATATATGTAGACCCACTTATATAAATACAGATTTAACACTTTATTATTTTTCGGTATGGAAAATTATTTTTTTTTCATAGTTTTATTTATATTTCTTTTCAATTAATAGGGTCAAGAATCCGGCGATCAACGACGGTGTACCGAAAAGGTCGTGATCCCCCTCATTGCAAAAGCAAAAAAAAAAAAAATTAAAATTTTATTTAAAAAAAAAATCGGGGTTTAAAGCCACACCCATCAAGGTTCAAGATTCACCTTGTAAGACTTAAAGGCGAAACTATCAAGACTCAAGAACCACCAATCAAGTCCTAAAACGCAAGATTCTTCTATCAAGATTCAAGAACCATCAGTTTTGAAGAATCAAGCTTTATATATATCTAGAGTCAAGATAGTTGTCATACATATATACATAGTGTTAATGCCGGTGGTGATTTTTTGGTCTTACGAATCTAAAACAAGAAAGCAAAACAAAAAAAAAAAAAAGGCAAAGAAACGTCAAAATAAATCGACTTTTGTGTGATTCCTGCTTGCGTCAATCGTGTTTTCCTGGAATAGTTCCCGTTATTCTTTTTTTTAGTACTGGCGTGATAAGTTTAGAATTGAATTTTTCATTAATATTGTTAGTAATTGTGAAATTATATTTTGCACACTGATGTTTTTTTTTGGTTTGAGTTTCGAAAATCCGAGACTAGAAGTTTTTCGAGTCACCTACTGGGGTCGTCCAGGGTTCCACATTGTTTTATTTTTGCTATACAAGGTTTGTTTGGACCACTATAGAAACATAAATTGAGCTCAATCTACGTTTGATTCACATACGTTTAGTTTGCGTTCTCAAGCCTGTTTTAAACAATAACGGGTGTCTACTACTTAGTGGGTGGAATCATAAGAACCCATTAGTTAGATATTTCGAGAGTTCTTGTACTCCGGCCATCGAAAACCTTCCCAAAATATATATATATATACGTATATCTCTGTATCTTTAATCTATTAAGTGAATTGTCCGGTTTGATATGCATTAATAGTCGCCTCAAATAGATATAGAAGGGATATACATATATCTATTACTCTTCTTGATGATTAAATAATCTAAGAATAATGTTTTTGAGATGTAAGTTAAGATAATTTAACCGCAATTATAGCTAATTGGATGAAACATAATAAACTTAATTTGTAAATCACGCCAAGATGGTTGAAATTAAGACCTTTTCTTTTCAAGCAAATAGCTTGATGGCTAGATAGATTCTTTTTTTTTCGTTTCAGGGGATGATGGTGAAGATGAACTGAGCGGGAAAGGAAAGGTAAGCTAAGGTAAAGGGGGAGTTATCTGCGTTGTCCATAGTAACTCCCATGGTAGGGTGGGGTAGGCCAGGCTGAAACGACACCTTCAGCGCCCTCTAGTGATAAATGTCCGTCCGCTTTTCATTTAACTCAATCTTCCATTGCTTTAAAGTATGTATATGTTTCCTTTTTCTTATGGCATGATATTATGTTTTTGCGGTAGGTGAGATTGAGTTGTGTGTGACCAAGTTCCTACCCGATTCCGGCGAGCTCGAGCCGAGCAAACAGCCAGCATGCCAGTGCACCACACTCAACAAAATGTTCTGAATTGCGAACTTCACCAGCTCTACCTATTACAATATTTATTTATTTCTCGTGAGTTAAACCAGATATAGCTAACTCTAGAAGTAAATTAACCCACAGTGAACTGAAGAAGCCATTTTTGGGTGGAGAATGTATGCGGAATGACTAAACAAACTCATTGCATAAACATAAAAAGAATCTGTTCAGTTAATCCTGAGTAAATCCACCAAATATGATTATTTAACTCGGGTTTATCTTTAATCGCGCACTGAAATTATTAAATTTCTAAATAAGCAACTTCGAACTTATTAGTCAATTTATCAACCTCCCTTATGTTTCACAATATTTGAACTTATTATTAAAGTTCAAAGTATTTTAATGGCCCGATGAAGTGTCGATTAACATATTTACTTGGCAATTTTAATTTTATTATTAATATTTTTTTTCAAGTTTTCATCATTCAAAATTATTTTTACTGGAAAATAGGAACATCTAATTGACAAATACATTTATTATTTCGAAAATTGTGAAACGAAGTTCTTATTGGGAGGATTTAATTTGCGGATAATTTAAATGTGGATTAGATAGTCAGAATTTTTTTCAGACATTGTGAAAAAAACCCTAAACAAATTTTCTTTTATTACTAAGTACCGTTTTTAGAAATTTTTTTTATTGTGGCTATTCAACTATTGTGAATTAATTAAATTAAAAATTAAAAAACAATTAAGGAGCTGTGAATAAAAATAAAAAGTTGAAAAAAACTTAGGGGTTTTTGTTGATAAAATGTGGTAATCTGGGGGGAGATTTTGTTTGTCATCTGGCAACACTGCTCTTAACTCACTTGAGTTCCAAATCAGTGTGTCATGGCTTGCTCCAGCATGTCTTGCGTCTACGTATCTTATGCGCATACGATGATCAGAAGCCTTAACCCTAGAAAGATAATCATATTTTTTATCACGTAAAAGATAATCTCAGAGACGTATGGTGCTTTGTTAGTGTAAATAATGAAACCCATAAACTTTTTGTAAAAATTATTTTTTATTTATTAATGTGCTTGATATTGAGTGATATGAAGCAATGATTTAGTATAAAAAAAATATAAGTTTAAACAATAAAAACAAAAAACTTAAACTCCATTACAAATTAACAAAAAACATAACATCATTTTTAAAGGAACATACAAATTGACTTTAAGTCTTAAAAGTTACCTAATTAGAATTTGTTGGTTAAAAATAAGTCTACTAATAAGTCTTAGTAATTTTGAATCGCATACGATCAAATTAAACACAGGAATAACACACGTCATTTCTATGTCCGCCGCAAACCGGCTTTTTGGATAAAACACATGATATTTTTGACATTCTGCGAGTTTTTGATGGACAATACGAATACGAACATTATCTCTTCTTTTTTGTAGTAGGCTGTTATTCATTTGCCTGAACACTATTTCCACTAGCTTTAGGTAGCAACTCCGAAATATTTTGGCGAAGAGTCCTCCTCAAAATTGGAGCATCTAGCCTTTTTTCCATATGAGGTGAAGTGAGTTCTGTACTTAGTTTTTTTCATGAAATTTTTGCGGCTGAGAGGTTTTTCATTACTTGACTGCCTTGAAAGTAAATGACATATGAGTTAACGAAAGCTACGTTAAAAATGCCATAAAGTACTGCCATTGGCCACCTGTTGGTTTTTCTGGAGCATGACATATACGAGCACATTTGGTCGAATGTGTCGACACCGCCCTTCGTCTGATTGTAGTGCATAACCATTTTTGGTTTTTCATTTGTTTTGTTAATTGTACCTTCTTCATCGCAAGATGAGAGCAAATATAATATTTTAGATGGCTTTGGTTTATATGAAACAAGTGTCAAAGGACCGTCGTAACAGAACATTGAACTGCCGTGAACGCGTATTTTTCATTAGTTCTGGAATTTCTTGTTTGTTACAACGTATGGTGCCTACCAGTGTAAGCTTATAAGGTTGCTGAAGTAAGGATTTCGGGAAGGGTACAGAAGTAAACCAATTGTCGCAGGTGATATTACGATTGGTGCCATGTACCGGCTTTGACAGTTCTTTGATATAGTACTCACCTTGTGGAATGCCATTGGTATTGGTTGCCCGTCCGATGTAAGGAATGGCATTTATCATATACTTTGTGCCGCTGTCACACATCATCGGAATCTTTATTCCATACCTATTGGGTTTGTTAGGAATGTACACCCTAAATGGACATCTTAACCGGAATCCCAATAACTGCTCGTCAATGGTTAGATGTGATCCCGGAGTGTAATTGATCAAACACTGATTTATGAATATGTCCCAAACTTTTCTCACAGGTATAAAAGGATCAGTATCTCTGAGTGATGGGCGTAGTGATTTATCATCCATGCGCATACATCTGATAAGGAAGTGGAATCTGTCACGAATCATAACTGCTACATAAAGAGTTCCCGAAAAAAAGCTGTCAAAAAGTTCTTCCGTTGAAAGGTGATTATCTTTCATAGCAGCAGACAATGTAAGGATCCCAATAGACGCACGGATTTCAACTTCATTGGTGACTCTAAATGTAGCACTAAACGTCGTAGTCTCATTACCAGCTTCTTTGTCCTTATCTTTTTTTTCCATACGTTTGAGAGAAATTTCTGTGTTTGTCCATTTCATTATTTCACTAACTATTTCGTCTGTTATAAATAAGTTTAAACACAACAAGGAGTCGAAGATGTTCTTGGAAGATCTGGTTGGTACTCTATTTGTTCGAACAATATTTATTACAGGGATCTTACCGTGACTTTTAGCTTTGATAGCTGTCCAGCAGTGCTTGTTACGACCTCTTAGTTTGCGCTTAGGTGGAATAATAATGCGGGCATCTGAAGATGAAGTTGAATTACTCCCTGACACTGATTGTTCTTAACCAGAGCTGTCCGGCAAATCCTCAGCATCGTCAATAAATTCGTCTTCAGTGTCACTCTGCACGTCACCCTCTAAGAGGAAATCTTCACAATCACTTTAACATTCTGACGATATAACTTCTTCATTTTCCATCAACAAATCCTCAATTTCAATATAATTTAACACTCCTCGATTCGTCATGATGATAAAATAAAAATTAGCACCAAACACTTATAAAACGTATCTGTAAATAATAATAAACGAATTTTCAAAATATCTCACAAAAGTTACATAAAAGATAATCATACGTCTCCCAGACGTATGGCATGGCTATAGTTTGTCACCACAGGTACTTACCGTCGCACCACAACCATCACGAGTAAGCTCCGACCACCGACTGAGCATATTTAGGCAGCCAACCCGAAGCGGCTTACAATTAAAAGGATATTACATATTTTTTGCGCGCGACACGTCTGGCAGACGTAGATAATCTTTCTAGAGTTAAATGCTTGCAAGTTCACGTATGATATACATAACTTTATTGGTTTATACTTACTAGCATAACGTTAAGATTAAAAAATCCTTTGCTGTTGTAATACAAATGTTGAACTGCTTTTTTCGGAGCCAAAATGTTGACATGTGTTCCAACGACGGCGCCAATAACAACAGGAATTCCAGCCTGCTGGAAAAAATTTAATTTTGCCTTAGTTTTTTCTTCCTCGGAAAGTTCCACCTTTATCCATAATGGGCAAAGATATTCCTCAAGAAAATTTATCATTTCTTTGAGAATGATGCTTAATGCTGGCTGTGCTAATCCCAAATTAAAATCATTTCCAACTCCCTATTGGTAACCTCCCTCAGCGAGAAACCTTAAGGTGGCAGCTAATTTTTAAATGATTGGTACTGAGACAGAGCGTCTCTCAGGAAAATTACTTTATAATATATAAATATATAAAAAAGCTTTTTTACTGAGTCGAAAGTACATTTTAAACCTGGAAAATATTTCAATTAGTTAAAGTTGGAATACAAATTTTTTTTAATTACTTTGAATCAGGCAAATCCATTGGATTAGCTGTGGATCGAATCCATCGCCTGTGCACAGCTATATCTTTTTTCTTCTTTCTTCATCTTCTTCGTCACTGCTGCTCCATGAAAAATAGCTGGCCACACTCTACATTTTAAGACATTTTATTTGTAAAATACAAAAACTATATTTAATTTAACCAAACGGCTACTCACTGATTTCAGCTCTTTAAGTGGATCGCATGTGGAATCTAATGTCGTTTTCGTTTGGATGTTCGGAGTACTCCTTTTGCACTCCTTTTTCACTCCTACTACTCCAAAAGTCTTCGATTGGCTGTTCCGAGTAATGTTTTCGGAGTGTTCTTCTAGACCAAGAATCCAATCGAAAACGACATAAGAGCGACTAGGAGGCTGGCGTTTAAGCTATGCAATACCTCTTTGAAAGCGACACGACTACAAAAACGACAATGGGCGTTGAAGTGAAACGACAATCGCAATAAGGGTGAATATCTCTTCTCTTTGACGCCATTAAATGCAGGGTGAACATCAACGACGGTCTGAAGCATATCCTGAGTGTGGGACTTAAAAAAAGAAATTAATATTTACTTTTTTGTAGAGAGATTTAGAGATTTGGTTTAATTTTGAATTTCATACCTGACGAGCAAGGAAATCCTACAGGCTTCTTGCTGAAGAGTTGGAGAGAAGGATGGGCAAAGCGAGTGCTTTAGCAAACAGTTTCTGTTCTTCTCAATGATTTAGGTTAAGTAGTGCCTCACAGATCGACTTAGTTCTGAAAGATATAGAGTTGATTATTATTATTATTTTACTGTGCAGAGATTTGATTTAAATTTTAATTTTATAGTTACCTGACGAACAAGGGAATCCCACAGCCTTTTAGCTGGAGAATTGCACAGGATGATCGGCAGAGGCAGTTGCAAACAGTTTATGTTCTGTTCTTCTGAAAGATATAGAACTTGTTTAAAAAATGTTTAAAACGATTTATTTATCAAATATATCAATTCTAAAATATTAAACAATAAGCACTTTGATTGCAGAACGCGAATGTTTGTATCTACTAGCTTACTTAAGAAAAATAAAATAAAAAAGACACAATAAGTCATATGGATTTTCTTTAGGTATTGGAAGTAAATAAAGTTAACTATTGACGAAAATAAAACTCAAATAATATTTTTGTAAACTGCTTTTGCATTACCATTAAAAAATAAATAAAACAAACATTTCACATTTTTCACTTCTAAACATCACGTTTGACTTTCAGTTGCCACTTAATATATGTTATACAGTTGCAGTGGCGGATCCAAGGGGGGGGGGGGGGGTCATGGAGTCATGACCCCCCCCCCCCCCCAGAACTCAAGAGAAAAAGATAAACACACACAATTTTCACTTATATTCTAAGAAATGGACATAGAAAGAATCCATTTGTTAACATTTGACATGCTTGCATACATTTTAATGCTTGATTCTGATTATATTGAGAGAAAAGTGCTCTGTAACTGAGTCCACTCACCCGACGTGACGAACGTTTAGACGAGAATCTCTTGTTTGGATCTTCCTAAAATCGTTTTTCTAGATATAGTTAAAATTTATTTAAAACGCGACGAATGGTGAAACTTTATAACTTACCTCTATGTTTGTTTGTTTCGGTACATACGTATGCATAAATATTTGCATTTTTTATTGAGTGTATTCTAAGTATGTAGGTATAGCGTGTTCATTTTTAGGTACCTATGTATATATATTATCTATACATTTTACTCGGTTGACTGCCAGTTAGGACCCTGACCCCCCCCCCCCCCCAACTGAATTCCTGGATCCGCGCCTGTACAGTTATACTGTTAGATAAAAAATAGGCAGCTCCACATTATAACTTAGTCAACTTTTTATGTGAGTACGCTATCCAGTTATATATAGAGATCAGTTCAAACAAAATATGTTGAAACTTCTGCGAAGGTAGTTTATCTAAAGCATCGAAACATCGAATTGGAGGATCGAATCAAAAATTTGTTGCAAAAATGTTTAGAGACGAATGTTGCGGTCCACATGCTTGTAATGGGTGATTTTTTAAGAGGTTTAGAACTTTTTTTAAAAAAAAAACACAAAAAATTCGAAAAAATGAATGAAATATTTATTTGAATCGATAGTTTGAACCACAGATTAGCCATATGAAGATGAGAATGTTTCGTACGTTTCACCCTCCAAAACCCATTTGTTTACATTGCTGTATTTGTAATTTCTTCCCGTGTCGATGAATAGATGTGAATTGCAACAACAATTTAACCAGGTGTGTGAAGATCCCTACTGTCTATGTGTGAGGTTTTTATACACACATTCTCATTTTTTATCTGATAACTGCCAGTTCAAGCTTGTAGGCAAATTAAAATGGCTGCCGGGGATTCTCATCTTCATGTGGCTAATCTGTGGTTTGAACCTTGCAATTTAATGTTTAAAGATAATTTCATGCAAATGTTGACCGCGGCTGCGTCTCAGGTAGCCCATCCGCTGAGTCCAATTTTGGCATACTCTTTCACACATATCGGCCGGTATCTCACGAATGAATGCATGGATGTTGGCTTCCAGTGCGTCAATCGAAGCGGGGTTGTCCCTATAGACATTAGCCTTGACATACCCCCACAAAAAATAATCTAATGGTGTCAAATCGCACGATCTAGGCGGCCAATTGACCGGCCCGAAACGTGAAATTAACTGTTCACCAAACTCGCCTCGCAATTGCGCCATTGTTTCGCGTGCTGTGTGGCATGTGGCACCGTCTTGTTGAAACCACATATCATGCAAGTCAAGAACTTCCATTTCGGGCAAAAAAAAAGTTTGTTATCATCGCTCGGTAGCGTTCACCATTGACAGTAACGCTGCGATTCGCATCATCTTTGAAGAAATATGGCCCAATAATGCCGCCGGCCCATAAACCGCACCAAACATTGGCTTTTTCGGGATGCATTGGTAGCTGTTGCAATGCTTCTAGCTGATCTTCACTCCAAATGCGGCAATTTTGCTTATTTACGTACCCATTCAACCAAAAATGAGCCTCATCGCTGAACACAATTTTTCGATAAAAAAGCGGATCCTCGGCCAGCTTTCCCATTCACCAAAAATTCGGCGTTGTGGTAGGTCGGCTGGCTTTAGTCCTTGCACCAGCTGTATCTTAAAAGGCTTTACGCCCAAATCCTTCCGCAAAATTTTCCACGTAGTGCTGTAACAAAGGCCTAACTGCTGGGAACGGCGCCGAATCGACATTTCGCAGTCTTCTGTCACACTAGCTGATACGGCCGCAATATTTTCTTCACTACGCACAGTACGTAAACGTGTTGGTGGTTTAATGTCCAACAAAGTAAATTTGGTCACAATCTTCCGAATAGACTGCTCAGAAGGTCGAGAATGCCGATCATAAAATGGAAGCAGCGCGCGATGAACATTTCGAACCGAGAACGAATTTTGATAGTAAAATTCAATAATTTGCAAGCGTTGTTCATTTGTAAGACGATCCATGGTTAAATTGCAAACAAAACTGAAGCTGCTTGACAGTGACACAAGGTACTAAACACACGTCAGCTGTCAAAACCAGTGTTGCCAAAACCAAACCAGCTAAAAGAAGCCAACGTTGATTTGAAGGAAAGAGCTAAGTCTGTTTGCGCTGGTTTGTTGGGCGCTGGGGACTCAAGCCCTATGATTGAGCATGCTCATTCCCTATCTGCCCCTAACGCAAGCACTGCAATGATAGTAGTAAAACTTTATTCAAGTACTGCTGCTTGGACAGTGCTCCGCAATACAAAGAATTTGAAAGGTGCGCATATTCATGTCCATAAAGACTTCCATATAATATACGCCGCACAGTGGCCCGTTTAGGCAAAAGTGCTTGCGAAATTCATTTTCGGGTGGGTTTATAATGCAAAACTTTTACTTTTTTTGAATTAACAAATGTTTGGAGCTCTAGTGATCGAAAAAATTATTTTATTTTTTATGAATGGTTTGACTTGTAGAGCGGGTCAAAAATGACAAATTTTTATGGTTAGAAAAACATTTGTTTTTAAAATTTTTTTAACTTTGAATGTAAAAACTAGGAAAAAAGTGTTAATAAAACATTAATTTGTTGTTTTTACTTGATACATGTGTTAATTGCTATAATCAGAAATGAAAAAAATGATAAATTTTGGTAAATTGCAAAATTTTAATGTTTTTTTTAAACACCCATTTTTGCACGCTTTTTCGACTTTACACTGAGTAGAAAAAAAAGGTTCAAACATAATCAAGCCAAGCTCGACGGATAGTATCTCTTCATATAAAACCAAAAACTCAGCTGTATAAAGTTGCATAGAGCTGAGTTAGAGCTTTTTTTTGACAGGTGCAGAAAAAAAATCATGGAAAATATTTGTTCTCTGTTTTGCAGGTATGAGTGTTGGTTTGAAATAAAATGGTTTTGTAATTAACAAGGAAAAACCTAGATAAGTTTTTTAAAACGGTTTTATAGCTTATTTTTTGTGCCCCATATAAAACTTTTAAGTATGAATGTTTTTGATTTCAGCTATTATTATTTATTGTCAGGTAGTTTGACGGATAAGAGTTTTTAACTGGTTAAGAATTTTTTTTAAAGAGTTAAAATTAAAATTAAAGCAGATTACCTTATAAGGATGTCATAAAATTGAATATTTTTAGTGCAGGTATTTAGTTTTGTGATATAAAAATATGAAACATTGGGATGAAATTATCATTGAAAACTTGACCGAGCAGTTGTATAAGGAAAAATTATTTAAAATGGATATACCATACAATATTTTGTTTGAACTTTTTGTCAAAGATGAGAGTCTTGAAAAGTTCTTTTTTGCCGTAATAAGTGAATACCAACTATCCGGTGAAAATTTACCGGAAAATGAAGAAAATTAAAAAGCTTTTATTACAACATTAATAAAAAAATGGGTCGCAGCCCATAGATCGAGATTATATTTCATAAACAAAAATGAGGAATGGCTTTCTTCATCTCTCCATATCAAAACCGGACAAATGAGCTTGGACTTGATGTATCAAAAGTCGAAATATGTGATGGAAAGGGTGCACAAATATTGGAAATTGCTGATTCTTTGGACGCAAGAGTCTTAAATGGGAGCTGCATGGGTGACTCCAACGGTGAATACACGTTTATTCGTGGAACGGCTTCGTCAGTTATAGACTACTGTTTTGCGTCAGGAAAGTGGAGTACGATCCTGAGCGACTTCAGGATAGCAGCTCAGACCACATGCCTTCGGAAGTTTTTTGTATAGCTTCCGGATTGGAGGAAGTGCCCAACGCTAAGCAACTGGGCACTCTACTGAAGTTGAAATGGGACGATAGAATCCAACCCATCTACCAATTCAATCTTAACTTAGAGCTAACTAAACGTCAGTCAGGAAACAATTTGTTAATCATGGAAGTTCGCACACAAATTATAATAAATGCAGTTCCAGCAAACGCTATAGGAAGATCTAAGAAAACGCTTAAGCAGACCTGGTTTGACGCTGAGTGTGAGGAAGCTAGACATAAATCATTTTCGTTTCTTAGGCTCTTTAGGATACATAATGCAACTTTTTTCAAAAACATGTATGCAGTGGCAAATAAGGCATTCAAACAACTATGTTTTGTAAAAAAATAGCTTATGGAGCAGCAACCCATATAAGTATTGAATTCGTCAAGATCTTCGGCAGAATTTTGGAAAGCCGCCAAAACTATCAATGGAAGAACCAACTTCATTGCTTCATCCCTGCAGGCCTCCAAACTTCGCGATAATTTTAAGAATCTGCTTAACACACCATAAATTTTCACCGCTTCCTCAGTACGCAGCTCCATTTTTAACGACGAGTTCTTAGATGCTCCTTATACAATGCTTGAAGTAAAGAATATAATCGACAAATCTAAAGTTGGAAAAGCTCCAGGTGACGATCAAATACCGGCTGAATTTTATAAGAACTTTACAACTGAATTTTTGTCAGCGTTAACAAAGGAATACAACAGAATATTCGAGGGTGCGAATATGCCAGAGAACTTTAAAAAGGCAATAATTTATCCTCTTCACAAAAAAGGATCATATTATGTTAATCCAGAAAACTATAGAGGCATTTCCTTCTTAAATACTTCTGTTAAGTTGTTTAGTACTTTGATCTTCAATAGACTTACGCAGTGGATCGATATTAAGAAAGTAGTGAATGAATTTCAAGCTGGGCTTAGGAGGAACTATTCTACTACTGATCAAATTTTTATACGCATAAATATTGCAGAAGGCTTCAAAAAAGAAAGCAGAAAATATGCGGATACCAGGGCTCATCTTCACGGATGACATTGTTTTCTTATCAGAATCTGTTGAAGGAATGCAGCGAATGATAAACCGATTGGAGAGGTACTGCAAACTTTGGAATTTGACAATTAATTTAGAGAAGTCTAAAATAATAATATTCAGAGATGGTGGTTGCAGATTTGCAAACAACGAAAAGTGGACATACAATGGAGAAATCTTTGCAATAGTTTGAGAGTACAAGTAGCTTGGCGTAATAATAACCGCAAATCTTAGCATGAAAAAAAATTTCCAGTCCAAACTAGCGGAGGCCGAACGAGCTGTTTCTTCAGTGTGGGTCCGTTGCATTGAAAGTAAATGTGTTGATCATAGCTCAAAACTTAAAATATTTCATGCAGCTTCTATAATGCTTTACGGTGCCCAAGTTTGGGGGTACTGTCAATTAGAAGAAGTGGAAAAGTTCCTAAGATATTTTTTAAAACGTGTTTTCCGGTTACCGACTCATTCCAAACTATATGCTGCATTTGGAAACATTTGCACCTCTATTGTTTTTCAAGATCCTTAAGCTGCATTTTGAATATTATGAGAGTATTGGAGATAGATGATGAAAGACTTCCAAAAAAAGTTCTTAAGAAGATGTTATCTACCAAAGGAAATCTTGTGATAGAGTGAGAGGAGCTGGCTTTTGGCTTGAGCTAAGATCTACAGTTTGCACCGGATATGCACCTTGCGGATTTAGGAAATTTTTTAATAATATTTTAGAGAAAGTTAGCAACTTCACATATTCAGGTTTCAAGCTAGAAGCACAAACTTCACAACACAGAATGATCTACAGCCAGCTTAATTCGGATGTACGAGAACATTCATACTTCCTCAACCGCTATCCCCTCAATATGCTTAATGTAATATATAAAGTAAGAGGTGAACTCATAAATTTAAACTACATTCCACATCAACCTGAACTGCCAATCCTATACGATCTTTGTAACCTCAAGGAGAGGGAAGATTGACATCACTTTATCGCCAGATTTCCCATATTAAAGGAGTTTCGTGTCAGGTACTTTGGTGTGACTTCGATGGAGTTCAATGACACCCTGGAAGTTCTAAATGGAAAATTGGGCTGGGAAATCTTATATAAGTTTACGTCAACCGCTCTGTGGTACAGACAACGGATCCTCGATGGAGATTTTTAATCAAAATACAATGTCAATCTGAAAATTTAAGCTGAATAATTGTCATTCTGGTCGGCGGCCATTGGCCAAACCATATTAAACACAAGTATAAAAAAATAAATTGTGAATTTTAGGCTATGAATAAAGTTTTTAACTAACTAACTATAGAGATCAGAGAGATACCTGGTAGCATACAAGTCAAAAACACTCTATTTGAAGATTCCAATCTTTCGTCCGTATCACCTTCCAAATCCCATTTTTCTTTACATTGTTGTTTTTGTAATTTCGATTTGTATCCATGAATAGATGTGAGTTGCAACAACAATTTAAGGGGGTAGGATTGTTCTGTTTTGCCAGATCAACCATTTTGTATGTACAAATAACGCAGTCATATTTAAAAAAATTTCAACTCACCAGATTTTCACCTTGAAAATGGCGGCTGTGTTGAAAAAACACAAATTTAATGGTGCTAAGTCTGCTATTACACTACCACTTTCGCGTGATGAAGGTAGGTAGGTAGGTAAAATGGCGGTTCCGAGAACACCTGTTCCCGAAGAACCCAATTAGCGCTGTAATGCGCCGTTTTGATACCATAACTCGTTTGACCTGATTTGTTTCTTGATATAGGGGTAGTGTATACTGTTTAGACAGAATTACTTAGTTGACAAGGTTATCGTTTTTTCACTCAGCCCTACAAGAGCACCAGGCTCACACCTGTGTGCTAGGTGGTTCTCGTAGGGTTGCGATCCAATCATATAGCCCTTCACCAGATCCACTCGTGGCTGTGCCTATACTAAGCAAGGTAATACCTACCAGGTATATGTCAGTGCTTTACGGTTTGCACCAGTTATGGAGTTGGTGATTGTCCGAAAAGTTAATAACGAGTTTGCCGATTGATAGGGACTAACCATCACTAGGTTGGGCTTTTTCAAAGTCAAGGCAAACCTACCTAGGTTTTGTCAGAACTTTAAGTCCTTCACCAGTTATGGTTGTCCGGAGAGTTAGTGACGATATTTGTATATGAATTATGTATTTGTAGTGTTTTACCTAACTTATTAGGCCAGCAATAGTCAATCGGGAATCGGCCCGAATCGGAGACAATAGCGATACAGTCCACAACTACCGATTCACCGAACCCCGGTAGACCATCGCTAGTCCATTCTATTTTCGCGTGATGAAACTTCTTTAAATTTTTCTTTGAAAATTCATCCTATGAGTAGTGCGCTGTTACACAATGATTTTTAAATCTTGACTCAAATTTGGCATTTCTTGGACAGAATCACAGAAAAGTCTGTAATAAAATAAATAACGTGATAAGTAAGGATTTATATTTACATTGGAATTTCGGTCTTCGATAGTTTTCTATTGGTTTCGCATATAGCATAATGCTTATATAAGCTGTGTTTTTTTGGCAAGCCCGGAGGGATTTGGTTAAAAAAAAAACGATATTGGGGATTATCGACGCCATAACAGAAAAATATAGAGTTTCCATAAAATCTTTTGATTAGAAGTATGTAATTCACGCCGTTAAAGCAATTAAGCCCTGCAAATTATGTGCCCTTACCTAAGCCTGGAGGGGATTAGTTGTTGTTGCATTTAACATGTAAATTATTTTTCCGATCAATTTCCTCCGGGCTTGCAAAAAAGAACGAGACTAGAGACAAGCCAATTTATAACAGTTATAACAGTTTTTGACCATTACGAGCTTCGCGCGACTTAAAAAAACTTTAGTTGCTTGAAGTGTATGCCCACCGGCGGGGCCGAATAAACAGTACTTTTATAAACAAAAACTGTTATAATTGGCATTTGGCAGTCACTTCCTGCAAAAAAAACAATCCTAAAGTTGTCTTACGACAGTTGCGTTGATTCTCTGATTTCTCATTTGTTATTTTTATGTCATGTTCACTGTCTGGTTCAATAAATCGAGAGTGAAATACAATACCAAAGAATGGTAGAAAGAAAACAAATAATGGCAAAAGACAATCGAATATACTTAAATTGATTACAAATTTTCATAATGGGCAAATAAATCGTGTTGACTGTACGCTTACTGCATATGTGTTCGTGTTTCTCTTGAATTTCCCCTATGTGAGCTTGTTGGTTAACTCGGATGACAGCCGAGATTGGCATCTTCATATAGAGTGTTTATGATTCAAGTGCTATCTCCTGTTGCACTATACTTTGTTCGAATGGTTTGACCTTCTTCTAACCAAACCAAAGTCATAAGTCGGGTCTGTTGTGTTATGGCCGGTCGTGTCGCGTCCGTTCGTCTTCAATAATATAAAAAAAAATTATTAAAATTAAATTTGTTTAATCGGTTTCTCGTGTCAGAAAAAGTGTAACAAATTGGCACCCGAACGTGGGGTTTTTCGTGAATAAAAAATTCCAATCGCGGTAGAAAGCAATCCTAAATTCATACAAAATACCTACCACCGTATACTTAGCAGCGTGATTTCACGAATTTCAATTTTTTTGATGCCAATAATTAGGTGATAATTAGGTAAAATTTGGTTAATCAATATTAGAAATTAGTGAATCGTAGTTTAAAAGTTATAAACAATTAAAGGTGTCGCGTATAGTTAGCAGGTTATGAAAACAAAAGTGGTCTTTATTGGTATCAATCGATGTGGAATGGTTTTACGAATTTAATGAGCCAAGTCTCGAATTTAGTGAACAAGTAGGTCAATAAATAATTAACAAAATGTAAAAATATTGACAGTTCTAAAAGCAATTACAATTAACAAATTTAAATACGTTCCGTAACGTAGCGTGGTTAAAACTGTCATACACGAACACGAATTAACAAACATAAAACAAAATTCTGTTCCAATTTATGTCAAACTATTTTATTTGTCAAAAATGTGAACGTTGTTCTTTCCAAAAAAATTGGTTGGTAATATTAATTGTTTTTATATATTTCTGGTGTTCTTTTGTTTCTAGACGAATTTTGTACCCAATGGTATAACAATCACATTGAGAATGGTGAGCATCTAGCCGCCAAGTGTATGGCTATGAATAGGCAGATACAAGACACCTAAGTCGGCGATGGCACCAACTTCGTGATGATCTTCCCCGATGCCCTCCTCGAAGGAGCTGAAGATATTACTGCGAATCAGCACAATTGGAATCGATGATGGCTATGAAAAGGCCATGCACAAAGCAATGGAAATCTTACACAAATTAGTTTGTCATAAATGGGAAGACTTCCGTGATTTTCAAAAGGTTAAAGGCTACCTAACATCAGCAGTGATGTCTAAACAGAATAGTCAGGAAGAATTCATCACCGAACTCATCGCGAAGGCTTGTGTTTCGTTCCTGCAAGAGAAAAGCACCTTCAATTTTGACATTATTCGAGCTTGCAAGATTCTTGGTAGTGGTTTGAGCAAGTCGGAGGTACTCCGAAGAATGGTATTCAAGCGTCGGGTTGAAGGTGAGGTCAATAGTGTTTAGAAGGCTAAATTATCCATATATTCTCTCCTGTGGTCATCATTTAAACCGAAACCAGGAGATCAAGTCTTCATTACATCTGCCATTGTAATCCGTGGAACTTCCGATAACTTTATGGACGATATCGAACGTGTAAATAATTTCAAGGGGCTCAATCGCGATGGTCGTTATGATCGTGGAGCTGGTGCAAAAGAAATCGAATGTGGGATTAGAAAAGTTTGAATAAAATGATCTTGGACAAGCAACAACGGTAGGTTAATTTTTAATTCACTAATAACTTCTGTATCGATTTAAGTTTCCAGATGATGAAAGTAATTGGATCTGTAAACTGTATTCAGAACCTTGCAGATGATTTACACACTCCACTTAAAGCAATCAGTTTTCTCATTTTGTTATATAGTGCCATTTTGAGTAATTTTAAAATTCTTTGGCATTGGACAAATTTAAAACGCTTGAATCATATATTACAGATTTATAATGTCGTGGAAAGAATTTATATTGTGGTGGTTGAAACCGCAAAAAACTGACATCATCATTTGAAAAAGCGGGGTTTCCAATGGTATACATACATATACAAGCATTGTGGTGACAATCTGATAAATTTGTATTTGTATTAATAGAGAACAATTTTTTAAAAAACATTTGTTCTGTTTTGCTATAAAAACAATACCTAATGTAAGGTGAAGTAAAAACAAACAATTGAACTGAAGAGTTATTAAAAAACATGACAAAGCACTTTTTCAAAAAATGAATTAACGAATTCTATTCGAAATATGTAGGTAATAATGTGTCTTACATGTTTCTAATTGGATGCATGCTTATGAGCCCTCATTAAACAGCTCTTAGAATAAAGAAATACAAATTAAGAAGAGATTATACCTCATGTCTCACTGACGTGCATTAGCAATGGTAAGCTCAAATAGTTTTCTTAAAATACAACACAGATTTATGAATAAGTTTCCTTTATTCGCGGCATTAGACCATCAACCACTGGTTTTGGTTTTTGTGGAAAATTCGATATTTGTTTGTAAAATTCAATTTTTAGCTCTGCATTAATAAATATGTTGTGAGCCACAACCATTCTCAAACCCCAAATAATTCTTTCAACATCATCAATTACTAGCCAATTTCCATCGAACAGGCACCTAACAAATGTAAATGCAGAAATGTAAACAAACAGCTATAATGCAATAGAGTATGTCAAGTGCAATGTGCAATATTAAACCTACGAACTGCGATCGATGATGACACACCCAAAAGTACTTGAGTGGGTCACCATACGATCGGCGTTAAGGTTTAAGTATGTTCTACGTAACGATGAATGAATTGCGACCACGGTGTGTGGCCTGATTCTGGTTAACTGAATGGTAAGCGACCTGGTTTTGGTGGTGGTAAGTAAGTAAGTAAGTAAGAAAACTAATAAATAGAGAACCAAATGGGAAGAAAGGCAGAGTTGATATTCATACATTAAAAGATAAGGTCGCAACCCTGCCATAGACAGGGGGCCTTATTTTTCAAATAAATAAATAATATACACTACACATCTATCAAACGGACAAATATTCCTTAATGTTTTTATTTATAATTAAATATAAAGTTAACTCTCCGGCTCTACTCTTCCCGTTGTCAATACGGAAGCACGGTAGAACTGTAACATTGGTGGCAGCGGTGGGATGCCCTAAGCAAAGAAAAGTATCCCCTACTAAAAGCAAAAAAAAAATACCTAATATTTGTGTTAAGTGAAAGGTGAAAAGTGATCTCATACAAAAAAAACTATATATCATCAAGTAACTTTATAAAAAAAGGAACCATAAGAAAAAACGAATCATTTTTGTTTGTGATTAAGTGTTAGAAGTCCTGGGACAATAAGACATTGCTAGCCTTAGAGCCTAGGCAATTGGCAAACTGCAGGCAGTGATAAAGGCCAGGTTTTAATTCTCAACCTTAGGGCGAGAAGCCTGCCTGGCAACAACAACAGAAGCAGCAACTAAAACAACAACAGTAGCAGCACTGAAAGCAACAGCAGTAATAATGCCAAATAACAACAGAAGCAGCAAAACGACAACATCAACGTCATCAACACAATCATCGACAGTGATTAAGATAAGGTAGATATATTTAAAAACAAAATATATATATATTTTTTGTGTTTCTACAACCTTGTCCCTATTATTTACAATCTTGTCTGGTTATGAAAACGCGAAACTATGTATTTCTTCCCCTCACAACTTGACTTGACAATAATTTTACGACAATTCCATCCACGCGAAAGCACATATCGGTGGTTAAGTTCTTTGAGCTACTACCTTACCACGACCATACAACAACAGAATACCTTACCCCTATCTCTGACTCTACCCCTGTATCCATCTACTCAAAAATGGAAGTAAAAATCTCCTTAAATAATGTTAACAACATCGTTCCTGTGACGAATTAAATTTTATCGCTTGCGGCAACGTCCTTTTTTCATATATCAAAGACGACTCTTAACATGCCCTATTCTTAAATATTGTTAAAACTAGACTACAAGGGGTAGCTTTCGAGCTAACCCTATCTTTTTTCTGAAAACAGACAAACAGCTTTACGTTCTTTCGAAGACGGACTTAGGAACTCGCACCTAAGATTACTAGTAAAAGCTTTCAATGCCATGGACCTGAAAGTAGCCATTGATTATGGCATTGCACAATCTTCTCGGCTAGACTTTGAACAAAACAAATACACCAACTCATACAGAAATACCGACACAAGAGTCACTTGCCAGAAATGTGGTAAATTTGGCCACACAGCAGCTTCGTGTTTCGCTAGATCCAACCAAAATCGACCACAAATCTGTCAGACCTGCAATAAAACAGGTCACACTTCTGCCACATGTTACCGGAACACAAACTTCCAAAGCTTTAGACCCGAAATTAAGAACGAACCAACCCCCAAGTGCAACTATTGTCATAAGTTGTACCATACTGAGAATAATTGTCGTTTACGGTTAACACACTCCCGAAACCAAACAAATCCGACTCCAAATAATTCTGCATCCACAAACCAGAAAAATAAAAACCCATTTAAATGTTATTCAACTCACGAATTACGACATTGTTGTTCACATCAACCGCAATACGATCTCGACAAAATTGAGTCGGAAAACGAATGCGGGTTGGAACAAATCGGCAACTCCACCCGGGGACAAAAAGTTGTTGCCGATGTTCATTATACTCCCGACCAATAAATTTAAAAAATGATTTGTAAAAATCTACCCTGAATTTAAAGACCCAGTTATTCGTCTTAAATTGCAAGGAACAACTAAAGAATATATTACATTTTTAATAGACACAGGCGCAGACATCTGCCTGTTCAAAAACGACTCACCTTAGGCAAATCCTAAAAATTCCTGCGGTATCTCCACCATAGCTGGCGAATCTGTGATGGGAGAAATCATGGGAACGCTAGAAATCATGTGAACGCTAGAAATCTATGACGAAAAAAATACACCATATTTGGAACACCCATTCCAAATACTCACAAATAAGATACATTTACATTATGATGGAATACTTGGAAACGATTTTCTCAATAGGTTTAAGTGTTAGGTCAATTATGAAAAAAGACAGTTAGAAGTAACAGCAACTGCGGTCGTGCGTTTATGTGACGGCAAAACCTTTTTTATACCCCAAAAGGTAGAAAGGGTAGCAAAATGTGAAGTTATCGAAAAAAAGAAGGGAGACCGCAAAACATCTTACGAGATGCAGCCTACGGGTAGAAAAGGTCTCGAAAAAACTAAGTATGAGAGGGAGGAATCAAACAACTTAGGTGCAGCAAATTCTAAAGTCCTAGATGTATCCGTACACACGGGAAAAGAAGCTGAAATTACACCATTGGAATCTACTGACGTTTCAGATTATAAAGATTCATTGGAAATCAACCTCGACAACAATCATACAAAAGCTTTCAACCCAACCTTCTCACAAATCTCACATGGTTGCCCTGAAACCAACACAACAAACTTCTCTAGTAATGACAAGGACAATAAAAATTTTATAAATGAAGAAAACTCAGCTGAATAAGAGCCTGAGGTAATAAAAAAATTAGAATTAAACGAACAAACAGGAAATACCATGTAAAAAAGAAGGTATACAATATTTAGTTACAGAAAAACGTGAAGTAGCTCCAGGAATATACTAGGGTGAAAGCATTACCCAACAAAGAAATTCCAAAATGAAGGTACTTCTGATGAATAGATAAGATTCACACCAAGAGATAAATTGAAATAACATTAATATGAGATATAAAAATCTCGATGAATACAACGTTATCCAGACAAATAGTTTAAAGGACCCTGTGAAGAATAGGTTAAAGAAATTAGAGTCACTCTTAGAGTTCGAACATTGTAACGCCGACGAAAAAAAAACATTCTGGACATTTGTCGCGAATGCCTCACGCATACAAGCGCTCTAGAACATAGAATTTTTACAGGTGAAGACAAGCCCCCTCTATATACAAGAACTTATCGACTCCTAGAAAGTTCTAGACAGGAAATTCATAAACAAGTTAAAGACATGCTAGAAGATGGCGTAGTACAGCCAAGCAACAGTCCATGGAATTCCCCTTTACTACTTGTTCCAAAAACAGCAGGTCAAGATGGAACAAAGCGATGGAGAGTGGTAGTTGACTTTAGAAAGTTAAACGAAGTCACCGTCGGAGATGCTTACCCCTAAACCAATATAACTGAAATCTTAGACCAGTTGGGAAGAGCTAAGTACTTCAGTACACTTGATCCAGCAAAGGGATTTCATCAAATTCTTATGGATGAAAAAGACAAAACAAAAACAGCTTTCAGTACTTCGTTCGGTCATTATGAATACATTCGTATGCCATTCGGACTTTAAAATGCCCCAGTCACTTTCCAACAGCTTATGAATAATGTGCTTATGGGACTTCAGGGAATCGAATGTTTTGTATATGTGGACGACATAGTTATTTATGGCTATGATTTAAAGGACCACAACGCTAGACTAATTAGGGTTTTAAATCGACTAAGAGAGAATAACCTCAAACTTCAGCCCGAAAAATGTCATTTCATTAGAAAAGAACTCATTTACCTGGGACATGTCATCTCAGAGGGGGGAATTTAACCAAACCCTGAAAAAACCAAAGCTGTGAAAACGTTCCCAGTACCCAAGAAACCAAAAGATATTGAATCTTTTCTTGGATTCGTAGGGTGTTATCGAAAGTTTATCCCAAACTTTGCGGAAATAGCAAAACTTTTAGAAAAATTGCTAAAAACGAAACTTATCGTTGGGACAGTTTTTGCGACGAGGCTTTCAGAACTTTAAAAGAGAAATTTATTAATTCTCCCATCTTAACATACCCAGACTTTGATCAGGAATTTCTAGTAACTACTGATGCAAGTGACATCGCAATAGATGCTGTGCTTTCACAAGGTACCATTGGTAAGTATAAACCAATTTTTGTTGCCAGTCGTATTCTTAACGAGAGGGAAACAAAATACACTACGTCAGAAAAAGAACTTCTTGCGATAATCTACGCCCTGACACAATTTCGACCATATATTTATGGGAGAAAATTCACAACTGTCACCGACCACAGTTCATTACAATGGTTAATAGGAAGAAAAGATCCTACGTCTAGACTCATGCGATGGAGAATCTTGTTAGAATAATACGAATACAAGTGTACGAAAGTACATGTACAATAGTTCAACGGAGAAAAGTCAATTTAATATATGAAGGAAACAAACCTTTTACATCATTCAAATACAGTCGACAAATGAGCTAAATGTCAAACAATTAATGAAATGATTGTATTTACAAATCGAATATACACTAGGTCACATGACTTAAATACACGATTCTTCAAGATTTCACACAAAGTGGTTTTGCGTTTTTATTTTCTCAATTTTTTTTGCTATTTTTTTTTATATAATAAAAAACTTAGACGTTACATTTGGTCCTTTTCGAACCGTTTTTGTTTTTATAAACATTAAACAATTATTTGAACAATAAACATTATTTTAAAGTGTGTGCAGTGAGTGCGAATATTTTTTTAAGAAAAAAAATTAATTAAAAGATTCAATCAACGATTGATCAAAAAAAACTCACGTGACTTAAATCTGCATTGACAATAATCGGTTTAATCAAGTGATTTATGAACATTTTCTTAAATAATTAACTTAATTTAACGTAAAATTAACTTAAAAACTAAATTAAAACTAATTTTCATCCTGAGGAAATCAGCGGGGGCTCCAAAAATTCAGCGTTTCATCCCAGCTACAACAGCAGTAACACACAAAGCAGTAAGTTGCCTTTTTTGTGTCGTAAACTTGTCTCGATTTAACAATAATTGTTGTATTCTGTTAAATTAAAAGAAAAAGAAATAATTATAATGGCTGAGACTAAAAATTATAAATATGGCAAAAGGGTATTTTAAACAAAATTATTAAGGATTTTACCAAATTTAAAAAAGCTCCAAAAGAACGTAGGGTAAAGTCTTATGCCACAGGTCGTCTTGGTAAATTAGAAGACGATTTGTCCACCTCAAAATCATATAACGAAGCCATCATTGGGGGAGGTATGCTAGAAGATAATTTGAAAATTGAAGAATATGAACAAATCAATGATATGTACCTGGAATATCGTGCAGAGTTGGTGGAGGGCATCGAGAAATCTTCGCCAATCATTGCGGCTCCGTCAGACACGGGTGCTCCGCCCCTTTCTACAGCTGCACCATCATCACATTCGGGGATTCGACTACCTCGAATCGATCTGCCCAAATTCGACGCTTCAAATACCACCTGGCGGGCTTTTCAAGATAGGTTTCAAGCTCTCGTTCACATTATTAAGAGCATAGACGACATTGACAAACTGCAATTTTTGCAACCATGCTTGGTGAGTGAAGCAAATCGATTTTTGCAAAATTTGTCAGTGGAAGCAGCCAATTATTATAAGGCTTGGGAGCTTTTGAAGGAGAGGTATGACCATAAGCGCATTCTGGTCCACATCCAAATGCAGAAGCTTTTTGGCCAACCCTCCGTGTCTCGTGAAACTGCTTCTGGTCTTCGAGATCTCCTCTATACAACATCAGAATGTTGTCTCGCGTTGGAAAATATGGACGTTCCGGTTTCTGAGTGGGATAAGGTTCTCATTTGGTTTCTTAACCAAAAAGTTCCTGGTACGAGCCAAAACCTATGGGAAAAGAAGTTAGGGAATAGAAAGGACTTGCCTAATTAAAAAGAAGTTATAGGTTTTTTGGAGACTCGAATGGGAGCAGCAGGCATGAACAAAGAGGAGCCACCCGTCAATACAAAGCCTCGTTTCCAGCCAGCCAAAGCAAAGGTTTTGCATGCTAAGCAGGTGGTTAAGCAGCCGGTCAAACAGACAGCGAGGGCAGTTCCAGTTGAGCAGCTGTCATGCAAATTGTGCAACCAAGGCAAGCACACGCTGAGAAGATGTCAACGATTCCTCAACATGGAGGTCATGGGAAGAAAGGAGACCGTTCGCAGACTGAAGGTATGCAAAAACTTATTTTTTTAATTTTGAGTGTAAAAACTAGGAAAAAGATGTAAATAAAACTTTTGTTTGTTATTTTTACTTGATACATGTGTTAATTGCTATTATCAGAAATGAAAAAAAAAATGATAAATTTTGGTAAATTGCTAAATTTTAATGTGTTTTTTAAACACCCATTTTTGCGCGCTTTTTCGACTTTACACTGAGTAGAAAAAAAAGGTTCAAACATAATCGAGCCAAGCTCGACGGATAGTATCTCTTCATATAAAACCAAAAACTCAGCTGCATAAAGTTGCATAGAGCTGAGCTAGAGCGATTTGATTTAATGAAGTCACTAATTTTTTCTGAGTTTTTTTTTGTCAGGTGCAGAAAAAAAATCATGGAAAATATTTGTCCTCTGTTTTGCAGGTATGAGTGTTGGTTTGAAATAAAATGATTTTGTAATTTAGAAGGAAAAACCTAGCTAAGTTTTTTAAAACGATTTTATCGCTTATTTTTTGTGACCCCTCATAAAACTTTTAAGTATGAATGTTTATGATTTCGGCTATGATTAGGTAGTTTGATGGATAAGAGTTTTTAACTGGTTAAGAATTTTTTTTAAAGAATTAAAATTAAAATTAAAGCAGATTACCTTATTAGGATGTCATAAAATTGAATATTTTTAGTGCAGGTATTTAGTTTTATGGTATAAAAAGATGAAACATTGGGATGAAATTATCATTGAAAACTTGAACGAGCAGTTGTATAAGGAAAAATTATTTAAAATGGATATACCATACAATATTTTGTTTGAACTTTTTGTCAAAGATGAGAGTTGTGAAGAGTTATTTTTTGCCGTAATAAGTGAATACCAACTATCCGGTGAAAATTTACCGGAAAATGAAGCAAAATTAAAAAGCTTTTATTACAACATTAATAAAAAATGGGTCGCAGCCCATAGATCGAGATTATATTTCAATATTTCATAAACAAAAATGAGGAATGGTTTTCTTCATCTCTCCATATCAAAACCGGACAAATGAGCTTGGACTTGATGTAGATAAACGAAAGCAAGGATTTGGAAATAGCAATGATGTAAACACTTCAAGGAGATTTTCGAACAATCTGAGGCAACCGCTCGAATACTTGGAGTCAATGAAGAGGTTTTAACCAGGATCAAAATAATACTTAATGTTTTGAATAGCAGGGAAGTAGTAAAAACAGTTAAATTTGGAGAGTACACCAAAAAAAACGCAAAGTTATTGAAACAAAAGTACCCTGAAAAACAACTCACACCTACTCTTCATAAAATTTTGGTTCATAGTCAAAATATCATCGAATACCAAACACTATGACTTGGAGAATTATCAGAAGAAGCCCAGGAGTCCAAAAATAAAGACTACAAGAAATACAGATATCAAAATACGTGCAAAGTTTCAAGAATTTGGCAGAATGAAGACCTATTTAACATGCTAGCAATCTCATCCGATCCACTTATTTCTTCCTTAAGGCATGTAAGAAACCAAAAAGATCTAAAAGCACAATACTCACCGGACTTAAATGATAGTTTCCAAGAAATTTAATGTTTGTATGCAATTTTTTGTTCCTTTTATTTTATTTTTCTACTTTTTGAATTCTAATCTCTCAATAAAATACTTTAGAAATTTACTCTCTTAAATAAAAAAAATCAATTAATAAAAAAAAAAATAAAAACTGATTTTCTTCCCCATTGTTTCATTTAAATTGGTTTGTTTTCTTCTTGTTTCAGTAAAATTACACTCAAATTACTTCATAAATTGACTTTCGACCTTTTTAGAATTAAATAACAATTATGTTAACCACCTTAACAAAAACTTCTTGTTTCAGCAGCAGATTCTGAAACACCCTGTAAATATTTTTTCTTAAAATTCACAAAATTTATAGCCTGGGAAATTTCCTTCACAACCAAAAACAAATTTTGGCGATATCTTTATTCGTTTAAGATATATGATTTTTGCAACCAAAAAAGTCAATACGGGCCTCTGTGCGCCGTTCCAGCCACATCAAACTGGAGACGACATTGCCTGTGACAAAAACTTTTTGAAGCACACAAAGCGCTTACCTATTGGCCGTTATGAGGTCAAGTTGCCCTTCAAAGGTGAAGACTGTCCAGCGATGGGATCCAGTCAACAAAGCGCGTATCGACGATTTCTCCATCTTGAGAAAAAGCTCGAAGCCAACCCGAAACTTTGTGCAGACTACATAAAATGCATAAAGGAGTGCGAGGAACTCCATCACATGGAGAAAGTAGATGTGAATGATGCGGTTTTACAAACCCGATTTCACTTCTTTTTACCACATCACGCCGTTTTTAAAGAAGCTAGCTCCACTACGAAGCTGAGAGTAGTATTTGATGCAGCAGCGAAAACTTCGGATGGGAAATCCCTCAACGACCGTCTACTTGTGGGGCCAAAATTGCAGTCGAGCATCATAGATCTCGTTCTAAAATGGCGGACTCACCGAGTCACATTTAAGGCCGACGTCGAAAAAATGTACAGGCAAATTTTGGTTAGTTTCCCAGACCGATACTATCAGCTTATCATGTGATCATGTGTAGAGAGCAGAAGACATCACCTATACGATTCTTCAAAATGAACACCGTCACTTTTGGCACAGCAAGTGTGCCTTATCTTGCAATTAAGATCCTGAAAAGGGTAGCCGATGATGAAGAAGCTAAGTTTCCGAAGGGGGCGAAGGTTGTCAGTGAGGACATGTATGTCGATGACCTCATAAGTAGAGCAGATTCCATCAAAGAAGCACGAACGAAACGCGACGAAGCAAGGAAACTTTTGGCATCTGCGGGGCTTAATTTGCGAAAGTGGACGAGCACCACGAAGGAACTCATCGAAGACATACCTGTTAAAGATCGAGGGCTTGACTTTGAACTTCCGTTCAATTCGTCGAACTCTCGGTATCAAATGGTTCCCTGTCGACGACTACTTTTCGTACCAGAATCTACAACCTACAACTGAGGCTACCACCAAAAGATCCATGCTGTCGACTATAGCCAAACTCTTCGACCCTCTTGGTTGGATCTCTCCGTGCATCATCACGGCAAATTACATGATGCAGCGATTGTGGGAGTACGGTTGTGACTGGGACGAACCGATTCCACCCGCCTTGAAGAAAGATTGGGATGCTTTTCTCCGAGAACTACCAATCATCGAGCGGCTTCGCATTCCACGGTGGACCCAGATGAGCAAGACCAACAAGGACAGCGACAACAACATCCATGTAAATTTGCTTTTGTCAAAGACGAAAGTAGCACCAAGTCAAAGAACGATTACTCTTCCACGTCTTGAACTGTGTGGTGCTGTTGTCTTAGCGCAATTGTTGCAGTACACGAAGGAAGTTTTGGCCATTTCTGATGTGAAAATATATGCTTGGACGGACTCTACTATCGCACTAGCCTGGATACGAGCCACTCCCGCCAAATGGACCACATTCGTTTCCAACCGTGTGTCAGAAATCCAGCGATTAGTGGGGATCGATTGCTGGGGACATGTCGCAACGCTTCAGAGGTGTGTTTCCGTCCGAACTGGAGTCATTACAAGCTTGGTGGAATGGTCCAGAGTTCTTACATTTACAATAGGAATTCGATGCTCCGCATCAGCCCATCGAAAGAAGAGATGCGCACGGTAAATGTACTTACCACACACGTAGACAGCAATGACTGTTTCTTGCAGGCTATTTACAACTGTTCGAGTCTTCTCAAAGTTGTGCGAGTCATCGCTTACTGTTACCGCTTTACCATTAAGTGTCGACCGAAGTTGGGGCCTATCACAGGCTCACTAAGCTCCAATGAACTACAAGCAGCGCAACTTATCGTCGTCAAAGCAGCACAAAAGGATATGTTCAAGATCGAGATTCAACAAATTTTAGAAATCAGCTGCATAGATGTTCTTCTTGCTTCCGGCAAAGGGCATCTGAAATGCAACAACTTATGGCAAATCTGCCCGCTCCTAGAGTTAGGATGTCTCGACCATTCAGCCATACGGGCGTCGATTACGCCGGACCAATCGAAATAAAATCCTGGAAGGCGCGAGTTAAGGTTGGTTTCGCTGCAGGAAATAAAAAAAACAAAATTTATATTATTATTATTTTATTATATATATACATATATTATTATAGATAAAATTTCTTCTACATTTTGAATAAATTCAAAAAGGAGTCTCTGATTGCCATCAAATTTAGGCAAGTCCTTTATAGCATCAGGAACTCTGAGTGCTTTGAAAACGTCAATAGTTTCGTTTGTTCGATTGTCATCACTATTTGCCATTTCTAATTTATTTTCTTGTTTTATTGTTTCACTTAAAAAATTATTGTCAGAGTCAGTTAACGTAAGATTATTTAAGAGACTATTAAGGTTGCATGAAAATGATCCGGAATTTCATCGAAAAATCATCTTGACTGATGAGGCCCATTTCCACCTCGGAGGCTACGTCAACAAGCAAAACTGTCGCATCTGGGGCTCGGAAAACCCAAGAGTTATTGTTGAAAAGCCTCTCCATCCACAACGCGTGACTGTTTGGTGCGGTTTAAAGTCCGGCGGGGTCATTGGACCTTACTTTTTCGAAAATGAGGCTGGAGCAACAGTTACGGTCAATGGATTGCGCTATCGAGAGATGATTAATGATTTTTTATGGCCGGAATTGGATGGTATTGATCTGGACAACGTTTACTTTCAACAAGACGGCGCTACGTGCCACACAAGCAATGAAACCATCGATCTTTGACGGGAAAAGTTTCCGGACCGTGTTATCTCTCGAAGAGGTGATCACAATTGGCCACCGAGATCTTGTGATTTAACACCTTGCGACTTCTTCCTTTGGGGCCACGTGAAAGATAAGGTCTACGCCAACAACCCAGCGTCGATTCAAGACCTCAAAGATGGAATTCGTGAGGCTATCGAGGACATAGGGCAGCCACTTTGCGATTTGGTTATGGAAAATTTCATGAAAAGGATATGGTCCTGTAAGCGTGGTCGTGGCGGCCATTTGGCTGATGTTGTGTTCCATTATTAACGGCATACCTTCCTCTTTATAATGAAATAAACATCCGATAATTTATCTCAAATAATGCCATTTTTCTTTGAATATCAAAATAACACCTCTTAGTGGAAAACCCTTTATTATTTCCTTGTTTCAAACTTGCTTGTTTATATTTTTCTTGTTCTAATTTATTTAATTGTTCTATTAAAACGTCACCTAATTTTATGCTTTCATCAACGTCACTAACCGATTCTTCTTCTGCACTTTCACTTATATTTTCTAAATTTGGAGATTTCCTTGATCTACTTTTTTTATTAGACATGGATTGGATAAAAGATTAAGAATAATTAAGGATAAATATTTTTACTTTTGACTTACATGCGAATATATCTTAGGATAGTTTTCATTGCTTCGTTTTCTTTTTATCAGCTACCAGGAATCATCAGGTACTTCCGATAATGTCAATTAGCCTTTATTATTTGTTTTAAACGATGAACCGTCGTTTTGTTGGAATTTGTATACAGATTTTATTTTCAATGCCACTACACCTTTAGATGAGGATTAGAATCCAATTTAATTTTGAGTCACTATTATAGCAGGAAATAAGAAAAAAAAAAATGTTTGTCTTAGGTGCAGCTAGTGCTGCGTGTATTTACAAACTCAAACTCATTTCATCCAAGTACAAAGTTTTATGTTACAATTTTGATTAATAAGCAAAATAATGTGGGAAATTGAAATTAAATTGAAGACAATGCATAATTTAAATATGGTGTTGAAGTTAACAATATGAAACATGATTACTAAAAGAGAATATATAATTGAAATTGAAATCTGATTATTATGACTGCGATAGTTGTCGATGGGGTTGATGATCGTTGTTCTGACATGTGCTGGGTGGGGTATGTAACTCCCCCCCCCCCTAAGAATGGAGCGATGGCCAGAGAAACTGCATTCCTGTTGTTTCGGTGCCAGGAGTGATGATTTTTATAGGTACGGATATGGATTCTGTAGGTTGATGAATGGTTGGAATAGTGAATGATGTTTTTGGTGTTTGATGCTGTTTAATTAGGTAGATTAGTATGATGAGAATAATGAGACTGAATATTATAGTTGTGTTGATCATCAGAATGTTGGTTTGTGAGGTTCTTGTGTGTAGAGTTTGGATTAATTCTGTATTTTTAAACTGGTAACTTTGAAGTTTTTGTAGATTCGGTATTTGTATAGTTGATGATGAATTTATTTGATTTACTTGTGATGGAAAAATGTGAATATCTTCCCAAAATATTTTTTCGTTACTTTCTTAGAGAATTTGGTGGTCTTGATGTATGTTTCGGGGATGTTGGTCACTAATAGGTAGTTATGTTCTGGTTGCATAATTTCGACTTTTCCAGATTTTTCTTCAAGATCACAATTAACAGGAAGATTTTTGAGGAGGTTGGTGATTGACTTTTTGATTGATGTTTGTCTGCTTCTTTCCAATAGTAAGTTCCCTCGATTTGTTGGCATTTTTTGTCAAAGTAAAATATTTTAATAGGATTGGACATGATATAAGGTTTGGTGATGATAAATTTAGTGTGATTAATAGGAAGGGGAATAATGTGAAAAAATTAGAAAGTTTCTGTGGAAATTTGTGGGATTCTTATATTGAATATTATATTAGTATCATTGTAGTAGGCTTGTAGACCAAGGAGCTCATAAATTTGTTCATCGGAATTTATTTGTATGGACTTATTTCCAAAAAATTTATATATGTAATCGAGTTCATCAGAATTCAGTATCTGTTTGGAAATGACGTTAAGTCTGGCGAGAATTATAGCTTCTGCTATGTTAGAAAGATGGCTATTTAACAAATCAATATTATAATTTATTTGATTCAGGTATTGGGAGTACCTGTTTGCGGTTTTATCTGATTTGATTTGATTTTGGGAATACTTTAAATAACCTTCTATAGTTTCTTGTAGTTTGTTTATGTGGTCAGTAATGTTTGTAAATCTCTGTGTCATTTGATTGTTTAATTGAGTGATCCTGTTAATTTTGTCCTTTACCCTGAGGCCACACGAGCAAGTACTGGCAAGCAAGTTGGGTTCATACATTGCCTGCCAAATTCGTATCTGTGTACTGGCTGTGACGTAGGTGGCACTCCACTTGCCAAGCAAGTTGCTTGCAAGTAGGTCGTTCTTTTTCTCTACTATAGTTAACAACTTTGGTTGATCTTTCAAACAAAATGGATTGAAAAAATCAAAATACATTTGGAACGAATATTAAAGGAAAATGCAAAAATGGTTAACATTATATACTTTAACTAAAATTAATGTACCAAAAAAAAAACTACAGGCGTCAAAATACATTTTGATAGCTATCCGCCTGTTAAGCACAAAACTTTCAAATTCCATTGAAGGCTGTATACGATGTCAATGGATTAAGAGACCTCTAAAAATCCGAAATTTTTTCCATTTTTTTTCTGCTCCGGAAAAATGCATTTTCAGAGCAATCGGTTGATATTTGGAAATAAATATTCTCGATTGGATCAAATAAAATTTGTTCCCTATCTGTCAAGCCACAAACTTTCAAATTCCATTAAAGGATGTCTACGATTTCAATGGATTAAAAAACCTCTAAGAATCCGAAAAAATTGAAATTTTATTTTGTGAAAAAGGAAATTTTAGAGCTTTTTGGTGATTTGTAAAGAAATATTCGCAATCGTCAAATATTCTGTCAAGCAATGTCAAGTTTCGTATGAAAGTGAGTTTTTACATTTTTAAAATGCAATCAAATTCCAAACTAAATTTATTTTAACTTATTTTTTGCACAAAATCTATTTAATTCAGAAATTTTAATAAAAGGAACGATGATTGTTGATATAGTTAAAAAAATGAACGCCCTACTTGCTTCTCTACTGGCTGCTCAACTGGCTTCGAAAAAGGCAAGCCAGTTGACGAGCAAGTTGTTTGGGTTTATATGTGTTAGTGAAAAAATGTGTATGTATTGGAACCTGCTTGCCAGTACTGGCACGTGTGGCCTCCGGGTTACTAGCAGTTGGTCTTGTGTCAGTTGGTCTATTTGGTTATTAACTTTTTTTTAACTACGTAACCAAGTTCATTTATAAGTCCTTTTTTTGTATCTGAACTTTGGCATCAATGTTTCTAATTTTGCTCTAAGTTCGTCCAATTTGACGTTTATAATGGTCAACGAGTCTTTAAAATCATTTATATTTTTGAAGCCTAATAATGATGTACTTATTTTGTTTTTTTTTTTTGTATCAGTCCAACTTGATAACGTGTACTAGGTTATCGTAGTTGTTTATGATTCAGCTTGTTCCTAATTTCATAGGAAGAATTCCCATGTTTCCACTAAGTTCATGCAGTTCCATCTTCTGTCCTTTGGCTATTGTTATTAGTGTTGTCGTTGTCATGAGTCTAAAATTTTCGTTTGAGTTTTATTTTTGATTTATGGAGTTTCTTGTGGTCATTGGTAATAACTGTAACTTTATTATTTGTTTTAATTCTATGTTTACTAAACCTAGGTGTTAGTTTATTTCGTCTAAATTCTTTTCTATATACGATTGAATTTTCCTGAAGATCTACGGCATTTTTTCGATTTTTATTAATTTTTTCAATGTTCTTAGATACTACTTTTTCTAATCTCTCTTTTATAGTGGGAAATAATTTTTCTTGAAATTCATTCAGTTTTTGAAGATACTCATGTTCATTATTAAAAATTACTTCTTTATTAAACTTATAAGTCCTACCGTAAAATAATTCATACGGGGTATAATTTGTAGATGAGTGAACGGAATTGCTATAAGTAATTATAGTTTCGCTTAAAATAGAGCTATGGTCTCTTTCTTTCTTCTTATTGTAAATTATTCTATAAATTTCAGTGAGTGTTGAGTGTAATCGCTCAACGGGGCTATTGCTGCTAGACTGTTGAAAAGATGTAATATGCAAGTTAATGTTATATTGTGTACAGAAATCTTTAAAAATTATGGCTGTGAATTCTGATCCTTGATCGGATACTAAATGATTGGGTATGTCGTGAAGGCTAATAAAATGTTTAATAGATTTTATTATATTTAGGCTATTCTGCACAGTGAGTGTGTATGCGGCTGCAAATTTTGAGAATTTGTTAATTATTGTTAGGATTTTTCTATTATTTATACTATAGACATCTATTTGGATTATATCAAGTGGTTTCTTTATAGTTGGCGGGATTTCGTGTTTTATTTTTGGAGGGTTTCGGTCATACTTCATAAGTTGACAGGTTTCGCAATTATTTATTATTGTTGTAATTTTTGTCTTTATATACGGAAAAAAGTATTGTCTTTTTAAATGTAGCAGTAATTCATTGATTCCTCTATGGTTATTATTATTATGGTAGTCAGTAATGATTTTGTCTTGTTCGTCATTGTCTGTTATATCTGTTAAAATGTGGGTGCAACGGATAAGTTTGAAAGTCTTGCTGTTAGAGAAGTATTTTGAATACACTTCTTGTACAATTCTGAATGTTTCGTTATCTGTGTATATTGCACAGCATTTGATTGGGGGTAAATGCAGTTTAAAAATGTCTGTAATGTTAGTTTAAGTAAAGTCTTGTTTGTATATAGTTCTTCTTTGTTTGTTTTTGAACAGCATTTCGAGTTTTGGTGGTTTGTCCACGTCGTTTTTCTTAAAGGTAAGCTGTATATTGAATTCGTTTAGGGGTCGTTCTGAAATTAATATATGGTCGTCTAAATTTTCAGCTGCAGAATGAATGGTAGCAGCAGTTGTTTCGTTACTATTTAATTCTGTGCTATTATTCAAAGGTTGTGTTCGAATACGACTCAAGGCGTCTGCATTGGAATTTAGTTTTCCTTTTTTATAGATTATTTCATAATCAAATTCATCTAGTTTTAAACGCCATCTGATTTATTTGGAATTCGGGCCTTTAAGACGCATAAGCCATTGCAAGGGCTTGTGTTCGGTTATAATTTTGAATTTTTGACCGAATAAATATGGGCGGAAATATTTGGTTGCCCAAACAATTGCCAATCATTCTTTTTCGGTCGTTGAATAATTGGTCTCTGAGTCTGTTAAAGTTCGACTGGCGTAACAGATAGGTTAATCGCAACCTATGGTGCACCTAGAGATAAAATTGCACCTAGAGCAAAATTGCTGGCATCAGTAGTCAGGAGGAATGGTTTATTAAAGTCAGGATACTCTAATATCGGATCGGAATTAGTACTTATTTGCTAATTTCAATGCTTTAACATATTTTTCATTTAATTCGATAGTCCTACTTTTCTTTAGGCACTCTGTAAGTGGTTTTGTTAGTTTAGCAAAATCTTTGATAAACTTACGGTAATAGCCTAGGAGACCTAAAAAAGATTTAATTTCTTTTTGGGTTCTAGGTATTGGGAATTTTTCAATTGCCGAAATTTTGTCAGGGTTCGGTTTGACACCTTCGCTTGTGACTATATGACCTAAGAAAGCTACTTCTTTACGAAGGAATTCGGATTTGTCTATCTGAATTTTGAAATTTGCCTCACGTAACCTATTGAAGACTTTTTTATATTCTCGGTGTGTTCTTGGAGTGACGTAGAAAAGATGATAATATCATCTAAATCGTGGAATAATTGGTCTCTGAGTCTGTTAAAGTTCGACTGGCGTAACAGATAGGTTAATCGCAACCTATGGTGCACCTAGAGATAAAATTGCACCTAGAGCAAAATTGCTGGCATCAGTAGTCAGGAGGAATGGTTTAGTAAAGTCAGGATACTGTAATATCGGATCGGAATTAGTACTTATTTGGTAATTTCAATGCTTTAACATATTTTTCATTTAATTCGATAGACCTACTTTTCTTTAGGCACTCTGTAAGTGGTTTTGTTAGTTTAGCAAAATCTTTGATAAACTTACGGTAATAGCCTAGGAGACCTAAAAAAGATTTAATTTCTTTTTGGGTTCTAGGTATTGGGAATTTTTCAATTGCCGAAATTTTGTCAGGGTTCGGTTTGACACCTTCGCTTGTGACTATATGACCTAAGAAAGCTACTTCTTTACGAAGGAATTCGGATTTGTCTATCTGAATTTTGAAATTTGCCTCACGTAACCTATTGAAGACTTTATTATATTCTCGGTGTGTTCTTGGAGTGACGTAGAAAAGATGATAATATCATCAAGGCAGATCTTTCCTTGAAGGTCCCTAAGAAGATTGTCCATTACCCTTTGAAAGGTTGATGGAGCGTTCTTTAGCCCAAAGGGCATTCTTAAATACTCGTAGTGTCCACTTTCTACAGTGAACGCTGTTTTTTCTATATCCTTCTGTTTCATCTCGATCTGGTGAAACCCGCTGGCAAGATCTAATGTTGTGAAGTATATACTTCTGCCTAGCTTATCTAACACATCGTTGATGTTTGGTAAAGGGTATTTGTCACTAACTGTTTTTTCGTTCAATTTTCGGTAGCCAATGACTAGTCGCCATTTGACTTTCCCACTGGCATCCTTTTTCTTTTGGACTATCCAAATTGGGGAACTCCAGGGTGAATAGCTGGGTCTTATAACACCCATTTCCAGCATTTGTTGAATTTGTGACTGTACTTCCTCTTTATGGATTTGTGGATATCTATAAGATTTTGAGTATATGGGGATATCGTCTTTGGTATTTATACTATGTTTTATTTTGTTAGTGAAAGTTAATTTCTGTCCTTCTTTAAAGAAAATGTCTTCATATGAACGGCATAATTTATGAATAACTTATTACTTATTGAGATGGTTCGGATAAGGTTTGTTATATCATTAGATGTTATAGGTTCTGGTTCGGGACTTTGGCTATTAATCTCAAAGTTATTCAATTCACAAAATTCTTGTTTGTTGAATTTCGTAACTTTGAGGGGTTGTTATAGGAATAAAGTTTTTTCTGAATTTGAGGTATTAATGGCTAAGAGATTTGTGTACCATTTGACTGTGTGATATATGCCTTCTAGAATGTGCAGATGAGGTGTAATATCGGGTGATTTTTTAGCTGGTTTGGTTTTGGCAACACTGGTTTTGACAGCTGACGTGTGTTTAGTACCTTGTGTCACTGTCAAACAGCTTCAGTTTGGTTTGCAATTTAACCATGGATCGTCTTACAAATGAACAACGCTTGCAAATTATTGAATTTTACTATCAAAATTCGTGCTCGGTTCGAAATGTTCATCGCGCGCTGCTTGTGTTCAGCGATGAGGCTCATTTTTGGTTGAATGGGTACGTAAATAAGCAAAATTGCCGCATTTGGAGTGAAGATCAGCCAGAAGCATTGCAACAGCTACCAATGCATCCCGAAAAAGCCACTGTTTGGTGCGGTTTATGGGCCGGCGGCATTATTGGGCCATATTGGGCGAATCGCAGCGTTACTGTCAATGGTGAACGCTACCGAGCGATGATAACAAACTTTTTTTTGCCCGAAATGGAAGTTCTTGACTTGCATGATATGTGGTTTCAACAAGACGGTGCCACATGCCACACAGCACGCGAAACAATGGCGCAATTGCGAGGCGAGTTTGGTGAACAGTTAATTTCACGTTTCGGGCCGGTCAATTGGCCGCCTAGATCGTGCGATTTGACACCATTAGATTATTTTTTGTGGGGGTATGTCAAGGCTAATGCCTATAGGGACAAGCCCGCTTCGATTGACGCACTGGAAGCCAACATCCATGCATTCATTCGTGAGATACCGGCCGATATGTGTGAAAGAGTATGCCAAAATTGGACTCAGCGGATGGGCTACCTGAGACGCAGCCGCGGTCAACATTTGCATGAAATTATCTTTAAACATTAAATTGCAAGGTTCAAACTATCGATTCAAATAAATATTTCATTCATTTTTTCGAATTTTTTGTGTTTTTTTTTTTTAAAAAGTTCTAAACCTCTTAAAAAATCACCCATTATAAGTGTCTTGAATAAGGATGTCTCCTTCTTCTACGTCTTTTGGTAATTTGACTATTGTTTTTGAGTTTGCCGAAGGTATATATTTATAGATATGAAATAAGGTTTTAGTTCTAGTGGTAATTAAGAATTTCGTGTGATAATAAGTTTGTTGGCTACATCAATCTATGCTCCTAACGCAGCAAGAGCGTCAAGTCATCAAAGTATCCGTGGAAGCGGAAGACTAAGAATCTGGTTTCTCCAGGTTGATTGAATTCTACGAAATTGGGAAAATGAACTTCTTTATTTATTTTATGTTAATTAAGAATTGTTTTAATAGGTGTTGGTTCTATTGAAACTTAATAATTGGGGTGTACATATTCGGGACTAATAAATGAAGTGCTGGCTCCTGTATCTATTAGAAATTTTAATGGACGACCAAAAGGTGAGGAAATATTAATGTAGAGAAGAACTGTACCGTGTTTGTTAATGTCTACGTATCCAATTGGTTGGTCGGGGCATGTATGAAAAAATTTTCCTCATCTAATTCATGCATAACATATAGTAATTCAAGATCTTGTTGATCAGGGTAATTATTATAGTCGTAGTAGGAATCTAAATGTTGGTAATTATTAATTGTATCAGCAGAGGATTCTTTGTCATTTGAGATATTATCTGCTTCTTGTGGGACAATTACATTATGCAATTCTTGTTTCCTAAAATTTTGATGTTCATTTTTAGTGAAATTGGATGGAGATGGTTGTGTCAAACGAGTAACTCTAGTGGAACCGAGTTCCATTGGTTGAAATTTCCTTTGTTGGTTCTGCGAAAACTGTTGAGGTTTCTGATAATAACGTTGAGAAGGTGGTTGTTGTTGGAACTGTGGTTGATAATTTTGTTGTGGTTTTTGAGATTGTGGTTGAAAATTCATATGTTGTTGTGGGGACCATTGTTGAAAATATTGTTGGGGTTGTGGTCTTGGTGGATTGAATGGAGATGTATTATATGGGTAATTGAAATGTTGGGGTTGTGGTCTTTGTTGGTTGAATGAAAAAGTATTATATGGGGGATTGAAATGTTGGGGTTGTGGTCTTTGTTGGTTAAATGAAAATGTATTATATGGGGAGTTAGAATTTTGGGGTTGTCTTTTTTGTATTTCAGAAGTTTTCTTGTACATCCTACTGTCGAATAACATATTTGTTTTCGAGTAAAATATGTTCTGTTCTTGGATGCAGAATGCAAATGCTTGTGGCAATGAGTTGGGTTTCATTGCACGAATGATTGAACCAAGGGGTTCTCTTAAACCAACTAAAAATGTATTGAGGCACATTTCCTCATAAAGGTCGTTTTTGGCTTTGATTCGTTTAAATTCGTATCATGAACCTTAATGTGGTTGCTAATAGTAGCAAATATTTCGAAAACTTTACTGTAGAACTGTTCGACAGTGTCTTGGTATTGCTTAAGGTTGTGTAGATCTCGGATGAGAGAAGTTTCGTTTCTTTTATCACTGTAATGTAAAACTAAATTGCCTCTAATGGCTGTCCAAGAGAGTGGACTGCCATACATAATAAGGATTTCATGGGCAGGGCCAATAATTTTGTTGCGAATGGCTCGCAAGAGTATTTTTCCTTGAACAGTTCCATCTACTTCCGGAATGAGAGATAAAATTTCTTCTACATTTTGAATTAATTCAAAAAGGAGTCTCTGATTGCCATCAAATTTAGGCAAGTCCTTTATAGCATCAAGAACTCTGAGTGCTTTGAAAACGTCAATAGTTTCGTTTGTTCGATTGTCATCACTATTTTCCATTTCTAATTTATTTTCTTGTTTTATTGTTTCACTTAAAAAATTATTGTCAGAGTCAGTTAACGTAAGATTATTTAAGAGACTATTAAGGTTGCTTAATGTATTATTTTCTTGTTTCAAACTTGCTTGTTTATATTTTTCTTGTTCTAATTTATTTTATTGTTCTATTAAAACGTCACCTAATTTTATGCTTTCATCAACGTCACTAACCGATTCTTCTTCTGAACTTTCACTTATATTTTCTTAATATGGAGATTTCCTTGATCTACTTTTTTTATTAGACATGGATTGGATAAAAGATTAAGAATAATTAAGGATAAATATTTTTACTTTTGACTTACATGCGAATATATCTTAGGATAGTTTTCATTGCTTCGTTTTCTTTTTATCAGCTACCAGGAATCATCAGGTACTTCCGATAATGTCAATTAGCCTTTATTATTTGTTTTAAACGATGAACCGTCGTTTTGTTGGAATTTGTATACAGATTTAATTTTCACTGCCACTACACCTTTAGATGAGGATTACAATCCAATTTAATTTTGAGTCACTATTATAGCAGGAAATAAAAAAAACAAAATTTTTCTCTTAGGTGCAGCTAGTGCTGCGAGTATTTACAAACTCAAACTCATTTCATCCAAGTACAAAGTTTTATGTTACAATTTTGATTAATAAGCAAAATAATGTGGGAAATTGAAATTAAAATGAAGACAAAACATAATTTAAATATGGTGTTGAAGTTAACAATATGAAACATGATTATTAAAAGAAAATATATAATTGAAATTGAAATCTGATTATTATGACTGCGATAGTTGTCGATGGGGTTGATGATCGTTGTTCTGACATGTGCTGGGTGGGGTATGTAACTCGCGCGGTGCAAAAATCCTAAAGGGTTACTTTGCAGTGTTTATCTGTTTGGCTACGAAGGCCATACATCTGGAAGTTGTGGCAGATCTGACAAACCAAGCATCTTTAGCAGCATACAAACGCTTTACTGCAAGAAGAGGAAGAAGAAGACAGTATACAGCGATTGCGGAACTAATTTCGTTGGCGCGAATAACGAATTAGCCAAGATGTTAAAAGAAGCAAGCCATGACTGGAAGGAAATCGCGGAGATCTTAGCAAATCACGGTACCGATTGGCATTTTATTCCTCCTGCTTCTCCACACTTTGGTGGATTATGGGAAGCAGGTGTGAAATCGGTCAAGCACCATCTAAAAAGAGTAGTTGGAACTGAAAGGCTAACTTTTGAGGAGCTCGCAACGCTTCTAGCGCTCACCCCTGCGCACTTCCTAGTCGACGAATCATTATACGCCGTGCCTCAAGGCGAAACCGACGAAAATGTAACGCACATTGACCGGTGGAAACGTGTTCAAGCGCTAGCGGAAGGATTATGGCGGAAATGGAATTCCGAATACCTTGCAAGGCTTCAGCAGCGTCCAAAATGGATACAAATCCAAGCAATGCCAAAGATCGGAGATTTAGTCCTACTAAAAGACGAACGACTTCCACCGACCTACTGGAATCTCGTGCGAATAGAAAGCACCCACGCAGGATCGGACGGACTAGTACGTGTAGTGACAGTCAAAACAAAAACTGGACATATGAAACGCCCGATCTCGAAAATTTGTCTCCTACCGTAAAATAAGGCTCCAGAACAAACCGCCATGGTTTAAACTTGGCTGAAATAACCAAAAGAAAGGATACAACACATCGAACTTGCAGCAGCAAAATAAAAAAAATAACTCAATAATAATTTTAAATATTTATTATAAATTTCTCAAAAAAAATCATCACAGGAAATTGCAGAATTATAAATAATTTTATCGATTCAGATAATTCTACGATAAAATAAAACACATTATCTTTATTTAATTCTTCATTTATTTATTAAAAACAATATTCACACATAACAAAATTTTCATAAAATCTAAATATTTTATCCAAAACCTGCAATATCACACAGCATGCACTATTTTATTTTATTTAGTTTTGAAAATATTTAAGTTTTTTACTGAGCTAAAACAATTCACAAAACATATGTCAAAATATAAACGTTAAAATGAAAATATAAACAAATACAAACAATGCACATTCAAATGTCAAACCCGTCGGCAAAACCAAAATTCCGAACAAAATATTTATAATTATTTATAAAACAAATAATTTAATATTAAAAACCAATTCATAAAAACAAATCAACGATTTTAAAATTAATCCACAAAATTAATTCAAACCACTTTACACAAATCAAATTCAAAACAAAAAAAACACTAACCAATATGCATGAAAATGTATCGAAATAATTCGCTCAAAATTTACTCAATTAATACACCGCACTGGTTTAATTGAAACTATAATTATATTTTATTATTATATTATTATTATATTATATTATTTTATTAATTATATTATAATTTGTATCACAAATTTCACAACAACAAAATAATTATATTATATTACATCTCGCCAATTTAATTAATTTATAACTATTTCATCAAGTTCAAGTTACTCATATTTTCATCACAAACTGAAATAGATATAAACAAAACCACTGAAATCCACTCAGAATTATTTCAACTTTAAAATACTCGAATTATTTTGTTTTGAGTATTATCGTCCATTTTCACTTTCACTCAAATTAAAAGTAAACAAACTTCCCGATAAATTCAAATTGGAAGTCGAACACATTCCAACTGAAAACTTCACTTCTCGGCTGTTATATACTAATACATAACTTGTATATAGACGCCAAGGAATCAAAAATCACGCCATATACTTTCTATATACCTATAATAGAACGTTAATTTAATTTTATATAACAAAATAGGCATCGAAAGCCAATTATAAATGAAAATTTATAATTAAATAAAGCAAAAATAGTATAAAAAAGCACTCACACAATTCACGCACACACCGCGATCGCGAGAATTAATTATCGAATGCGCGCGATTTAAGTTCTTTAAGAAAGAAAACACCTTTTTAAAAAAGATTGAAACAATTATGATATTAACTTAGAACTGAATTAATACTTGAGGGCAGCGAAGTTACGAAGGTTCAGCTCAATCAAGTTCATTTTCTAGTGTCAGCATAATTGCACAATTCCTGGTATCTCTAATGAGACCAGTCGACAGGCAAATGAACTTGATTGTTCGTCGTCGACGTTTTTGTGATTTCTGATATCTGAAGCCTGATTCACAATGCGGCGAGGAAACGAGACGTGAGCGTGACGAGAAACGCTGTCGTCTTTTTCTAGTTACAAAATCGTCGCCCAATTTTTGTAAAAAAAAAATCAATTAAAAATAAACAAAATAACATACAAAACAAAAGATTTATCAATAACTTGATTTGGTTATATACATTTGATCATTTCTTCTTTGAAAAATCTGTAAATTACTAAGCAAAAATGAAAATCGTCGTCACGTCGCGTCTTTTTTTTCAATTTTTCGAATCCTTGGCGTGACGTGATGACGAGAAACGCCGCATTGTGAATAGCCAGGTATGCTTTCATTGTTTGAAATTGGTTTGACAACTACAACGAGTTCTCGTCACCCTCACGTCTCGTTTTCTCGCCGCATTGTGAATCAGGCTTGACTCTTTTTAATTCCAACTGTGGGAATTTCCGTTGTTGTTCGGGTTGCTGAACTCGACATAACCTCTCCCTCCTTTAATTGAAAACTCTCCTGAGTTGTACACAATGTATGTCTTAGCTTTTTGAATTTAATATAAATATAAATGATTATTATTGTGATCAATACAAATGTGAATATTCCAATGTATACATTTAGCATTATATGATTTTTATGATTACACTTCAATTCATTTATGTTTTCTATGTTTTCTATTTGTTTCATTACAATATCATTAAAATTGAGTTGTTCTTTAGTTAAATTAAGATTAATTTCATAGGGAATAATGAATCTTTGTTCAAATGTATCTGTTTCATAGCGGCATCCACTGTTAATCATATACCTGCACTGCATACATCAGAATGCAGTAATGTCCGAAAGTGGAGCGATGCAGTAAATGATTATGAGTGTGGATATGATTTATTACTTCAAAATCTAGCTCTACTTAAAATACTGAGTAGTTTTCCTGTTTTTTGATATTAATGTCAATCAATTATTATTATTATTCGTTAAATAAAACTGATATGTTTCTTTTCTTTTGGCACTGGATTTCGATGAACTCTTTAAGAACACAAAAGGTAAATGGGTAAAGATGCTTTTACTGTCCATATTTTTTCTACTAGCTGAACTATCGACATGGTCCTTCGAGCCGGATCGAATCGGTGTACCTATGGTCCTTTGCAGATGGTGCGCGTTCAGACATCAACGGCATCTATTTTATTTTATTGAAATCAAAAGAGGTAATAGGTTTAGTAAGTGTTATTGCAGTATTTTGCACGCCGCCGTGTATGAACTGTGCTGGTGGGATTTTGATTTTTTATTTATTTTAAAATGGTTAAATTTATATGTCGCTTACTAAAGAAAGCCACTATAACCACAATGCTTATGAAATTTCAATTTCTGTAAAAACTTAAGCGACACCAAAAAGAAGATAATAAGAGCTGGAAGGTATGTGAAAACATGTGTCAGCAGAATAGGTTATGAGTCGAAATTGGCGTGGCTATGACTATATCTAATGATGCAGGGATTATGAGTCACAATATGCGTGGCTATAATCATATAAAGAATTGCTTGTGGGTCACAATTGGCGTGATCGCAAACATTTATGTAGGTATATACAGTGTTTTATGGGTCACAATAGGCGTGGCCGTAAACATAATTCGGCAAAGGTTATGAGTCACAATATGCGTGGCTATAACCAAATAAAAACGATTATGGGTCACAAATGCGTGATTGTAATTAAAAGCGATTATGGGTCACAAATGCGTGATCGTAATCAAAAGCAATTATGGGTCACAAATGCGTGATCGTAATCAAATGCAGAAAATATATGGGTCACACTTGCTCGACTATAAATGAAATAGACTTGTGTCAGAAATTAGTTTTATTTCCATTTGATTTTGAAGAAATTGAAGAATCCACCGACTCTTCAAGGGGGGAATGTTTCGTAGCGGCATCCACTATTAATCATATACCTGCACTGCATACATCAGAATGCGGTAATGTCCGAAAGTGGAGCGATGCAGTAAATGATTATGAGTGTGGATATGATTTATTACTTCAAAATCTAGCTCTACTTAAAATACTGAGTAGTTTTCCTGTCTTTTGATATTAATGTCAATCAATTATTATTATTATTCGTTAAATAAAACTGATAAGTTTCTTTTCTTTTGGCACTGGATTTCGATGAACTCTTTAAGAACACAAAAGGTAAATGGGTAAAGATGATTTTAATGTCCATATTTTTTCTCTACTAGCTGAACTATCGACAGTATCCTTACTGCTACTATAAGTTTTATTTTGGATTTTTAATTTACAATTATTAAAGTTCAATTAAAAGTTACCATTAAGTTTTGTTATTCTTTCATCACAAGTACTTGTTAAATTAATATTCTTAACATTTTTTAGCAATAACAAACCATTTTCTATTTCAACAATTTTCGTTTGGGAATTCTTAGTGTTGATACAAATACTAGGGGTATTCATGCAATGAGATATATTTACTAACTTCGTATTTGCGTAAATGTATTCTTCATTTTGCATGAACGCACCTATAAAGCAATCTGTGTATATCCTTATTACGTTGCTCGCGTATATAATTTTCCATACAAATTTTGACATTTGATTTACGAGGTGATGAACTTATGCAGTTTATGAGGTTTACTAGGCAAATACGACATTGCATGAATACCCCTACTATTATATAAACATAAATTGGCTTTCTTTAAATTTTTGAAATCAACGTTTGTCTCATATGTATAAACAGTTTCATTTATTTTAACAATTTCTTCGTCATCCATTACTAATTCTTCAAAGTATATGTTTGTTAGAGAAGTAAACAAATATTTTCTTGTTTCTATAACATCATTAGGTATTTTAATAACAAAAATTATTCTTTCGTTTGCATACAGAGCTCCCATTTTTATATTTTTTAATTTCTCAAAACTTATATCATATTTTATTATTTCTTCTTTACTTAAAATATTATTGCCATTATACCTGTTCTACTTGAGGTAATATTATTTTGAATATGTTCTATATTGTCTTTTATGATTCCGATTTTTAACAATGATTCTAAGTACATTAATTTGTTATTCATTTTAATATTTTCTCTTTTAATATTATTAAATTGATATAATATTTTAAATCTATCTTTTTCAATTGTTTGTTTTAATGTCAAAAATGTTTGATTAAAGTTATTATTGATAAATATTTGTTTATTATTTTGATTTATTATATTATGGTTATTTTCGTCAATGGTTTTTAGGTGTTCTTCGATATTTCGTCTGTCGTCGTCGTCCATAGTTCCATATAACCATTTTAAACCAGACCCTACTATATTAATGAGTCCCCTTTTAAAGGGTTTTCCAATAAGAGGTGTTATTTTGAATAGCCCGTTTTTTTGGTAGCTGTCACTTTTGAAGCTGTCATTTTTTGACATTTGACAAGCAGAAACTACGCCATTAATAAAAATGGAACAATACACGCTTCAACAACGCATTGAAATTATTAAAATTCACTATAAAAATGGTGAAAATTTGGCAGAGAGGGTTCGTAAAACTAAAACATTTTTGGGTCGTCGTGAAGCACCTTGTCGGACCGCAATACAGAAATTGGTGGACAAATTCGAGCTGTTGGGACAAGTTAGTGATGTGAAGAATAAAACCCGTGGACGTCGCTCAAGAACAACTGAGAATATTGCTGTTGTAGCCCAAAGTGTTGAAGAAAACCCAGGTTTGTCCATTCCTCGTCGTTCTTTGGAATTAGGCATTCCACAAATGTCATTACACCGTATTTTGCATAAAGACTTGGGTCTTAAGGCTTATAAAGTTCAGTTAACACAAGAACTCAAGCCGGCTGATCATCAACAACGTCGTGTCTTTGCTGATTGGGTCCTTGAAATGCATGAAAATGATCCGGAATTTCATCGAAAAATCATCTTGACTGATGAGGCCCATTTCCACCTCGGAGGCTACGTCAACAAGCAAAACTGTCGCATCTGGGGCTCGGAAAACCCAAGAGTTATTGTTGAAAAGCTTCTCCATCCTCAACGCGTGACTGTTTGGTGCGGTTTATGGTCCGGCGGGGTCATTGGACCTTACTTTTTCGAAAATGAGGCTGAAGCAACAGTTACGGTCAATGGATTGCGCTATCGAGAGATGATTAATGATTTTTTATGGCCGGAATTGGATGGTATTGATCTGGACAACGTTTACTTTCAACAAGACGGCGCTACGTGCCACACAAGCAATGAAACCATCGATCTTTTACGGGAAAAGTTTTCGGACCGTGTTATCTCTCGAAGAGGTGATCACAATTGGCCACCGAGATCTTGTGATTTAACACCTTGCGACTTCTTCCTTTTTGGCCACGTGAAAGATAAGGTCTACGCCAACAGCCCAGCGTCGATTCAAGACCTCAAAGATGGAATTCGTGAGGCTATCGAGGACATAGGGCAGCCACTTTGCGATTTGGTTATGGAAAATTTCATGAAGAGGATATGGTCCTGTAAGCGTGGTCGTGGCGGCCATTTGGCTGATGTCGTGTTCCATTATTAACGGCACACCTTCCTCTTTATAATAAAATAAACCTCCGATCATTTATCTCAAAAAATGCCATTTTTCTTTGAATATCAAAATAACACCTCTTATTGGAAAACCCTTTATTTCTATGTGGTATAATAGTATGTAATTTATACTTGAGTGTATCTAGTTCATTGATTAACATCTCTTTTCCAACCCTCTCTATTTGAATATTTGAAAGGTTTTCTTCTAAACATGAAATAATTTTCTGAATTTCTATTGGGCTTATAATGTGTAATATAACGTTGTACGTTTCAACTATTTCGATATTAATTAATTAATAATTGTCTTCGTTATTAGTATTAGAAATAGTTATATCCAGTTGATCTGAAAATTTATTTGGTCTTTTTATATTTGAAGGATGTAGGTATATTATCTAGTTTAAGTTTTCTATATCTAGGTTCCTCTTTATGCCTAAGTGCTTTATAGTTCTTAACTAATCCCTCTTCTCTTTCCTCGTTTTATTCCTCTCTGTCATTATTAAGTTTGTCGATAACCTTGCCTTTCATATTTTGCATGTTCGTTTTAACTTTTTTTTTGTCTATTCTACCTTCTGAAACATCTATTGGTTTAAATTTAATTGCTGAATGTATTGACTTATTGTACCATTCTACGCATTTATATATTTTTTCTTTCGTTGTCAATTCTGATTTTTCTGTTGTGAACACTCGCATTTTTTCGCTAATGGTATCATTGTATATAAAACCTATAGTAATATCATCGAGTCGTTTTTTTTTACGTTCTTGGGAGCTACTATGTGGCGTTATAAACGCCACAAATTTGACAATGGAGAGAATCAAAAAGGAATCGGGAACAGGTAGCAGGAGCGAGAGGAGTGTATTATATTGGTTCTGACAACAATAATGCGGGAAAGGGAGATATCCGAAATAGCCTTTTGCGTCATTGAACTTGGGCGAGAAAATAGAAAAAAATGTTTGTGTGTATATTTTCGCTTATGCAAAGGTTTGGTTTAATTTTTTTTCAATGAATTTAGGAAACGATTTTTTGCTTAAGGGCATATGTTTATACATATATAGGTATATTATCTCCTATAGTTTCATGCAAAACTTGGGAGGTTTTTATTTTTGATTTTGAATTCAAAGAAAGCAACGTTGCAGGTATTCTCTTTCTATTATATGCGGTAATAGTAATTGTATGGGACGGTTGCCATATTTCGGGTTAGGTACCTACATTATATATATTTATAATAATAATTTTCATAATTTTGGTATAGTTAGGTCCCTAAGTAGGTACCACCTAATAATAAACAGAACAAAAATATTATTTCCAATTATGTTTCCGTTTTGAATAATTGTAGGTATCAAGAGATTTAGTACATAGGTAGGTATGCCAATTTAAAACATTAGGTAATTAATATAGGTAAGCCAAAAAACCGTTTTCGAAAAAGAAAAGTTTATACGAAGGAAGGTATCAATATCTCATTAAGGGCTAAGCCGATTTTAATAAAAAAAATTATACAGAAGGTCCTTTTAAATTTTAATTAATAGGTATTGGATATACCAATGTTCAAAAAAAATTTAATTGAAAATAATTCAATTTTTTTCTTAAATCAAGAGGAAAGTATTTTGAAGGCAGGTTGTTGAATTTGTTTTAAATTACATTTATTGTTTATTGTATATTTTTAAATAGGTACTTGAAATAGGCAATCCAAATAATTTTTAAACAAATTTTAAGGAAGCTTTTTATATAAAAAACGTTTTGAATGATTTTTTTTTAAATACATTTTTACTTGCGGGGAGAGTACGATAATTTTGGCGCGAAAAATTGATAATGGTTTCTTGTAGAAGGGTCAAAAATAAGCATTTTTTACTATGGGTGGGGGGGGTCTACCTCACCCCGTTTAGGAGGTAGGCGCAATTTTAGAAAAAATTACTTAAAATTAAAAAATAATTATTAAAAAACAACGGCAACACTTACAGTAATTAAATATACCGTTTTTGAAAGCTACGAATCTAAACTTTAATCCTGCATTTAAATTAAATTATTTTAGCCGATAGTTTTTTGAAAAATTCGCAGGCAAACTCAAAATTTTGATAAAAAAATGGAAAAAAAAAGTTTACACCAATTTTTCTCAAAATTTTGAAATGATGCAAGTTAATGAAAATATTAATTCTGAATCGAACACAAAAAACCGAAACGATTTATGTCTTCCAGCTTTTGAGAAAATTGAAAATTACTAAAACTACTTTCTTATGACATTTTTGTTTTTTGATATTTACGTTGATTAGGTTCATCTTTGTAAGTTAAGTACAGCAATTCATTTAGCGTTACCGAGAATGCACCACGAGAAGGTAGAATTGCATTGCATTCCGCGTCCCAGTCGGTCAGTTATTGAGTAAGTCAGGAGTTAGTTAAAAATAGTAAAGTCAATGTTCATTTATTAAAGAGGTATGTAAGTCTCGTCAATGAAGTAATCGTCCGTACTGGTGTTACTGTCGAGTTCATTGAGTTCGTCGTTGATGGTGAAAAGCCGAGGTTGTTTTGGCGGTAAAACACCCTCTAAGTGCTCACTGTGAACAGTGGGAGGGTCGAATTCCTTTAGTTGCAAGCCCATACTTTCTTCACCATCGATAAAACCTGGGTACACTCTTTTAACGTCTAGTAAAAATTCCATGATTTGGGAGCCCAAGTTGTCTTTATATTTTTGTTCAAGGCAGTATTTTCTATAAAATAAAAGTGCCATATATTGGTGAAGGTGGTGCGTTGTTTTCGGGCATAAAATAGTTTTTTTTAGAAGCTTGTTTTCTTCGCTGCCAATGTTAACATCAACGTGAGACGCTATTATTTCGGCTATTTCACGACAACAGTTAAAGTTATCTACTATCGTAGATTTACTAAGCTCACTTTAGGTGCATCAAGCTAGCAGGACACCTTTCCCATATAAACGATCCAGAATTGGATATTTGTTGAAAATGAATTAATCGCTAATTAGTTACGGAAAAAAAAATTTATCGCACTTTCGGATTCCGAAAAATTGGGTGTCCTGCTAAGTTGTCGTCAAGTTAGCAGGACACCCAATTTCTCGAAATCCAACAGAGCGATTAATTTTTTTTTTGCGCAACTAATGAGCAACTAAATAGCAGCTAATTACTACATACTCTTTATTCTGAAAATTGAAAAGTGTCCTGCTAACTTGATGCACCTGCTCACTTTTATTGTCGTGATGGTGCTGTTTTGAACATTACAATTGCATTATATAGGTATGTAAGACACAAACATACATTATTAAGAAATTTATATTTTTGCTGCAGTCGTACAGTATTACCTAATGTGAATTTTTTATAATGCAATACATTTTCATGTCTGAAAATTTTAAATGTGCAACTTTGGGCTACGTATATGTATATTTAGAAATCAGCTGTTGGCTTGGATATATAAATATAAGACAAATTGAAAGTTTAAATCCAGATTCTTTAAATGCAAAAGAAACTTTGCATACACCCAACCTCGCACATACCCCAAATCCTATAGTGTGCCAAGCAGGGGGGTTGCAGGGGGGCAGCATGCCCCCCGTGACATATCTCACTATTTATACGCCGTAGTGCTGGGTGCTAGCATTGTAATTATATATGTAAGCAACAAAAAAAAATAAAATCTCATACAAAAGTAGTTTTAGTAATTATCAATTTTCTCAAAAACTAGAAGACATAAATCAATTCGATTTTTGTGGACGATTCAAAATTGATATTTGCACTGACCACAAAAAACAAATTCAGCGCATCGTTTCACAATTTTGAGAAAATTTAGTCTAAGCTTTTTTTCCATTTTTTTTATCAAAATTTTGGGTTTGCATACGAATTTTTTGAAAACTATCAGCTAAAATAATTTAATTTAAATGCAGGATTAAAGTTTAGATTCCTAGCTTAATTTACTGTAACTGTTGCCGTTGTTTTTTAATAATTATTTTTTCATTTTAAGTCATTTTTTACTAAAATTGCCCCTACCTCCTAAACGGTTCAAGATGGACCCCCCCCTCCCATAGTAAAAAGTGCTTGTTTTCGACCCCTCTAAAAAAAACCGTTATCAATTTTTGGCGCCAAAGTTATCGTACTCCTGCCTTACTTGCGATATGGGCATAGATATTATATGGAATCTATACCTTCTCCAGGAAAGTATTCAAATATGTAAACAAATAAAAGTTCCCTGCATTAGGCCTATTTAAATAATGAGGATACTTATTTAGTGTTTATAAGGTTTTATTTTACTCTAACATTTAGTTAAAGTAAATACTGAATTTAATTTGTTTATTTATTTTGCCTAACATTAATATGAAGACTTCCTTCTGATATATTAATTGTGTTGTATTTTGTCTATTGAGTTATTATTTGAAATAAAGAAAATAATAATTAAAAACCAGGGGCTATTTCTAAAGAATTTTGTGTCCAGCAAGTGGTGTTTGGGAGAAATTCATCTACTATATGATTACATTCGATACTCCAATGTAGTGTACTCAAAATTTGTTGCAAAGGACGTTAACACATATTCCTTTGACTGTTGAATTGAAATGTATGTCCAATTTTAGACAAAATAAATTCGATGGAAAATTATTTTCACTACCCTTTGGTCACTTCTATTTACTTCTTTATTTTCCGAAAATTCTTCAAAACGGTTCATTTGTGTATTATTATTTCAACTTTTCAAAACAAACGCTTATTTGCAAATAAAAATTTCTCTTTGCATATAACTGAAAAGCTTTTCAAAATTCTGAATCAAATTTGCAAAGTTTGTTTGTTTGGTGAAACGAAAAGAACATATGCTTAGCAAACTAAGAAAACTTATCACTTTGCAAATTTGCGTTTGGTGAAACGAAATTTGCAAAGTAAAAGTGAAAAGTTGCAAAGTGAAAAGTGTTTGGTGAAATAGGTCCCAGGTTTATTTTTTTTCTTTTTGTCCATTATTTGGAATTTTAAAATATGGTCACCGTAGATATATGTACATAGGTATGTTAAACTACCTTTTTTTTTATTTTTTTTTCAATTACATCTTGTACAAATTTATTATTTCGAAAAAAACCTTCATTTTTTAAAATTTTTCTCAAATTCGTATTTATTAAAGAATTTATAGTTTAAAATACTTATAGGTAAACAGCTCAATATCCATTTTTCTTTTTTTTTAATACAGTTAAAATGAATATGTCCTTTTTAAAAAAATAGATTTCAAACAAAATGTACCGAATTTCCCTTTAACGGCTAAACCGATTTCAATCAAATTTTTTTCAAAGAAGGTCATTTAAAAATATTTCAAATTTACAAAACTTATTCTACTTATATGCAGGGTGATTCACATAAAGTGTGACAAAAAGCTAGTGTGTAGGGTCGAGACAAGAAAAAAATCGCATGGGAGGGGGTGTCTATTCCCCCCTTTAGCCAAGAGGGGCAATTTTCTGAAAAAAAAATTACTAAACAGGAAAAAAAATATTAAAAAAGTACGGTTTGTGAAGCCAGAAATCTCTTATTTTTTTTCATTTTTAAGTAAAGCTATTTAAAGGAACAGTTTTCGAAAAATATTCACTTTAAACTAAAAATTTTGAAAAAATGCTACAAATTTTGTTGAAACTTTAAGACAGCAAATAACGGTACCTGTCAAACAAAATTTTTGAGGTTAAAAGAAAACTCGTTCGATTTAAAATCGATTAAAAAAATGATTTAAATTAAATAATTAGTATGCCTTTTAGTAAGCAAAAATGATTATTAATGGTACCTCGCAAAGTATATTTTTTGGTTTCGCATTTCTCGAAACGATTCAACTGGTTTTAATCAATTTTTTATAAAGAATAATTACTACATTCTAAGTAGTTTTCAAACGAAAATAAAAAAAAAAGTTTGAAATTCTTTTTTGAAAACCCAATAGGTATATATTTCAAAAAGGACTTAGTCGATATTTATTAAACTTGGCAAAAAGCGATTTTTTAATAAAATTTAAACGATTTTGAACAAAAAATATTCCTAAAACCGTTTTTCAAAACCGATATTCAATTTTTACCTCCAAATTTATAAATACTTAAAATCGACGTACCAAATTATTTTCTTAAAAATGTTAAGGTAAGAAAATGTATACATACAAAATTAATTATTTTTAAAACCACTTCTATAATTTTAATATTTTTCCTTTTATTAATTACGATTAACTAAAGATATTAAATGGTATACATAGCCTTGGGTTCAAAAAGGGTTTCAGAAGTATATTTTAATCAATTTATTTCTAATTTTGTTAAAAAAAAAATAATATTATTTCCAACCAGTGTGATCGCCCATAAGAACAAGTTCGGGCGACCAAGTTATGTATTTTACTTTCTTAGAGTTGTTTGGGCAATTTAAAGAACGATTTGTATGCTTTTTTCGAATTTACTCTAACTAAATACCTACAACAAGTTGCATATATATAGGGTGTTGCGATTATCGAAATACTAGAGGGTTGAGGTAAGCAGGAGGGGTATCATTCAAAGCGCAGGATTTGCGGAATTGTTAGTCGCAATTAGAACTTGAAAAATTCCCGCTGGACACCCTATATATTCATATACCTATATTTTTATTTTCGCTATTTGTAAATCGTCAATTTCAACAAAAAAAAAAATCAATTCATAACTCCCTATACATAACAAAATCTCAAAATTTTTAATTCCCGTTGAACTCTCAATAAATTCTTATACAATGTTCCCGTTCTTGTATCATCTTTGTATTGTCATTTTATTATATTCTATACAAAATAGTTGTAATTTGCGAACCTACCTACCAAATTTGTTTTCCTCAAAAAAATTATATAAAAATATTTTTTTTAAAATAAACCTTCAAAAAATACCATACCAAATATATTCATTCATGCCTTGCCTACCCACAAATTTCAACGTAAACAAAAAAAAAAACAAATCCACAGCTCCTGTACATATCAAAGCACAAAATATCTTGTCCCCCTTGAAATCTCAATACATTCGTAGCAAAGTTCTCGTTCTTCTATTATCTTTGT